>CM062813.1:382771537-383045580 GCA_031772625.1 Pinus tabuliformis
TATAGGGTTAGCTGTTGGATTCTATAGGGTTAGCAAATTGACGTTGAGCTGTAGTCTACAGGATTAACAAATTGATGTTGGGCTGCTGCGCGCTATAAGGATACCAAATTGAAAGACGTCGGGATGTTGATGTTCATAAGTTGATGATTTTGAGAATGCTTTACTGTGAATACCTTGGGGAGACATTGGATGAGTTTGATGATTTTAAAGGCTTTTATATTTCAAAAGGAAATGCTTTGCTTAATTCAGATCAAGTGCTGAGAAATATAATAATATGATATTATAATTTTGTGAGCTTGAACTTAATTTAATTTTGGATTTATTATTGGATGAGTTTGATGATTTTAAAGGCTTTTATATTTCAAAAGGAAATGCTTTGCTTAATTCAGATCAAGCGCTGAGAAATATAATAATATTATAATTTTGTGAGCTTGAACTTAATTTAATTTTGGATTTATTAAGTGTTAAATTAATTTTGGATTTATTAAGTGTTAAAGTATTAGATAAACAAATTCAGATAAGATTTACTTAATAAAATTGATTCTTCTGAAAATAAGATAATTAAACTGGGATTAATATGAATTTATATTGTTATATGAAAAATATTATATAAGTTGTATGAAAAAATTATAAAGGATGGTTGTATATTTCAAATAATTTATATTGAAAAATATTGTATATGAGTTATATGCGAAAACTATGTGGTTTTGTGTGGAGAATGTTTGATGTTTGTTTATGTGAATTAATTTATTATTAAAAATAATGAGTTTGGATGCTTTATAGAATTATTTGAATGTTGATGGTAAAACTTGATTAAAATTGATCTATGATGTCTATGATAATGTATTAAGAATGACAAGTGTAAATGGGTTGTATGACAAAATTATGAAGATTGTTTTGAGAATGGTTGTAGATGTTAAATAATTTATTACCAAAAATATTATATGAGCAGGGGTTAAGATGGATCTATGTTGATTTATAAAGTTATATTTTATCATAATGTATTTAAAGTGAAAAATGCATCAAAACTATCTTGATAATGGTTGCGGATGTCAAATAATTTATTGTTAAAAATATTATATATTGATCATATGACAAAACTATGTGGGTTTTGACCATAATTGTAAATGTCAATTTTTTTTGTTAAAAATAATATAAGCTTGGACATCCCATGAAATAATTTGAATATTCGTAGTCAAACCATACTTTATTTCTTTCAAGGTAGCTTTACCTTCAACCTATTTTCAAACTCTAGAGATTAAACCCCAAACAACACCAATAATATTACTATTAATTTATATACATTATTAAAAGTTATAACTGCTACTTTATAGTAGGATATTTCCCATTATATATATATATATATATATATATATATATATATATATATATATATTCCAGTAGGTGGGTCTGTGTATAACTTGATTATGATAGTTTCCATCCTATCTATAACAAAATAAAATTATACAAGATTAGATAGATAATCTAATAGTGATAAGGCTATTACAATTTGAGACATCATCATCTATACATGTGTTGTAGTGGCTACAACCATCCTTCAAAATTTTACCCTAGCTTCGTTTTGGATCCTCCCTACCAGCCATGCTTAGCAGCATGTCTTGCACTTCCGAGGTACATATGATTTAGTCAAGTTTCTTTCGCTTATCAACTTGTGTTTGCTAACTTGTTTTTCATTCACCCGCAAGCTGACATCCCGAGACTTGGTTTTTAACTAGCTCTTGTGCTCACTTGCAGAATTGCGCAGAACAGGAGGGCAACCAACCTTGCTCTCCAAAAATGCGCAGAGCATCAAGGCAGCCTGTTGCTCTCCTAAAATGCGTAGAGCAAGCATACCTCCTTCCCTTTGAAAATTACGCAGAGCAACCCATCACTAGGCTTGCTATCAGAATTTTCACTGATCTAGCTTACAGCCTTGGCTTTAGTCCAGAAATTTCACATAGCTTGAGAGGAAGCCAGAGCCACTAAGCCAAGAAACTGCGTAGAAGTCACTGCAGGGCTTGCAATTTGTTTCATGTGCTCCCAAGTTGACCGGTTCCCTCTAGGATTGAGCAATCTTGCTTTGCATGCATGGGAATCTTTTTCCCGAAAAAGTTAAAAAAAAAAAAGAAAAACAATCCCTAGATTTTAGGGATCCATTTTTAACAGCTGGAGGTTACATGAAAAAACCGTTTTAGAAGCCTCCCACCAAGTGTCAGTTTTTCCTATATTTGTGGCATGCGCATCATAAGCCTCAATCTTGTCAAAATTATTTATTCGATGCTTCAGAGCTCATTATTCACTTTGATCTTGGAGCTTTCGCATTCCCCATCCATCTAGGAACCTTCGGCACACTCAACTCAGCTTTTTCCAGGTAAGTTTGCTTTTCATGTCTTTCGCTGCTTTTCTGTCGTTTTTTGTATTTTGGCTTGTGTGAGTGTTGTTTGCTTGCTTTTATTGAATGATTGCTATTTTTTTAATGCATGTTATCTTGTAGAAGCAATGCTTAAAGTTTTCCATTGCATCTCCTTGTTGTCACATGTATGACACCGTTTCTGCACTAACGGTCCTCGTTGCTACAACTCGCTTCACACACTTCATTGTTTTCTGATTTTAATGAATCCTGCAATCATTTAGTTCATTCATGTTCATTCACTCATGCCTACACCCAGTTTCACACATGTAGCCAGGCCTTACTCTTTTCCCGGACCTTGTCTTGTCAGGCTTGCACTACGCATTTCTAGGATGGAAAGCTATGCCTTGCTCCCAAAAATTGCACAAACCTTACTTCACATTGACCTCCCAAGCTTGCCCTGCACAATTCACAGAGGCAATGCCCTGTTGGCACCTGGAGTTGCACAATGTAGTTTTACCGGGTTGCAGTCATGCTTATTGAAACTGCGCATTGTGTAATTTTGGTCCTCAACAGGCCAAGATGGATTATGCTTTGTGCAGTTTCAGTAGTTAGTTAGCTCACTAACAATCCAGAATGTGTTCTGTGCAATTCTGACAGTCAGTCTCCTAGCCTCCCGATGAAAATTGTGCAAATATTCCAGTTAGTCACCGAGGTGTGTTGCATGCCAGTCCTCAAATTTCTTTTGGTTTTCGACTGACGGTTTTCTTGCCATGAGTGTTGCTCTGTCTCCAGGTATCACATGTGTTCATCAGTCTCTCATCAATATAGGTACAATGGCTTCCAAGAGAGCAGGGTCCAAGGATACCATTGAAAGCGCAACTGGAGATATGGTCAAGCAAATGTCTATGAGCTTGCCCATCTATGAAGACACTAAGTTGTTCATAGACAAGGATATCAAGATAAAATGGAAAGACATAAATCACATCCTTTCAGCACCTTTGAGGAGAATATGGAGGACCACAGAGTGTATTTTAACATACGCAAGTTTGGCTTGTACTAGATTGCATTTAGGTATCCCACATTTCCATGCACAGACATGATCCACTGGATTATTTCGCATACTGATCTAGAAACAATGGTGTTGAGTGGTGTTAGTAGAACAAAACTTGCTACCTTCAGGGCAAAGGAATTTCAGGAAATGTATCACTCGCGGAGCTGGTGGTCACAATGGATGCACCCTTCACTAGACCCAACAATAGTGCAAACTCAAGAGACATCTTGAAGAGCTGGGTAAAAGAGCCATCTAAGTTGAGGACAACACCCAACCATGTTTACAAGACAAGGATATTGTGGAAGGCTTATCAGCTCTTGGTCATCTCTGCATGCCTCTTATACGACCGAGAGAGTACAAAAACATTCCCGCAGAGTTGGGTGATTGTGTTGGATCAGCTGGCAAATGAAGGAAGACCTTTCAATTGGTCCGACATGTTGCCTCTCCAGCTGAAGGGACAAGTAACAGATGCCTGACATCCTCCCAAGGGTCAACAAGAAAATATTTTCACGTCTGCTTATATAATTGATGCAATCTGTACCCTTCAGTAGTTCCCTAGCTTGGGTTGGGCATGGACACCTTCAGAAACCTCTATGCACACCTATTGCAAGTTGTTCTCCGAGTGCAGATTCCATGGAGTTATAATACAACTATCAGACCACTTCATCACCCCGGTGTACAAGATGATATTTGAGCACCATCCCACCTTGCATGTCATAGGAAGCGATGGAGGCGTTGGTTAACATAGCAGATTGGTATGCCTCACCCCTTGGCACCTTCATCTGGATGTGAAATGCAGAGAAGGCTCTGCATGTTTCATTGTTGGGCGCAGGATCCCCCAAGGAAAGTTTTGGTGCTTAAAGCCCAGATTTTGGTTAAAAATTGTAAATCCGATGTAGAGACTCCACATTTTGTGGCCACGGAGCGTGAAGTTGTAAATGAGCCATAGGGTTGTCCGCCCTCAATTTTGTAATGTAATGTTGACTTTAGAGATCTACCCATGGTCCGCAGACCTTGGTATTGTATAAATACAGCGAGGTTCTAAGTAGTTGAGAGATCTAATTCAAGTAGTAATCATGGAATAGAAGCATAGCAGAAGATCTAAGTGTAAAGTGAAGTCTTTGGGTCATAAAGTAGGAGAAGGCTCTGCAGTTGAGTGCGCAGAGGCCTAGTAGTCCACAGTTGAGTGCACACACCCCTGCAGCTGAGTGTGCAGGGTGAGTCGAGTCTGTAACTGTTGAAGCATTAGTAAAGAGAAGTTCTACATCAATTCTGTGTATTTATTTCCTTTTTCTGTATCGAATATATTGGGTATAAATTGCATTTATGTTGTCTATATGGTGTGCGAACATATATAACTGTGTAGATTAAGTGAATGTGAGTTAAATTATCTTTTTTACGTGAGGTTGACTAACATCTATAAGAGGATAAGTAAGATACGTGGTGTAACTTGGAGAAATAGCACACATCGCTGCCATAGTAGTGTGAAATCACCTCAGCCCCTGGTTAGGGCTGTGCAAAGGACAATTATAGCAGATTGCAAAGGTATCACAAGTCAGAACAGTGCGCGAAGTAAACTGCACGAAGGTAGGCACAATTGGACTAAATTGACCCCTCATACATCTCAAGGGTGCAGAAACTTGGTTCCATCATCCCACCATACTGATTCGGGTGAGACTTCAGTCCACGCTCCGCGTGCTGATGTCGAAAGGGCCAATAGTGTAGGGATTTGTTTGGCTAATTAACTTCGAACCTGGGTCAGGCCCCATCAAGCCAACAAATGGTTCCGTTGTCGAGACCGAAATCTACATAGAGATGTCTGATGTCGTATCATTGGAATCCAACTAAGAAGGAAATTGAACGTTGGTTGGAAAGAAGAATTCACGATTTCGTGGCATAGGAGAAAAGGAACCCGCAACTAACAAAAGAAGAGTGGTTAGACTACTACCTGTACACAGAGATCCAAGAAATATTCTTCGCGTCTTCCCTTATTGAGCTGTACGAGTGAATCGCGAAGCTAGCAGATAGCCAAGGAAGGTGGAAGTTCGAGGGTCATATTGTCTGGGCCCCAGAGTTAGTGCGAAGATTAGAAGCATCGAAGGATAATATTGCACATGTTGTTGATCATTGGCTCAATCGAATTATAGGAGGATTCATTACTAAGTTCGTGGTTGACACCTCAGTTAGCTACAGTGAGGCAGAGCGACGCTTTCTCAAGGGACTGCGAGGTAAGTACGTAAAGTCTCTGAATACTTGGATTAAAATGTTATTTTGTGAAAAGAGGTTTATGCAATTACCTTGATGTTTGAGGCTACGCGAAGTGGAAAAACTTACAAGAACGAAGGAAATAAGGGACCAGAAACTAGCCCCTTGATTTCACCTCCACGAGGGGACGAGGAAGAGCTCGCGAAGGTCTCTCTGTGAAGTGCGATCCATCTGACAAGGAAAAGAATTCCATGAATACCACCCCCACCAACACCACCACCAACTTCACCACCTTCACCTTCATCTTCACCCGTACCACCTCCACCACCACCGTGAGTCAATATGGCAAGAACGATAAAGTTTCTTGTATTCAAGGGATTGGGAAATGAGGATTTGGACCAATTTTGGTTCGTTGTAAGAGCCGTATGGGAAGCGCAGGGAGTTATGGATGAAAATATAAAGAAAGCGAAATTGGTTAGTGCCCTACAGGACCGCGCACTGACTTGGTATATTAAGAACTCCAATGATAATCCAAATGCAGGAATCATGGATGTCCAAGCAGCGCTAAACAGAGAATTTAGCAGGCCAAAGTCTGAAGCATAATCGATCATTGGATTCAAAGAGATCATGATGCTACTAGGCGAGACTCCTTCGGAGTTGGATCAGAGGTTGAAGTGTATGCTTCGCGAAGCTAATATGAATCTGACGGATGGAAAACATCGTGAATGGTTTGTAACATCGGTAACGCCACATTTAAGGACTGCGCTATCACAGTAGAAGTTAACGACTCAGACAGAGGCCTTAGAGATCGTGATGAGGCTACATGAGACCCCGATGCAGGATCCTAACTTGGGAGTTCAGCAGATCCATGTGCAGCTAAAGAATTTATGCCTGGAAATGCAGAGTCTGAAACAGGATAGGACAGCTCGACCAGAAGTGCGCGAAGAGCTGTGGTGCGTAAAATGCAAAGGTTAAGGTCATGACAAGGACCATTGCCCAG
This sequence comes from Pinus tabuliformis, assembly GCA_031772625.1. NCBI lineage: Eukaryota > Viridiplantae > Streptophyta > Pinopsida > Pinales > Pinaceae > Pinus > Pinus tabuliformis. Next base: position 382,778,147 of record CM062813.1, read on the forward strand.
TTTTCGCAAATTACCTTGCAGGAGGAGGACCGATGTCATTAAGGCCGGAAGCACAAACAAGACCTAGCATGGAACCTGTTTTGTGGTGCACAATTTGTTAAATAGGTGGAAAACACACTATGGACAACTGCCATTTGTTACAAAAGTATACACAAAATTCGTAGCAATTGTTCTATAACTTTTGTAGGTTAGTGGGACACGATGAGCACACTTGTAGAAGCTATGAGTTGATAATGGATAGAACTCCCACCTATAGAGTTCAGGCCAAATCACAGCCCATAGACCATAATGCAGGAGTGGCGCGAACAGGATTTCAGGAGCGCGGACAAGGCCGAGGCGGAGGAGGACCCGGAATAGGTCCCAGTTAGTTGATATGCTACAATTGCGGAGGGCCAGGACATTATGCCCATGATTATACGAATCTGACACAGTCGTTGTGTTTATATTGCACCTTGTTTAATCATGAGACAGAAGATTGTCCTACGCTGATAGCAAGGATACGCGACAAAGGAGCGCTACCGCCTCCCCAGAGTCAAAACCTGTAGATGATGAGGTCTGAGCCGCACGAGGAAGATCCCAAGGTGAACATTATGCTCCGAAGTGGAATCACGATGGGAGATGACAAAGGAAAATAGTCGGAAGTTAGTACTTGGGTTCGCAAAGCTCCAGCGAAAGAAGTGGAGTTTGATTTTGAACGTGCTCGAGAAACCTTCATGGAAGCTAAGAAGGGCTTCGCTAATGCATCCACTTCAGAAAGCAAAGATAGACAAAAGTTGGAGATGGACCCATCTATGCTCATAACGTTCCTGGAAACATGCATGAACTTAATGCGTGATAGTAAAGCTATAAAAGGATTACAGGAACTCATTAAAAGATGTGCTGGGACCGTGCTAGGAGAACCACGTGTAGTCTGGAAGATTGGAAAGCATAAGACAAGAATAGGATGAGAAATGAGGCTAACCGCGTAGATTGGAGAATATGAGATGGACCAAGTAATTCTGGATTTAGGATCGAATGCGAACGTTCTGCCAAAGCAGACATGGGAAAAGAATGGGGAGACCTATGCTACAATGGTCTCCTATTCAGCTGCAAATGGTGAACCAGCAGAAGATAATACCCATGGGGCGATTGTAGGGAGTCATTGTGGATATTGAGGGAGCGAGTGCGCTAGCAGACTTTGAAGTGATAGAGATTGTTGATGACAGAAATCCCTATCCCGCGCTCTTAGGAATTGATTGGGCCACTGATATGAATGGGATGATTAATCTAAAGAAGCACAAGATGATTTCTAAAATGAAGTCACTACGCGTAGTTATACCTCTGGACCCTACTGAAGGATCGCACTATACAGAGTCGGTGTGTGACTATGAAAGCGATGATGATTTGGACTGCATCTATAAGATAATAGCATGAAACCGGGACTGGGTGAATCCAACTGCAGATGGACGACTTTCATGGGAGTGCGAGAGCTCCTGTACTTCGAATTCGGATGAGGAAATGGAGCGATGGCAGAATCGGTTACATGAGGTGACTACACTGAATTGTAATATGATGACAAGGTTGCTCCACTACGTATCGACAGAAGTAAGAGAACTACCTACTTATGATGGCCTAAGTGAGGTAGATACCTTCTTGAATAAATTTGAAAGGAAGGTGCTAGAAAAGCAACACTTCCAAGCCTTGAATTGGGTACTACGCGCTACGCCCACAAGGTGGTGGGCTATGCACAAAGGGAGCTTTAATGACTGGCGCAAATGTAAAAGGATGATGCGCACTCGATTTGGGAAGCCTAGGGTGTGATTGACAGACAAATACAATGGACGAAATGATCCACGCGTAAGTCTCACCGGGTGGATGCAAGTATATGGGAAACAACCTGCGCGGATGCACATCAACTTTGCACTGAAAGGGATGGTCAATAAGTATGTGTTGGGGGGACAGATGTGAAAATGGCTCTTTAGGTTGGAAAAAAAATGTGTAGGAAGAATGAATGCGCAGAAGGTTATCCACGCGGAAGCATTCAATAAGGTATGCAAGGTGCTGAACAAGGTATGTAACATGCAGTGAAGTGATTGGGACTTGCGTGTACCCAAAGTATTAAGGGATTATAGGACGACATGCAAGAAACTGACAGGAAAAAAGCCTTTTGGCTCGCTTATCTATGGAGTGGAAGCCATAATTCCGATGGAATATATCGTGCCTAGTCTGCGCATAGCACCGCTCACAGGTATGACAGACTGAAGCCCTCGAGGAGAGGCTCACACAGTTGGAAGAGCTCAAAGGAGAACGATTGGGACTCGATGAAGATATTAGGTAGGGTGATCTTAGGCTCCAAGAACTCATGGATGAAAGAGTTTGGTTGAGGGTGAAAAGCACCATGGTGGAAGCAGAAGTCAAGAAGCTTGAGGAAGGAATAAAGAAGGACTTACTTGGTAGAAAGACCGTGGTGATAGAGCAGGATGAGCTTGATTACATTAATAGACTTGGGGACTACCGCCGAAATTTTACCACTATGATGCATTGTTTGGGACCGTATGTTATTAAGGAGATCACAGATGGTGGCGTGGTGCAGTTGGTAAAGTTAAATGGAGAACTCTTCCCAAGAAAAGTAAATGGCAATCATTTGAAGCTATACACAGGTGTCTCGACCATTTGACTAGCCGCAGGAAGTAGTGTTAGCGCTCTAGGTAGCTAAAAGGAGGCGCGAGACTATAAACTGCTCTGGCCGGGAGCTGCACGATGACAGGACTGCGCGTAGTAGCGAAGTATCACAAGGTCCGTGACAGCGCGAGGGCAGCTATGTTGCCGTGCACGTTGGCTAGAAAGTGACCATCACAGTCACTATTCATGATGTGATAGTTGGTTTGAGACCAAATGGAGCAGGCGACAAGCATTTAAGGCAAACTTTATGGGCCATATTTGTGAAAATTTGCCACCAAAGGAGCATTAATGGACCAAAAGTGGGGGGAATGGTCAAATTCAAATTCAAAACGCACTATAAAGTGCAAAGGGCTGCCCAACAAACATAACTTGGCAATTTGAGAATTAAGCTATTACGCACCCAGAGATACATGAACCCCGATTTATTTGATCTTTTGAAGTCGAAGGCATTGTTTGAGCACTTACTTGAGCTATTGAGAGAATTATGGAATAGCAGTATGGCCGCGCTAGAGGAAGCCATGGATATTGGAGAGATGACCGCTGAGGAGGTTGCATAGGCCATAACAGTAGGAGAATCCCCAAAAAGAACTAGGATAGTCGCAAAAATCCCTAAATCACAGTGCACACCGAGACCCAAGAAAGATAAGCAGCCTATGGTACTGGTGCGCGTGTCCCCCAGGAATCCGTTAAGGACGAGGCTCACCATGGAAGAAAAGGGAAGGCAATCAATTTGGAAGCCAATGAGGAGGAAGAAGACTTTGAAGAAATCCTGGTTGAGGAGGAGGACGAAGAAATGGAGGAAGAAACCTAGGGTGCAAACCTTCTCACATTTGGCAACTGTGCAGCTGATGTGCTTGAAGAAAAACACACCAGTGGGAGTCATAGAGTTGGAACCACAAAAGTGGTTGCGAGGAGTAGAGAAAGCAGGATTGTTAAACATGCTTTGGGTGTCGCATTACCATCATGCTCCAGTGACCATTTTTGTCATCAGGTAGCTGCTCTCCTTGGTGCATGATGGGTGTTTGTGGCTGGAGGAGCCCATCCCCATCACGGATCATCTAATTCACAAAAGTACTTGACTCCCTTGCAAAGGGGAGGATCCAATGAACATATCCGAGGGTAAAAGTGATGATTTGGCCTTCGCGGAGGCCATGAAGAAGAAGTTCAAGATGGAGAAGAAAAAGTGAGGGTACACGATCTCTAGTATCAATAATGTTGCGGTCAAAGTCACGATGCAGATATTAGCCAGGAAAGTTATGCGGAAGTGCTGCGTGGATGAGGTGCCTACGCCGGTGGTTGCACTTGCTGCGCAGTGTGCAAAGGGGGTCCAGTTTAACTGGGTGGATTACTTGTACAGAGAGTTCCTGGAAAACTGCCACGAGGCACAGGAGTAGGGGAAGACTTTCCACTATGCATGGCTTCTACTATCCATAGTGTTGGTGGCTTGGGAATTGCCCGAGGACAGCCAGTTCCCAATGATTGGCAAGATCTTCCGGAGGTAGTGACGTACACTTCGCTGTGGGTAACTAAAGATGTGTAGAGGATCAGAGACAACAAAATATTCTGGGTGTTCATGGAGATGAACATCAGAATGGGATTGACCGCAAGCCGCAGTTATGGCCCACTATCTATAACAATCTGTAGAGCTTCACGGATTTCAAGGATGACTTTCATCACATGTACATCAAGGCAAGGAAGGACCCCAAAAAGGCATGGAAGGAACTACCTTATCTGGAAACGGATGATATCATATTCGTCGTCCTTGAGTCGTGGCTGTCGGAGTGGCGTGCTCCAGCCAACTCTGCGATGGAAGTGGAGAAGTCTGCTACATAGAGGAAAAAGGAGGAGGTAAAACTATGGATGGCACAATTGGCAAAGAAGAGAAGGAACGAAGCAATAGCAGCCAAGGTGCAAGAGGCACGCAGCGCTGTGAAGGCAACAAAAGAGCAACAAAAGAGCAGCAAAGGGCAACTGAGAAGAAACGCGAGGGAGAAAAATCGCCTTCCCCCGAAGAGGAGACAGATCTAGAGGAACGTGGCGTGGATCCGTAGACAGTGTCCACACAACTAAAGCGACAACGCCCGAGAGAGAAGGTGGGGCCGTGGAAGAAGTCAAAGGCCTTAAAGACTTCTTTCGACCTGATCACCCTCACTGAGCGGAATCTTCATAACATTGGGGAGATGGTCTGCGACGTCACTGCAGAGGCCCTTCGGTAGTTTGCGGAGGAAAGCCAGATAGTGTTGGGGGCCCTCCGGGCACAGATACAGGAGTTTCAAGTGCGCACCCTCATGCTGGCACTCTGTCGACCAGCCTCGCAGTAGGCACAGCCACAGATGAGGAAATTCTGCACGCCCGCATGACCAACACTATAGTGCTGCCAAAGGGAGCACTGGTTACAGAAAATGAGGCTAACAGGCCTATGGTCAGTGTGCTGAAGGGAGTTGGAATAAACATGGTTACACTCCCTCGGGAGAAGCTTTATGTTCTGCAGGACTGAGTGATTGCAAAACTGCGAGCCAGGGAGGGTCACGCGCTCTAGGTCATGAGCGAGAAGCGAATTAATATGGAACAGTTGAGCTTGTAGCGCGATGAAGTAGTGGCACAGAACCGAAAGATTGTGCAGGTAGTTGATGACACCTGCTAGATGGTCCCAGAGTTGGCCATCCTAGCAGAAGACCCAGTGGAGGCGCACATCCGAAAACGTGCAGCAGGGGTGCGCGAGGTGAAGGAAGAGATGGTCAAGGTTTAGCTGGAGCTGAACCTTCAAATAGTGAAGCTCCAATTGAAGGCACAACCTTCAACTCTGCCAGAGGTGAAGGAACAGTGTGCCAGTGCCATTACAACAGGAATAATAAAGATCAACAGTGCAGTGAAGCACTGTACCAAGCTATTTGAAGAGTCGTTCGAGGTCCTCACTACTCTTCAAGAGGACCAAATATACAACGCCTAGAAATAGAGGTGCACGAACTACAACAGTAGTATGACGAAATAAAATGGACCGCATAGATGATGGCCCTTACACAGAGGCTCACGCAGATGTAGCAGGCGAAAGCGCTCAAGGAGCAGGTGGACGCTCCTCGACACAAGGAAGTTGTCTTGAAGGCGTGCATACAACCGTGGATTGATGAGGCCTTTGCCATTACAGCCTCCATCGAAGCAAAGCTTGCGCAGATGCAAGGTACACAGGAATAGATTCAAGATAGCAGTTCAACTACCTTGGTCTCTAAACAACACATCTAGGAAGTGCATCAAGCAGCCGCTCAGTGCGCTGCCGATCTTGCAGCAGTTTAGGCAAAGTTGAGAGGTCTCGGCACAAAGATCTCCTCACCAACAGAGTGACTCAAGGGAGAGTCATGATGTTTGTGTTGGGGGACCGTTGGGTGCAGGATACCCCAAGGAAAGTTTTGGAGCTTAAAGCCTAGATTTTGGCTAAAAATTGTAAATTCGATGTAAATACTCTGCATTTTGTGGGCGCGGAGCGCAAAGTTGTAAATGAGTCATAGGGTTGTCTTCCCTCAATTTTGAAATGTAATGTTGACTTTAGAGAACTACCCATGGTCCACGGACTATGGGATTGTATAAATAGAGCGAGGCACTAAGTAGTTGAGAGATCTAATTCAAGTATTAATCATGGAATAGAAGCATAGCAGAAGATCTAAGTGTAAAGTCCAGTCTTTGGGTCGTAGAGTAGGAGAAGGCTCTGCAGCTGAGTACACAGAGGCCTAGCAGTCCATACCTGAGTGCGCGGACCCCCGCAGCTGAGTGCGTAGGGTGAGTCGAGTCTGTAACTATTGAAGCATTAATAAAGAGAAGTTTTGCATAAATTCTGTGTATTTATTTCCTATTTTTTGTATCAAATATATTGGGTATAAATTACATTTCTTTTGTCTATATGATGCACAAACATATATAAATGTGTAGATTAAGTGAATGTGAGTTAAAATATCTTTTTACATGAGGTTGACTAACATCTATAAGAGGATAAGTAATATACACGGTGTAACTTGGGGAAATAACGCAGATCGTTGCCATAGAAGCGCCGAATCACCTCAGCCCCTGGTTAGGGTTGTGCGAAGGAAAATTATAGCAGATCGCAAAGGTATCACAGGTCAGAACAATGCGTGAAGTAACTTGTGCGAAGGTAGGCATAGTTGGACTAAATCTAACCCTCAGACATCTCAACGGTGTGGAAACTTGGTTCCAACATCCCCCCATACTGCTTTGGGTGAGACTTTAATACACGCTCCACAGGCTGATGCCGAAAGGGCCAATAGTGTAGGGATTTTTTTGGCTAATTAACTCTGAACCTGGGTCAGGCCCCATCAAGCCAACATTTATTGAAGTTTTCCATGGATAAGCTGGTCATGCAAGAGGTTTCATACCACATCTCGACAAGGTTGTCAGCAAGACTACAAAGGAAGAAGAAGGCACATTGGCACGCTCTTCCTTTGCAGATTAGGTTGTATGAGATCCAAAATCTCAAGCATGTTGAGGCCGAGATGGAGAAATTCAAGAGATTCACCTTCAACATGAGAAGTTTCAATCCATATGACCCAAATCTCTTAGTACAATACCACTATATGAGAGTGTATCATCCTTGGATCTACAAGGCATGTCATTGGCCTGAGGAAGACCCATGGAGATATTGTTATAACTTCTCAAGGCTCAATGAACTGATCAGAATGGTTGTAGAATGGTTAGCAGTGCGAAAGGAAATAACATCTTAGAGAGCAGCAACATCAGCACCAGTAGAGGGCAACAGACCTATGCTTACCAAAGGCAAGAGGAAGGTGGCCGACAATGCAGAGGGGAAGAAAAGCTACAAGTTCAAAGAAGACCCACTTGTGTTAAGAGAAACTTTGGAGATTGAGGCAAAAAGGTGACAACGTGACAGAAGGATTGCGCAAAGACAGAGGGAGAATAAGAAGCTGGAGGGGGTAGAAAAGGAGTTGTAAGAGTTGAAGCAACAACTGAGAGAAGAACAAGAGCTACGCAGAATAGAGAAGGAAGTGCAGTAGGAACATGAATAGTAGGAGGTGCAACATGCACACATTGATGAAACTACACTGATACAGGTCATTGATTCATCCAAATAGTTGGCAGATATCAAATAAGGTGAGTAGTCAGGAGAAGGACTTTGCTCACGAGATTGAACAAATGTTGGAATAAATGGACACAGATGTGGTTCAACCCGAGTTAGATTAGGATATTAACCTCATGCCTAAGAACCAAGAGGTCACCCCATTGGCTTCACCAGATCTGGAAGCAGAGCAAGTCCCAAGTGATCAAGGAGACACTGAAATCCTTAAGTACAACCCAAAAGCAGATGTGCACAACATATCTTTCAACGAGTCACAACATAGAGTTGTGCAATTTGAAGAATGAGTGATCGTGTCTAATGTGTGCAAACATCCAACTGCATTGATTGATGCTACAAGGGCATATGTCAAAGCCACCATCTCAAGTGTTAGATTCTTGATAGTTGAAAACAAGTGCATGGATAAGGAGATACAAGCAGCCAAGCAGGCAGAAGAGTAAGCTACAACATCTTCCATATCAAAGTTGAAGAAAGCAATATTGGATGAAGTATTGTCTCTCGAGACAGTCATGCAGAAGTTCTACTTTAAGTTTGTCATCGTGTATAACTCAGTTGTCCATCTTAATGGTTGGCAGCAAAATTGTGCTAGGAGAGCACGCATCTTGTCAGACATACACACTCCTGTCGATCACATGCAGATATGGAAAATGAGGTACAAGGGAGCCCCATTGCACTTGCCAAAGATGATGAAGTCAAAGGCAGTGGAGTTGAAGTCACGCATCTGGAGTCAAATTCGAAACTATGAGGAACTCCCCCAACTCATCACCAACTTACATGCTTCACATGCACGAGTTTTCAGGAGCATGGATGTCATTGTGCACACACATGCAATCCCATTCATTGGCTCACTCACCGAGGCAAAAGCAAAGAACCAAGTCCAACTTGAGCTGCACATGTACTTCGATCAGTTGATGCACATAGCCACCAACGCAGACTTGCATATGAGGACATACGCTATACATCAGTATGTCACTCATCCAGCTGCACTCAAGACCATGATGCGCATGTCATTTGACAAGTTGGACAGATGTGCCAAATTAGTGTACCCAGATGCAATAGAGGCAAGAGTTCTCTTTCAGAAGGATGTCACCATAGAGTATGCGAACACTATAACAAACTACCAAGCTTGGTATCAGTTTTCCACCGTTGATCATCGATAGGATGTCGAAGAGTTAGTCTTCCCACAACTGTCTGAGTCTTAGTGATGTCATGCATGGCTTACTCAAGCCCATTTTTGTCTCACATGGGTACATGTGAAAATTGTATTGTAAACATGTTGTAAAGTGAAAGACCAAGTGTCAATAGTAGAATGTAACAGTCATGTGTAAGTTGAAGAGTCATGAGGGTAGGTGAAGAGTCACAAAGGGGAATGTCAAGGGTCACCCCACCCTTTGCTATATATAAAACCTCATAACTCATTGTAAGGTCTTTTGGGAGCCAAGCTTCCGATAGGTATAACTAAGAGAAATCTTGGAGTGTATTGTAATGAACCTTGGCTTCTCCACAGTGTAGAGCTATTACATCTCTTTGGAGGAGCAAGCAGTAGTGACTATAATGTTCCACTATCGGGGCTAGTGGTTATCATGGTTGCATGTATGATTGGATCTTTCACTCTTTGAATATAACAAAGCCAACACATTTTATGCATATATTGTTATTGTAGTCGACTCTCTTGGTTACTCTAATGATGTATGTAGCTGTAATTTATGCATGTATGTATGGACTATTCCGTATGTGTTTGTATGATATCAAAGCATGTTGTTGGTATAATCCATCACTTTGGATTGTTGGCTATCCTGCTTTCTATCTTGTGATGTCTTTCAACTTGTTTGTTCCCTTTCAAGTTGTATGCTATCACGGGATTCTAAGGGGTGCACTCCCCCCCCCTTCCATGTGTTAGAGCCTTTCATGCACCTTCCTTGGCTTGCTAGAAGGTCACACCCTTTCTTCCAACAAGGACATCTTACTTACCTCTGCGCACAGGCGCAGTCAAGGCGATATTGTACTACCCACTGCTGGGACTCCTACTCCAAACAGTCTGAGGTCTAGTTGGGACTTCTTACCAGGGATATCCCCTGACATGTTGGTGGATCCAACACCGTCAACAACATGTACAAACACATTTTTGTTCCATTTTGCAGTGAATCTCTGAAAAACAAAAGACTGTAGTTATCTTTTAGTATCAAACCAAGATATAAATATTCAACATAAGTCTTCAAAATTTAGTTTTTTTATTGAAGTAAATATGAACATAGAAATAGAATTTGATGCAGTCTTCTTTGAACCCCTCATCAAATTTAGTAATGGACATGGTTCCCACTTGGAGTTCTAGCGCATCTTTGGAGAGGGTATATGTTGACGTGTTTAGTTCCATATGGATGTGTGTAAAGGAAGTCCACTCAAAGTAGTTTAGGGCTTCTTGTATATCAAGAAGAAGAAAATGTAAATATATATTTTCAACAATAATGTTTTTATTGGCACAATCAAGAACAAATTTAGAAGCCCCTAGGACTTGGAGCTTTTTAATTTTTTTGAGTTAAGCAAAGGATATGAGAGAGTGAAGAGTGATAGATTCGACTATATTATTTGTGGCAAGGAAAAGTGAATATCATAACTTTAAATACTAACATTGGTTGAGATGCAATACTTCACCAATACTACATGCCAAGGGATGGCCTTGAAAGGGTCCATTAAATAAATCCCCAAGGCATTATTGCATCTAGTGAAGGCATGATTGAGGACCTTTTAATTTTTTTTCTTTGGATCAACCTTGAATTCCTTGAGAAGCTTGATAATAATTTACATGAAATGACATCAAAAGGAATATCATGGGAATTGAATAAACTTGAATTTTTGGCACATCATATGTTATATGTGAGAATACATGGAAAAAATTCAAAGGAGGTTGTAAATTGATCTTCCTTCCAATATTTGTAATAGGATGAAAGATTGGCCTAAGACCAAGATGTATAGATACCAAATTCCACTGCTACCTTTTTTAGACTTTCACTGTATTTAGACAACAAATGAAAATGTGTGAGATAGTTCCTTTGGCAACTTTACGAAGGGTGCATCTATTAGGCCCTTTCCTCCGTTATTTTAGCCAATTATCCCAAGTTAGGAGTTTGTTGTTCATTACTAGCCAGAAGGAGATTTTCCATTTTAGTAGGGCATGTATCTTCCATATAGTGATGACATGTTGCTCCACCGCCATTTTATTTTCATTGCATAGAGGGTTCCAACTTAAGTCGCGTACTTAATTTTAGTTGTGTACTATCCATTTTGTGGGTTCTTTGTCCACATTAGATCATCTAAAAGGTATTATCTTGATATGATGATTTTTTTTGTAGCAAGCCAACATATTTGTTCCATTCATTAACTTTCTATCCTAAGAGTCTAAGAACATTGGAGGAATTCCATCTTGTAGGACCCCATAGTTGTGGTGATTATGCTTTGGTGTCTACCAGATAATAAAGATGTAGTTGGTTTAGTAGGGGAGGAGATAAGGGAAAGTTGATTCTCACATGGAGTTAAAAAAATTATTGTAACATTTAAAATTGATTTCCAACCTTTGTATTTGAATTTATATTAATAGATAGAATACATTATATCTTATATGAAATCATTATCTAAAATAACTTACAGTTGTGAAATATTTTTGTGGTTTTGAAATGTTACAATAAATTTTATAGCTCCAACCATGGCGATATAATTTTGGGCTAGATTGTAATTTCTTATTGTTTGAAATGCGTTTTTGAATGCATAAATAAGTTTAGCACCTCGAAGAACCCCAAGATTCATGAACTTCACAAATTAAACAGCTTAAACTATTGATTTTTAAAAATATCTACCAAAACTTAAACTTATGATTTCTAAAAATATGACCAAAGAAAAAATACCATAAATAAATAAACCTTTTCCTTAAAGCTTACATTAATAATCAATAGTCTTCTCTTATATTTAAAAAAAATTACATAATGGTACTGTAGTGTTTAGATAATATCTCCAAAGACAGCTTACACTAAGTATGGTATACATGGTATCATAAAATTGATAAAATAACATAACATTATACAAGTGACTTAAATGTGTCTCATAAACTTGGATGAAATATACATTAAATTGACGTATTCTTTTGAATAGTCATTTCATTATTTTAAAATAATAAATATAAAAATATTATCATTGATAGTGAACAGCTAGATTGGAAATTTTTGGAATAGACCATTTGATGTTTCCCTATAAATAATAATATTGAATTTATAAAAATATATAAATTTAGGTAGATATAATTTTTAAATATAAAAAATATAGTATTTAAATAAGTAAAAAAGATTGCTATATAAAAAAAGACCCATGAATATTAATGAATTTTATTTTATTAATTTAAGGAAAGAAATCATTTTCCTTTTAATTTAACATTGGTATTAGAGTAACTTATATGTATATTTATTTAAAGGTTTATAAGGCTTGAAGATAATATAACAATATTCATAGGAATAAAGCCATTACAACAATATTTATCTAGGCACTATATTTCATCATGTCACTAGTAAGAATTTGATTGGGGAAGATAACAACTATTTTTTCTCAGAAGAAAAAATATCGATTTTATATATTAGAAAAATCAGTACATGCTTCATGATTTATCTTCATTCCATTTCAAATGTGGAAAGGGTATTAAAAGCACATGATACTCAAAAAATATAGGCAATATTTGACATATATCTCCACCATATTGTTTATCAGCACTCTGGATAACCAAAATATAAAGCAAATTTCCACATATGATAACAACCTAGATAAAAGTAAACAGTCGCAAACAAAAACTCAAGAAATGAGCATAGTGCCCTCCTCCTTCACCAAACCATCCTCTGTAAAGAAAAAGTGGTGGATGTGACCAACATGAGCATTGAGGCCCCTCTTGGAGAGGCCATCTGCAACCATGTTCTCCTTGCGCTAAATAGATTGAAACAAAATGGTCTAAAAATCATGTTTCAACATCACAATGTGATCTAGCCAAATTTTAAGATGAGGAGGTGGAAAGTAAGTCAGTCCTTGGATTCCACCAATGAGAGACTTGGAGTCACCATATATATGCATATGTTGAAAATGTTTTACTCTGGTGAACTAAAGAAGCCCCCAGAGTGCATAACTTATACTCTGTTGTTGGTTCCCGTACCACCCCGCCAAAAAAGTTTGTAATGCAAGTGAAGGAAAATCCGGATCCAAGTACCACATCCACACTTACCAGCCTGTGCAACCTCATTAAACATAACTGCAAGAAAATATATTTGAGTAGGAGGTATCTGTGCTCTAATTTTTCTGGTCGACTGTGCCCGATCCCCTGGATCATCCACCCATATCAGTATCTCAGATAAAATATGTGCAATGTTGACAGGGGAGCCATTGAACACTCGTTTATTCTGTGAAATCCATAATTCCCACAAAATATAAAAGACAATATGCTTATATTGTCCCCATCCCTAGACCCACCAACATAGGCGCTCATCAATAGAGTTAAGGTACCTAAATGGGATGTGGAGTAAATGGAGGACATAGTTCCAAACCTACGATGAAATCAAACATTGAAGTAAAAGGTGAAGGAATGACTCATGGGACAAAGTTCATAGTGGACACCAGTCCGGACCCTGTTGTCCTCTTTTGATTAGATTATCCCATATCGAGAACTTATTTTATCGAACCAACCAAATGAAAAGGATAATCGTGATGAGTACAAGCCCATTCCATGTAGATTTAAACCAACATAAGTTAGTCAAAAAAAATAAGAGCATATAATATACCTGTAGATATATGCTACCACCATTGATCTATGTTGAATTTTACCAAACCATGAGAGTTCATCTCCCCTCACATTTTTGTATAAACCTTCCTATTTGAGTTCCAAAATATAATCCTGCCAAAATTCCACTTGTGGTCCAACCAGTCCAATGTCAGCGACTTCCTGCCATACGGGATAATGACCATTCCACCTCTAAATAATCTAACCTATAAAAATAAATCCCCTGGAATTCAATGTGAATATACAATCTTCCAGAAGTGTACATGTCTAATGGCAACAATTTAGTATTTTCCAATCAGAGTCTTTGTACCAAACCCAAAGGATCATCTAAAGAGTTGCAAAACGTACCCTTTAACCTTGTGAAAGCTTGGCCAAATGAAGGAACTCTTTCTAATTTCGATGCTGCCTCTTCTGAACTATACACTGGAAGTAAACTTCCTCAAGTATTTAAATATGATTATATCCTACCATATCCGCTGCTGAAAAGTGCCCACCATAGAGATTTTATAAGGAGAGCCCAACCAAAAAACTTCAAATTCAACAAACCCCAACCTCCATAGTCTTTTGGTCTGATAATCTTTTCCCCTTATATCAAGTGATATTTATTTCTTTTGCAAGTACCAAACCATAGAAAACGAGTGATAATGGATATGGTATTCTTAATTACCATCATCAGAAGAGAAAACAAGTGTGCCCAATAAACCAATAATTGTTGAAGAACCGATTGGATTAGGGTGTATCTCCACCCCAATGTTATAGACATTTTTGGGCACTGCAACCCCAATCATATATGTCCATAAAACAAGGGATCCTGAGTCCCTAAAAGTGTTGTTTCATGCCCTAAAGGAACAAGGTCAGCTGATTACATCATCTCCCAGAAGTTCTCCACATGAAACTGCTCAGAACTGGTCAAAACTGGACCATACAGGTTGCTCAGTGCTAAGGGTACGATGCATCTCACCTACCCAGTGTAAAAATTGTGATGCATACTGGAAAACCCTTCTGTAGGTTGCGATGGGCAAGAATGGACAAATGGCAAAGACAGTTTGCAAGGTGGATGATCATGGAATCTTCCAGAAACTTCTCCTGTGACACTTGCCTCCTTGAATTCGCCCAGGGATGAGTAAGAGATCATCAACCTCTAAGTGGAATCAAAAACTATCAGAGAGAAGACACTAATGAAAATCCCAGAAGCTGACTCACCTCCCTGCAATCATCTATATATGGATCCCTCATCCCAGAGATCTAGAGGCTGGAATTTTGTATCTTATAAGGAAGTGTTGTTGGTTTCCTGGTGGAATATCATAGTGTTCGGTGATCTAAGATTTTCATGAGGTGAAGAAGGGCTTTCATGCTAGGAGGATGATGTGGGGTCAGAATAATGGGTTCTAATCCTCTCTTCTAATCTTCATATTAATAAAGCTATTCACATTTTCCTCCACATTCTTGTATGTTTGATAGTATATGCATTTGTGTGGTCAATATATATCAGGTCCTATGTTGTTTATGATTGTAGATATCTGCACTTTGAAGTTATTATGCTGCTTTGAATTTACATGTACTCTTTGAAGCGTAGTGGTCAAGGGAGAAGTGGCAAAGACCAGTCGGTGAGCAGAAGGAACAAGCAAAGAACCGAGCGAAGGATTGAGGTTGGTATTCTTTGATCTTCTCCTATCTACTTCTCATAAAGAAAAGCGAAAGTAAATTTAATCTATTTGTTTCTAAGATAGCTACCCGTCTTAGTGGGACTAGCAGCTCTACATAGACACTAGATTTCCCGATAACAAAATGGCGACCCCACTGGGGAGCGAATAGATTGTTTGCTTGTCTATATTTGTTTGTTTTATAAACTTACAGACGGAGCCTGAAGTTAAGCCAGCTAGCCTTCGAATTGCATTTTCTATGCAAGTGCAAAGTAGATCAATGCTGTTTCAGCCTATCTCCGGGTTTTGTTTATAAACTGAACAATCGATTTGCAAACATCCTAATTGCCCTAGTGGTGGCTCTAGTAACCTCATTAGATCAGCCCCTATGATTTCTATTTACTGACTATAATTACCTCGGCCTAAATCCCTAAACTAAGCTGCAAACTGTGACCAAGGACCAAGTTAAAGTCTCGTCCCTGGACCATCGTACTTTCTCCTTTTGGGAATCTGGATGCATTTCACCTCCCGTGTGTAGTAGTTGCGCTGCATCGCACTTTCCTTGTGTTGCAAGTGCGCTGATTAGATAAGACCTCATCTGCTTTCAGATTTTGGTTTCTGTGTTCACTCTCTTCAGCTTTATTCAGGAGTTTTTCTGTCTGTGATCAATATACCACTGTGGAAACTCCCTTCCTTTGCGTGATTCCACCTCCATAGTACAAAGAATTGTGAATGTTTTTATGTATTGTGCGCCATTTACAATTCTCTTTTACAAAAAGTAACGTAATCAAACTGTCGTCTTTTGATTTGGAAGTGTCGCAAGTGTTGTTTTCAGTCAAAGAAAAGAATTCTATTGTTCTTGATGGTTGATTATACAGTTACTCTTGTATTTGATTTGAATTAGTAGTTTTTCAAGTGTTGAAAGCAGTTTTCATTTTGAAGTCGCAAATTGTCGTCATTATCTTCCTTTCGTTTTTGAAGAGAAATTTGTTAGTATTGTCGCTTTGAAAAGATAATTCAGATTTGTACTTGGCATTCTTCTTGCCATTCACACATTAAGAAAGCTGAAAACAAATACATGCATGTGCATTTGCATTTAGACTACTTGTTGGTTTGATTTAGGACAGTGCATCTAGTGTGTGCTCTCTGCTCTATGTTGAAAGAATATCATCTCTCTTTCTTTAGTAGCTAGAATTTTCATTGCAAAAAGAAGATTAAACGATTGTTTATCATCTTAAATTTAGGAATTGTATATCTACATCACGTGGTGAACCTGAAAGGCAAACTTCTTAAGAAAGATCAATTGTAAAATAAATTCAATGAACATAAAAATGCTTTGGAACCTAACGCACAACATTTAGAAGTCTAGGCTAGAGATGTATTCTGGTGTCATAAAGCCTAGTAACTATCTCTTTCATTGTTGGTTGGGTGATTCCTCCTATTTGAGATGAAAAGTGCCAGTATGGACTTGTGCTCCCACATACCATCGAGTATATATTGGGAGACCACAATAGGCTATATCCTTTATCCATAGGAAGCCGTGTCTGCCACCCTATCGATTACAATGCACTGAACACAGCATTCAGGAAGATTGACTGTCATACCATAAAAAGTATTCTGCAGTTTTGCGATTGGTTTGGTAATCCCTCTATCTAGATTTCCAGATTAGTCTCTTTTGTTCCTTTTCAGACTCCTTAAAGGAAAAGGTCCATCTGAGCACTTGTCACTTCAGGCTCATTAAAAATCGAAGGCAACTAGAGTCATCTTTTGTTTTTTCTCGACTCTTAGAAATTGAAAAAACAAGTTGTGTCAAAGCGTCTAAAATTTATTTTAATCGGAATAATATCACTATTCCCGCGTTGGTCTTAGGTTGAGGAAAATGGAGTCCACCAACCAAGGATTTCCCCTTGGAGGAAATCCTAGTCCTTTCTCCTCTTGGGGAGATGTTGGTGCACCTCATATGGCCACATTGTCGCTTCCAGGATTGGCGATTGGCTTGCCAATATGGCTCTTCTCGACCTCTGTCGTTTAGAACACTGTGATTCCTGAACAATCGAGTCAGCAACTAGATGATACTAAAGTTACCCCCCAACATTCCACTTCATCTGATTCTCCCTCTCCTCCTTCCTCTTTGCTTGATGAAGCTGGTAAAGCCAAAAATCAAGTAACTAAGAAGGAGAAGAAAGGGAAGGAGAAGAAAGAGAAGAAGAAGAAGGAGCCAAAGGCAAAAAGGGGTAACCGAGCATCGTCTAGTGAAAATCCACACACTGCACCATCCAAGCCTAAATCTCCATGTGTCATTTGCAAAGGAGACCACTATCATCGAGATTTTCCTTGCATCCCTCGGATCTTAAGGGACTGGTCTCCTCGTTTGCACAATCCGATGTCATCAACCTCTGAAGATCATGTTGAAAGTACACCGTCAACTAGTGAAAGCGAAGTATTTAGACAGAAAAGGAAATGTAAATTTCCTTGCAAACTGTGTGAAGGTGATAATGTCGTCCACCATTTTCCCTTCCTAGACAAAGCTAAAAGAGTCTTGGATAACCGTCTTGCTTCATCGCTACGACTTCCTCTTGGATACAAGAAACTCTTACCGAGTCCATCACTAGTTGAAAATCTGACTGACACGCCATTGTGGTCAGTCGAAGCATCTATCATTGAAGATAAACCCGTTGAATCCATACCAGATGAAAGTCAAAATGTTGAGGCGGTAGTCGACTCGGTCTTGTCTTCGGAAGGTCCATCTTCAGATGATACAATCACCGAAGAGAATGAGAACGACACCGTTCAAATTCTTTTCATAAACACAGACTCCAATGAACATGGGGGCAATCTACTTGTTCCTTTACCACAGGAAGGAAGTTCGTGAGAATCATATCCGTCCGTCTATTCAGTCCCACCTCCAAGCAACCTAGTCGTTTCCTTCGTTTGGAATCTACTAGGAAGACCCCATTTATCGGCTAATGTACCATTCCGAATCATCGTACAAGCTTACAAAATGGTCATGGTTGGTACCATCATAGATGAAGGGGCTTCTGTGAGTATCCTTTCCTCAACTACTTGGAAAGTGCTTGGTTCGCCATCGCTTCTGCCTGAGATGAGAAATCTGACAGGCTTCGACAAAGGAACCAGTCGACCGTTAGGGATCCTCCCCAATGTGCCTATAACGTTGAGAAGGAAAACCGTTTATATGAACGTAATGGTAGTCCAAGGACCTCTAGATTATAATCTACTCCTTGGGCGTGACTATATTTATTGCATGGGAGCCATTGTCTCCTCACTCTTTCGAGTAATGTGTTTTCCTATGAAGGCCGAGTGGTCCAGCTCATAGACCATCTTTCGTTCCCTGGCTCACACATAGCTAATAGTCAAATGCCATCCCTAAATGGTCTTTTCATGCAAGGAATGTCTCATCAATCTTCAGTTCATCCACCTGAAGAACGCGAGTAATTCAGGGGGTCATGACTGAAACCCAGGGGGCATGCGCCCTGGTATGCTCCGACAGGAAAACTTTGGGTATAGAGTAGGTTTCAGCGAAGGATATATGACTGGTTCGACACCAGTCTGTATGGGAAAGTGGGATTAGACCGGATAAGATACCTCCGTTAGAAGGTATGCCTTTCTTGATAGAACAAATGTTTTGTTTGCAAATTGAGGGGTAACCTATAAAAGGTAAGCCTTTCCTGACAAAACAAATGTTTTGTTTGCAAATTAAGGGGTAACCTCGAAACTCTACTTCACTATACCTGGGGGCATGCAAACCTTTTTGCATGCAAGTGAAGAGCGACCATTTATTTTCTTAGTTTAGAGGTTCTCAAACCCTTTAAACTCGTAGGATTGGTCATTCCTAGCTTACATAAAGGAAGGATACAGAGCAAAGCTTCAAAAGGTGCAAGCTCCATAAAAATGGAATCCATTGATGAGACATCCTTATTATAAGACTGAGACGAGCAGTTTTTATGTGAAGTTCAAGCTCGTTAAAAATTAAACCTAAGCAATGAGCAAATGTTTCCCCCAGAGTTTAAGCTCATTAAAAAATGAACCAATTTCTGGTAAATAATGCATTATCATCAGCTTTTGAGCCTTGGTCATGTTCTCATCATCACCTCCACTCTATTTTAGCCGATC
Organism: Pinus tabuliformis; assembly: GCA_031772625.1. Taxonomy (NCBI): domain Eukaryota; kingdom Viridiplantae; phylum Streptophyta; class Pinopsida; order Pinales; family Pinaceae; genus Pinus; species Pinus tabuliformis. Next base: position 382,797,483 of record CM062813.1, read on the forward strand.
TTACGCCTCCATTTGATTGTTTACCCCTTTTTGAAGAACAACTGCGAAGAGTGATCCTGTTAGCCATCCTTGTGACACTGCCATGATTGGAAACTTCCAAACCTTACCTGGAATCAGATGCTACTTGAAATTATCACTCGTTCCTCAAAAAACGAGTCTCCTTTAAGCTCTTTTCATCTGACTCTTAAAATATGAAAATATTGTCGAGCAGTTGGCCCCTCCAGCTCGTTAAATCTACCGAGAGTGTTATCCATCCTCTAGATTTTAATCTTTTTGGACCTGAGGGATTATTACACAAAAAGATCGAGCGCTTGTTTTGTTCGGCTCGTTAAAATTATCGAAAATTCATCACTTCGTATTATTTTATACTTTTTCGGACTTAAGGGATTATATGACGAAAAAGGATTATTGGAGTTTCCTTTACGTCCATTTCAGACTCTCTAAAACTGAAAAGGACCGAGTTATCTTTGTTGTTAAACTCGTTAAAACCAATAGCGACAAACTTGTCCATATAGACAAGAATGAGTTTCACTGTCGCTAGGCTCGTTAAAACATAGCGACGGGTTTGCCCAAAGGGAAAATTATAGAACAAGCATATGTTATCCTCCTAAAGCTTGATAAAAATAAAGAGGTACTGGTCAGCAATGACTGGGGAAAAATTGGGAAGAAAACTTGAAGAAACTTTATTGGTAGCAAAGTGGCTCTTGAACATGACACTTTCACTCCATGCTTGAGTCGGGTTGGGTTATTCCGTTCACCAGTCATATTACCATTGGTCCATCGTACCATCCATGTTTGGGGTTAACGCTACCAATCCATTTCAAGTGTCACCGATATGTGCAAGAGAAGTCGATCAGAGAATTCACCAGCCCATCTTGTGTCTCATCCACTGCAATACCTTTACGGTTCATTCTTTCATGACCGCCACCCTGAACCCGGTATCATCAGATAGTTTTCACCTCCAAAAGTCAGTTTCTCCGTTCCGTGTCATAGATGTTGGATTCATTAAGGCCCTCCTACGACAGGTCACTTCTTGTCGACATCAGCTTATTATCCAAGAAGTCGACCTAGGAACAACCCTTTCAGTGCTTTGAAGCTTGCATGCCTCAATGGCAAGTTTCTCACTTTCGGCGACAGGTTTACATCAATGGCCTTCAACCGAGAGATTTTGCGTGGTGTTCGATGCCAAGTCCCATTTTCACACCACATGAATTGTACTGTTGTACCTTGAGGGTCATCATCATTATCGGTGATTCCTCTCGCGCCTGTTAACAGCTTACATCATTGGCTGGTAATCAGGCGATGTCTTTCCATGTTCGACTCCAGAACATTTTTCACATGGATCGACTTGTAATTCGGGCGAAGATTGGATGAGTTTGAAGATCCCAAATCTAGTTTCATCCATCTAGGCTGCGATATATTCAGGAAAATAAAGACATCAAATGTACATCATTGCTACACAGATGATCATCCGAATCAAAAGATGATGGCTCTATCAGAATCATTAGTCTGCCACACAGAAGGTTTTATGTCTTATGTACATGAAAATGAATTTATAAAGTTGAGCATGGGAATGCCCGCCTCAGCTAGATCATACAATATTATGAAAATAATGTATTGTATTGTATCTTATTACAAGTCACCTTCCAGTTCGAAAAACCTCGGATCCTCATGATAAAGCATTTCACCCGACATAAAAAGATTAACAACCTCATGCTTTAGGGGGCAACTGTTATAGAAATTTTTGGGCACTACAACCCCAATCATATATGTCCATAATCCAAGGGCTCTTGAGTCCCTCAAAGTATTGTTTCATGCCCTAAAGGAACAAGGTCAGTTGATTACATCATCTCCTAGAAGTTCTCCACAGGAAATTACTCACAACTGGTCAAAACTGGACCATACAAGTTTCTCAGTGCTAAGGATGCGATGCATCTCACCTGCCCAGTGTAAAAAGTGTGATGCATATTGGAAAGCCCTTCTGTAGGGTGCGATAGGTTAAAATGGACAAATGGCAGAGAAGTTTGCAAGGTGGATGATCATGGAATCTTCCAGAAACTTCTCCTGTGACACTTGCCTCTCTGAATTCGCCCAGGGACGAGTAAGAGATCATCAATCTCCAAGTGAAATCAAGAACTATCAGAGAGAAGACACTAATCAAAATCCCAGAAGCTGACTCACCTCCCTGCAATCATCTATATATGGATCCCTCATCCCAGAGATCCAGAGGCGGGAATTTTGTATCTTGTAAGGAAGTGTTGTTGGTTTCCTGGTGGAATATCATAGTGTTGGGTGATCTAAGCTTTTCATGAGGTGAAGAAGGGCTTTCATGCTGGGAGGATGATGCTGGGTCAGAACAATGGGTTGTAATCCTCTCTTCTAATCTTCATATTAATAAAGCTATTCAAGTTTTCCTCCACATTCTTGTATGTTTGATAGTATATTCATTTGCGTGGTCAATATATATCTGGTCCTATGTTGTTTATGATTGTAGATCTCTGCACTTTGAAAGTATTATGTTGCTTTGAATTTACAGGTACTCTTTGAAGCGGAGTGGTCAAGGGAGAAGTGGCAAAGACCAGTCAGTGAGGAGAAGGAACAAGCAAAGAACCGAGCGAAGGATTGAGGTTGGTATTCTTTGATCTTCTCCTATCTACTTCTCATAAAGGAAAGTGAAAGTAACTTTAATCTGTTTGTTTCTAAGATAGCTACTCGTCTTAGTGGGACTAGCAGCTCTGCATAAACATTAGATTTCCCGATAACACCCAAGGTGAGCCATCGGTGAGTCCATTTGTCTAGTCTATGTTGAAATTTATCCATATTAAGTCCAGCGCAACTGCTACATTTATAATTATTTGGTTTCAAATTGAAACCAAATTAGGTTAGACCTTCTTCCAATTTTTTAAGCCCAACACCAAATAAATTGGAAATGTATTCTATCAACCCAGTGTCCCCATTCGAAAACAACAAAAAAGATTGAGAACCATTAGCTACCAGACCCGAGGCATTCCCATACCTCTGTAGGATGGTATGAAAGCATCCCATTGTGCATAGAAGCCCTGATCGAAGGAGAGGGCATCATCTACGAAAAATAAATGTGTGACCTCCACATTGTTAGTCATTTTAATACCTTTGAAAATGCCAAGACTTCTAGACATTTTAATCTTCAATCTCAGACCATCCATAACCATAATAAAAAGAATAGGAGATAGGGAGCATCCTTGTCGTAATCGTCTGCCAGCCTAGAAGAAATTCAAAGGAAAACCATTTATCAATACAACAAAATAGGGAGAGGAGACGCAAGCCATGATCCAGTCAACAATGTGGACACCAAGTCCCACCTTAGTTAAAATGAGTCGAAGGAAAGTCCATTCTACACAATCATACACCTTCTACAGCTCTAATTTCAAGATTGCCGCATAAAACGTTTTAGTGTGAATAGAGTGTAGACACGCTTTTGAAATGGCAATGTCATCATGTATCAAGCAGTTGGGCAAGAAACCAAATTTTTCACTAGTGATATGGTTCAAGAGATGGGCTTAATGTGACCAACAATAACCTTAGAGGTATGTTTGTATATGATGTTACAAAGAGAGACGGGTCTAAACTCCAGAAAAGATGAAGTATGCGAGGATTTTGGAATGAGGGTGAGAAAAGAGAATTCAATGAACCATGGATATGTCCAGTAATGTGGGATTCCTCCACAAAACCACGAATATTATAACTCATCATGTCGAATAAATGAATAAATAATTCCACGATCCAGCCATCTAGGCTTGGGAATTTCTATTTTGAGAAGGAATTTAGGACCATTTGAATCTCCTCCACAATGACTGAATGATATATGACATAATTTTTTCCATCAGAAAATATGTTGGGATACTCCTCAATCCCCCACAAAAGATCTTCAATTTCAAATCCACTTCAGACCGAGAAAAATTAAAAAAAAAAATTCACCGCCTCCCTCTGAATCTCAGTCGTGGAACAAACAATGTCTCCATCCTACAACCTGGTATCCCAAATCATGTTTACATTCCTCCTGTTATTTTCATATTGATGAAAAAAGTGAGTGTTTCAGTCGCCTTACTTTAACCAAGTAGCCCTTCTTTTCAGGTGCCATGTGATCTCATATAATCTAAGAATATCCTCCTTCTTTTCCTCCATCACTTTAAGCCTAACAATGTCTTAATAGGAGGGAGAGGATGTCTCCATCTACATACCCAGAGTGTCTATATCCTCAATAATCCCTTGTAATTTCCTTCTTAGTATCTCTTTCTTATGTCACTCCCAAATCCCAACTTGGCTCTTCAAAGTTTGTAGTTTCTTTGAAATCAACTCCACGGTGGACATCACGGGTTCTCCTTGAATAGAATACCATGTATAGTATGCCAAACAATTAAAATCATCATCCTCCAACCAAGCCCAGTTAAACTTAAAAGATATCCCTCGCCTAAACTCCTCTTGTTTCCATTGTAGTACAATCAGGACATGATCAGAAATGTACATCTTGATCACCCAGGGACGAGCATGCCCCAGGGATTCCAAACTTTTTTTCATGTAATAGGAAGCGGTCTAATATTTTGCCAATGTGTTCATCCCCCACATGACTGTTATTCCAAGTAGGAGAAAGGGGAGAGGGAAGAATATCCACCAGGTGATTGTCAACAAATAAATCAGTAAGATGCCCTACCAAGGGATCCTTCTTGCACCGAGCCCTCCAACATTCCTCCCAAGAAAGAGTCGTGTTAAAATCACTAGCGATAATAAGAGATCCAAGTTTTAATAGCCCACATGCATCCATGTGTTCCCAAAATAAAAGCATGTCTCTGTATGGAGCATATAGATCTAGGAGGTGTATGCGACCAAAGAAGCCCCAAAAATGCCTAGTCAATAAAATCCCTAGAAAACATTTATATGCCACCAATTTAGCTCATCTAAGATCCCAGAGAGCCACGAGACCTCTCGATAAACTAGATGAGTCCACGCTACAATATGCCAAGACAGATACATGGAAAGGCAGTGGTCAAAAGCCCTCTCTTTATTAGCCATAGACTCCTAGATAAGAATGACGAAGGGCCAAACCAAACGCATGAGATGTTTGAGAGAGGATCTTTTTGTGGGGTTCCCTAAGCCATGCAGATTGAAAGAGAGAATGTTCATAATGGGAGTCTCGTTTCTAGCACATTAGCTCTAAGGGCCCATGAAACAAAGGATGAAATGGTAGGGACATCTCTTAGATCTAAGTCTCCTTAGATATCCAGGGATAGGGCATTCGGTCAGCTACAGAAATGTAAACTGCCTCCCCCGTCGCCGATCCCCCCCCATCCCCTGATGCACATTGATGTTCTAGGGTGAATCTAGGTTGGTGGTATCACTGCCTTGTGAATGGAGAGCATCGATAAGTCCAAAGATGGGTTAAACATAAAATACTCCAAAACACTGCCCACAGAGTTGTGAGGCAAGGATTCATGAAGAACAACAACCAAAAGAGGAGGGGAATCGAACGGTAACAGGGAAACATAAGGTTTGACAACAGAGGATACCAGCATTAGATCTTTGGATTTACCAGAAAGGATCCTGTCAAGAGACACTTGGGGGGGGATTAATAGATAGAAAGGTTACCAAAGTAGTAATGGGCACCAAAGGAGCATCGCGAGGTGCATTCGGACGTCGCACATCATGACACCCTTTAATAACGGGAGAGGATACGGGGTATGATGGAGGAGAGATAGTAGAGGGGGAGGCGTCATCAGAAACGCAAATAGGAGACTAGTGATTCAGAGGAACATTACTTTGTTCATGTAATATGTGTAGATCTAGGTCCAGTTGAACTCGACCACCACATCCTCTCCTCCTCAAAATACGCTGGTGCTCAGAGGAAGAAGCAATACACCGAGGGCATCTGTCGAGGAGATATTTGGTTGGTGGCGAGATAAACAATGGAAAGGGATGCCCTAATAATCCAGGCATTGAAGGAGTCTAGTCGGCCCCCATTCTAAGTGTATATGCTCAGATAGACCCCCTTTGTAGTCGATCTCAACCAATATACAAGCCACTTGTTTGTCACGGGCTCCCAGACAGCTCATGTCCAAATATACAAATCTGCCCACCACGTTACCAATCCACCAGCACGTGCTGAGTCTAAAACTCAAGAAGCAACCCTAATAGTTTAACCCAAACAAGGTTATTCCGAGGAGTATCAAGAAGAAGAATAAAACAAATGTACCAATGAAGAAGTAGAATGAAACTGCAGCCCCTCACCCACATGGATTTGAGTATATGCTCAACATCATCCTAATGAAAAAAATAGAAACAAAACTAGGAATTCATCAATATACTTACCTTTGTATCATAACCAAGAATCGGTGCCCATGTGGATTTAACCCAATCCTACATGTTTCTCTAGAAAAACCTCGGCAAAGAACCATCGACCCACCAACACCCTCTTTTGTAAACTAGAGATTCTATCCAACAAAATATCGTGACCAAAACTAAAGTTTTGGTTCATGCACTGTTTTTATAGTCTTTCCACGAAAACGGCGGGAGGACCGTTGCCAAGGAAGTGCGGGGAGTCCATCACTAGTGGGTAGGACATATGAGGCATGTGGAAGAAAGTCATCCACGAGTTCTCTCATATGCAGCATGAAAGGGAGTTGTCTTTAAAGAGACTTTTTGGAAGCTTTTCCGTTGGGTTTTTCCAGTCAAAATCCGGCAGCAATTTATTGAAATTGCAAGTTTGATAGCTAATTTCTGCACAATCAAAGCATCCCAAGGGTTTTTCAGGGTGCTGAATCCAAATATGCAGCTAAAAAACCATTTTAAATAATACAAATCAAGATTTAACCTAAATTTTTTCCGCCAGATTCCGTCACCGGAATCTCCAAAAAGTCGCACTAAAGACAACTACGCATGAAAGGGCCCGGAAGGTGCGAGGAGGATTTGACTTCAAAAAAGCCACTTCATCGTCCACCGTGGCCTCGATAAAATCCTCTTGTCAAGATACGTCAACGTCTAGATCGTCTATGCCCCTCGAGATGTTAATTTCCAGAAATCCAGAATCCTAATTTTTTGAAAGGTCAGTAAATATCATATATACCAAAATTCTAGAAGTATCAAATAAAAATCCTCCTGTACCACTTACTTGATTAGGTATTATAAAATCCTGAGACCATAGAATAAATACTCAAGGCATCAACAAAAGGAATATGTCAAAGCACAACTCTGGGAAGAGTAGTAAAGGACCACCTTCGAAGGTAAGTGATCAACGAGGACGAACAACTCCTATAAAAAATAGTAGGAGTCTAACGCTACTTCTTTCCGTGACAGTCATGGAAATTATGGTCATAGTTTGAGAAAATTTAGCAGAGATTTTTTGTAAATCTAAGTTATAGTTGTTAAACTTTAATATTTAAATTGTGCTAGAAGTTTTTGATGGTGCTGAATCCATTTCTACCATCAAAAACATGATTCGAATACTACCTCTACAAAAAAAAAAATTAAATTTTTTCTCAGATTATCCATTATGCCCTCTTTACAAAAATATTTGAATTTTTTTCCCCAGATTATCCATTATGCCCTCTTCTATTATTCTGGATGATCTTACATCTTGTCAGCATCGCCGGATTTCTCAAACCCTTCAATCTCCAAATACTTGCTTCTGATTCGGCTTCGACTCTTAATTTAACTCCATCTGCGTGGAGTGTGGTTAATGAAGTAAGTTGGGAGATTTCATGTGGAATCACCTCTAATGGCCAATAACCTCTTAGAAAAAGGTACTTGAGATTTTTAAGCTCACCATTAGACGGAAATGATTGTAGAGACCAACTATCTTCGAGATCCAAAAATTGAAGGGAGGAAAGATGGCCTAACTCTTCCGGAAAATCCCTGATACGCGAGAGTCCTCGTAAACTCAGAAACGCAAGTTGTTTTAGTTTCCCCACTGATGGTGGGATTGAATTTATTCTCGAGATCAACTGTAGATGGAGAACCTTCAGAGACATGAGACTGACTAGAAATCCTGATGGAACCTCTTCAATTGAATGAGATAACATGAGACTCACCAGTTTTGGGCATGGGAACTCGGCTGGGAGACTTATATCATTTTTGAAAACTGAGATCCTTTTGCAATCCTCATTGTGAATCATTGGGAAATTTTGTAGCCTTTGATCTACCTTGAATGAGCAATTCTCCTCCTCCCTGACAATATATACTGCCATCTCACGAACAACAATGTCAACTTTTATATATTGCTTCTATGGATACGCCCAAACAGGCCTGTTACGCACGTGATCTACAGGCCCGTTAACATTTTGGAAGAAACAACGATCTACAAGAACGTTTATGTAGATTTGTCCAATGGCCATGTCCATTAAATGGTTCTTCTGTTTGCTTCTCACAAGGTCCTCTGCAACCCACATCTGCACTAATTCCTCCACACCAATTCCTATATCTTTGGGATACATAGCACAATAGAGGAAGCAATTCTTGACGTCTAAATTGGGCAATGCATCATAACTCGATCTTAATAACGGATAGAGTTGTGGATGCAGAGTATCTGGCCTAGAAGAAGAATATGCACGAATACGCCTTCCATAGATCTAATATCAAGATTACCACATCCAACCTTTTTTAAGTGTGAATAGAGTGTAGACACGCTTGTGCAGTGGCATTGTCATCATGTATCAAGCGGTCAGGCAAGAAGCCATTGGTTTGAGAGATGGGACTTAATGTGACCAACAATAACCTTAGAGATAAGTTTGTATGTGATGTTATACAGAGAGATGGGTCTAAAATCCAGAAAAGAGGAAGTATGCGAGGATTTCAGAATGAGGGCGAGAAAAGAGAATTCAACAAACCATGGATATGACCAGGATTTCAGAATGAGGGCGAGAAAAGAGAATTCAACAAACCATGGATATGACCAGTAATGTGGGATTCCTCCACAATACCTCAAAGATTCTAACTCATCATGTCGAATAAATGAATAAACAATTCCACGATCCAGCCATCTGAACTTGGGAATTTATATTTTGAGAAGGAATTTAGGACCAAATGAATCTCCTCCACAATGACCAAATGATATATGAAAAAAAATTCTTCATCGGAAAATATGTTGGGATACTCTTGATTCCCCACAAAAGATCTTCAATTTCAAATCCTTAGACAAGGAATTTTTTTTTCAAAAACTTCACCGCCTCCCTCTGAATCTCAGTGGTGGAACAAACAATGTCTCTATCCTCCGATCTGATATCCCAAATCATTTAAGCAAAGTCTTTCAGTAGAAATCACATAAGATAAATTTTTGGCCGACATGTTTCGAACCAACAAGTGTGGCTCATCATCAGGACTAGATCACAAGCACCAGATGATGAAGCACACTTGTTGGTTTTCGAAACGCGTCAGCGAAAAATTTCTCTTATGTGATTTCTATTGAAAGACTTTGCTTAATTCATTATGGTTCACAAAAGCTTGAATACAGAAAATTCCAAATCATGTTTACATTTCTCCTGTGATTTTCATATTGATGAAAAAAGAGAGTGTTTCATTCGCCTTCATTTAACCAAGTAGCCATGCTTTTGAGGCATCATGTGATCTCATATAACCTAACAATATCCTACTTCTTTTCCTCCATCACTTTAAACCTAATAATGTCTTAATAGGAGGGAGAGGATGTCTCCATTTACATACCTAGACTGTCTATATCCTCAATAATCCCTTGTAATTTCCTTCTCAATATCTCTTTCTTATGTCACTCCCAAATCCTGACTCGGCTCTTCAAAATTTGTAGTTTCTTTGAAATCAACTCCATGGTGGACATCACAGGTTGTCCTTGAATAGAATACCATGTAGAGTATACCAAATGATTAAAATCATCATCCTCCAACCAAGCCCGGTTAAACTTAAAAGATATCCCTCGCCTAAACTCCTCTTGTTTCCATTGTAGTACAATCAGGACATGATCATAAATGTATGTCCTGATCACCTAGGAACGAGCATGACCCAGGGATTCCACAAAAGAATATCCACAAAGAAATTAATAAAATTCCCTGCCAAGGGATCCTTCCTGCACCGAGCCCCCCAACATTCCTCCTAAGAAAGAGTTGTGTTAAAATCACCAGCGATAATAAGAAATCCAATTTTTAATGGCCCACATGCATCCATGTGTTCCCAAAATAAAAGCATGTCTCTATAGGGAGCATATAGATTTAGGAGGTGTATGTGACCAAAGAATCCCCAAAAATGCCTAGGCAATAAAAACCCTGGAAACATTTATATGCTGACAATTTAGCTCATCTAGGATCTCAGAGAGGCACCAAACCTCTCGATAAACCAGATGAGTCCACCGCGACAATATGCCAAGACGGATAGATGGAAAGGAAGTGGTCAAAATCCCTCTCTTGATTAGCCATAGACTCCTGGATAAGAATGACGAAGGGCCAAACCGAAAGTATGAGATGTTTGAGAGAGGATCTTTTTGTGGGGTTCCCTAAGCCATGCAGATTGAGAGAGGATATTCATAATGGGAGTCTCGTTTCGAGCACATTAGCTCCAAGGGCCCATGAAACAAAGGATCAAATGATAGGGACATCTCTTAGATCCGAGTCTCCTTAGATATCCAGGGATAGGGCATTCGGTTGGTCATAGAAATGTCAACTGCCTCCCCCGTTGCCCACCCCAAACGCACAACGATGTTCCAGGGTGAATCTAGGCTAATGTAAGGGATAGAGGGTGGTATTACCACCTTGTGAATGGAGAGAGCCGATGGGTTAAACATAAAATACTCCAAATCACTGCCCACAGACTTGTGAGGCAAGGATTCGTGAAGAATAACAATCGGATGCGGAGGGGAATTTAACGGTAGCAGGGAAACATATGGTTTGACAACAGAGTATACGAATATCAGATCTTCGGATTTACCATAAAGGAGCTGCTCAAGAGACACCAGGGGGGGATTAATAGACAAAAAGGGCACCAAAGTAGTAATGGGGATCGAAGGAGGAGCATCACGAGGTGCATTCGCACATAGCACATCATGACACTCTTTAATAATGGGAGAGGATAAAGGGGATGATGAAGGAGAGACAATAGAGGAGAAGGGATCATCAGAAACACACATGGGAGACCGGTGATTCAGAGGAACATTACCTTGTTCATGTAATATGTGTAGATCCAGGTCTGGTTGAACTCGATCACCACATCCTCTCATAGGAGACTGGTGATTCAGAGGAACATTACCTTATTCATGTAATATGTGTAGATCCAGGTCCAGTTGAACTCAACCACCACATCCTATCCTCCTCGAAATACGTTGGTCCTCAGAGGAAGAAGCAATACACCGAGGGCATCTATAGAGGATATATTTGGTTGGTGGTGAAATAAACTATGGAAAGGCCCCTATTCTAAGTGTATATGCTCATAGAGATCCCCTTTGTAGTCAATCTCGACCAATATCCAAGCCACTTGCTTGTCATGGGCTTCGATATAGCTCAAGTCCAAATATAAAAATCTACCTACCACATTGCCAATCTCCCCCAACACGTGCCAAGTCCAAAACTCAAGAGACAACCCTAATAGTTTAACCCAAACAAAGTTATTCTGAAGAGTATCAAGAAAAATATTAAAACAAATGTACCAATGACAAAGTAGAATGAAAGCGCAGCCCCACGGCCACAGGGATTTGAGCATGCTTTCAACATCACCTAATGAAAAAAACAGAAACAAAATTAGGAATTCATCAATATACTCACCTTTGTATTATAACTAAGAATCGGTGCCCATGTGGATTTAAACCAGTCCTCCATGTTGCCCTTAAAAAATCGGTAAAGAACCGTCGACCCACCAACACCCTCCTTGGTAAACTAAAAATTCTATCCCATAGAATATCGTGACCAAAAACTAAAGTTTTGGTTTGAGCGCTGTTTTGATTGTCTTTCCGTGAAAACGACGGGAGGACCGTTGTCGAGAAAGTGCGGTTAGTCCATCACTAGTGGGTAGGACATATGGTGCACGTGGAAGAGAGTCATCCACCAATTGTCTTGTATGTAGCATGGAAGGTGTCACGCCCCTAGGCCGGCGGTAGTCTTTCAACCGTTCTTGGCAAGGTGTGGCACCACCGAACAGTTTATTTTCACCAATACTTATGTTCATGGACTACGCCTAACCATATGTTCTACTTAGTTTGTGTTTCTCAACCAAGTAATTATTAGGTTTCCTTTATACCAATGAACACCCATACACATTCATTATCAACAACAATTATACATGAAGAACACAATTGCACAGTATAAAGGGAGGGGCAACTCCCTGAACAATGAGTCTGCCCAAATATATATTATTAATCAACTTTCCAATATTACAAAGCTTTACAAGTATACTTGGGAAACACCAAGTTTCATACTTAGCCAAATTTACAATTTGTCACACCTTCGTGTGCCAATCAAAGTTCCTTGCCCAAATTGGGCGGGCACGCCCTCACACGAGCTGCCAACTGCACTTCTCAACCAAACCTTGTTTCGTTCACGATGGGCGGGCAACTCCACCAAGTCACCAAGACACCCTCGTCTCCTTAACACGGCGGTCACATCAAAACTCAACCGCATTATGTTTTCACACACCAGGCGACTTCTCCAAGTCTCCACCCGCGCTGCTCGTCTGAACGACAGGCACTCCTACCCGTGCTCTCACCCAAGACCGAGACCTGTGCGTTTATCTCCATGCGGCCTTGCCCAAGGTTGGGCGCATAGAGCTGCACCTCTCCTTATTTGCTGCGGCTTCACTTCTTAACTACGCACTTCTCCTTGCTTGAGTTCGATGACCAAAAGTTCGATGCTCAAATGCCTCCTCGCATTGTTGTATTTGTATGAGTGGAAGGGCGAGTCGAGCTGCCCAAGCTGACTCGTCCTTCATGTAATGAACGCCCTCCTACGCATTGCAAATTCTCCATTTTCACATGTTGGCCTTGCTCAAGTCGTAGGTGAGCCTGTGGGCTAGCCAAGCGTGCTCCCCACGCTATAAACTCTTCGCTCGTCCTCTCCTCATGCACATTTTTACATGGTAACTTTGCGCACCAGTCGTAGAGCTTCGCATTTCGCATTTTCCACTTCACTCGTTTTCCAATCAAACCGTCGCACAAACCAAGAGGTCGTGCCAAGAATGCAGGTCCTTACATCCTCCTCCACCTGAAATCGTTGTCATCCTCGACAACATCCCACCTTGGTAGCCATCCACCAAGATCATCATCAATAACTGTCTCATCCTCGATCCATGATATCGACTCCTCAACATACTGCAATCATCCCGACAACATATGTAGAACCACCATCTCCATCATGTGTCGTCCCATCCTATGAACTGTCATCCTTCCTGCCTACCTGATGTCAACATCACTCTGGTACATTGCTAGCCCCCATGACTTGAACTAGTCGGGTGATCAGTCCAACTGTCACGCTCAAATCGTAAGAATGTCCATCCTTATGCCTTCACCAGTCTAACTTAGATTTTGCCACATCCTGGACTCACCAAGAGTCTCTCCCATGCTTAGGTCCATGGAAACTCCATCCCATCTGCAACATGTCATGATGCTTAATGCCGAACCATTCCTGCACCATCTATCATACCTGCTCAACCTGTTTTAAGGACTCACTGCCATGAGCAGCTAACAATGAGCCCCATCTTCTATGTCATCTATGAAGATATAGAGGGAGTAGAGCCTGAAGGCTCACCCTCACTAATAAGCTCAATCCATTTGTCAAGATTCTCTATCTCCATTCTCTGTAGATATGCAACCCGATCCTCCTCTCGGACATTCAGTCTCACATAAACCTCCTCATCATCATTATCATCCTCAACTTCTTCTAGCCTTCTTGACAAATCCAAGATACTATCAGAAAGTGTCTTGATAACCAATGACTACTCGGTAAGCTTTGCCTCAACAGTAGACAATTGCTTACTCATGTCTTCCATGCACTTCTCATCCTCCATCTGCATTACTGCTAATTTACAATTAGGCTTTGTCACACCAATGGTTGGAACACCAATGGGTACATCTTCCCTTCCATCGTAAATGTACAGCTTCTTCAAATGTGGAACGATCATAGCATCATATTGTTTCAAGAATTCCATCCCCAACACAGCCTCATAGTCATCAATCTTCACTATAGTAAATTCGACTTTCCCAGTCCACTCACCTAGTGTTGTGTCCACTCTTTCAGCTATACCAAGTACTGAATCAGGAGGAGAATTCACCGTCTTCATTGTGCCTTTACTGGTACAAATTTCAGCCCAATTCTTCTCGTAACATCTTCATACCTCAATACCTCCAATATTCATTCGAACATACTCCAAGTTGTTCCTTCCAGGATATCTTTGAGAGACCACTTCGGTAGCAGCAGCAGCACCAAGAATATGCATCATCCCCACAAAAGGTTCTTCTTTCTTCGCATTAGATTGTGCAATAGCAGCCACTTTCGGTCTAGAAGGGCAATTCTTCACCGTATGTGGTTCAGCACAAATCCAACACTTCAATGGCTTCTTCATCTTCTCATCCGACTTCGAAGCTTCATCTTTCTCCTTTTCTTTGGCTTATCAGACTTCTTCTTCCTCTCATCAAAAGTCTCATCATAATGCTCCATCAACCTGTCCACAGCAGCAAAAGCTTCTTCAAGTGTTTTAATCTTCTACCTCTTCACTTCATTGCATGCCCAAGGTTTCAATCTAATAATGAAATTGAACACCTTGTCCCTCTTCGCCATGTCAGGAAGTTCCAGAACTGCACTTGCAAACTCCCGCTGATATGTCTGTAGGTTCCCTGTTTGCTTTATGAATTTAATCTTCATCCTTGCTTCCCACGTTTCATCCCGAGGACTGAAATGAGCCTGCAAAGCTTTCTTCATATCATCCCAAGAAGTAATGTCATCAGCACTGCCATTGGAAATCTGATCCATCCATCTTCTCCACCACATCTTAGCATCTTTTGTCAGGAATTGAGTAGCCACTTTCACCTTCGTCTCATCATCAGATAGACCCAAGCGTTCCAAGTATTGCTCCATATCCCAGAGAAATTTACCAAGAGTCTTCGCGCTTCTTGTACCATCATAAGATTTCGGTTCCTTGACTTTCAAATGAGACACTCCTCCACCTAAGTTATATCTCACGGCCTTCTTCAACACTGCGATCTCATCATTTGCACCGTCAAGAGATTTTTGAAATTTCAAGCTCTCTGCCAGACCTTTGTCCCTTGCTTCTCTAATCTCCTTGAATTCATTTTCAAGTTGTGTACACTTAAGCTCAGTGTAATCATGCCGAGTCCGAAGTTCATCAAATTCTTCCCTCAACTGCACATGATCCTCTAGCTCTCTCACGACTAGATCCATCTTTGTAGTCCAGTAACATTCCAATGCCTCCACTCTCTCTAGTAGTTTTTCAATAAAGGCCTCAGTCGTATTGTGGCTAGATTCACCTGCCATTTCTGCTTCCTTCTTCCTTCTTTGTGATCGAGTATCGACCATCCAACAGCTTCACCAAGTTTCCTGCAACCTGAACCAGCCCTTGTTCCACTTGTATGTGAAACATCTTCCTTCACCTGCAAGTACCTGCTTCACTGTCACTAGCTTCCAAGTGTCTTCAACCCTAAATACCACCTGTCACTTCGTCATGAGCAAACCTTGATCTGATACCACCTGTCACGCCCCTAGGCCGGCGGTAGTCTTTCAACCGCTCTTGGCGAGGTGCGGCACCATCGAACACATTCTTTTCACCAATACTTATGTTCATGGACTACGCCTAACCATATGTTCTACTTAGTTTGTGTTTCTCAACCAAGTAATTATTATGTTTCATTTATACCAATGAACACCCATACACATTCATTATCAACAACAATTATACATGAAGAACACAATTGCACAGTATAAAGGGAGGGGCAACTCCCTGAACAATGACTCTGCCCGAATATATATTATTAATCAACTTTCCAATATTACAAAGCTTTACAAGTATACTTGGGAAACACCAAGTTTCATACTTAGCCAAATTTACAATTTGTCACACCTTCATGTGCCAACCAAAGTTCCTTGCCCAGGCTGGGCGGGCGCGCCCTCACACGAGCTGCCAACCGCAGTTCTCAACCAAACCTTGTTTCGTGCACGACAGGCGGGCAACTCCACCAAGTCACCAAGACACCCTCGTCTCCTTCGCATGACGGTCACACCAAAACTCCACTGCGTTATGTTTTCACAAGCCGGGCGACTTCTCCAAGTCTCCACCCATGCTTCTCGTCCAAACGACGGGCACTCCTACCCGCGCTCTCACCCAAGATCGAGACCTGTGCGTTTATCTTCATGTGGCCTTGCCCAAGGTTGGGCGCATAGAGCTATGCCTCTCCTTATTTGCTGCGACTTCACTTCTTAACTGCGCACTTCTCCTTGCTCGAGTTCAATGACCGAAAGTTCGATGCTCAAATGCCTCCTCACATTGTTGTATTTGTATGAGTGTAAGGGCGAGTCGAGCTGCCCAAGCTACTCATCCTTCATGTAATGAACGCCCTCCTACGCATCACAAATTCTCCATTTTCGCATGTCGGCCTTGCTCAAGTCGTAGGTTAGCCCATGGGCCAGCCAAGCATGCTCCCCACGCTATAAACTCTTCACTCGTACTCTCCTCATGCGCATTTTTACATGGTAACTTCACGCACCGGTTGTAGAGCTTCGCACTTCACATTTTCCACAAAAGGAATATGTTAGAGCACAACTTTGGGAAGAGTAGTAAAGGACCACCTTCGAAGGTAAGTGATCAACAAGTATGAACAACTCCTATAAAAAATAGCCGTACTCTAATGTGACTGCTTGTTCCGAAAATTATGGAAATTTTAGGCATATTTTGAGAAAATTTAGTAGGGTTTTTATAAATCTAAGTTATAATTGTTAAACTTTAAGATTTAAGGTGTGTTAGAGATTTTTGATAGTGTTGAATCTATTTCCACTATTAAAAACATGATTCAAACACTGCTCTACAAAAAAAGATTGGAAATGTTTTACCCAATAAACAATAATCAGGTACTAACATACCTCTTTAATAGTTAGTCAAAATAAAGATCACCTCAAAAAATAAGCAAATATGCCCGCGATAAAAATGACTAGAGTCGGACAGCAACCATTATCCCGATTGTAGATTATCAAAACCTACTTACATGGCGGCTCTGGCCCACACCTCTATCTTTGTTTATATAGATGGCTTCGTTTTTAATTACCAAAATTAATTATTAAAAAAAATAGGCATGCATACATGGAACATGCAAACCGGTATATACATGGAATAGGAGTTGTCTTCAGTGTGATTTTTGGACTTTCCAGTGCCGGAATCTAGGGGAAAAATTTGAGGTGAAATCTTGATTTGTGTTATTTAAACTGTTTTTTAATTGTATATATGGATTCAACACCCTCAAAAACTCCCAGGGCACTTAGATTGTGTATGGATTGCCCATTAAACATGTGATTCAATAAATTCCTACAAGATTTTAGAGAAATTAGACCGTGAAAACCCACAGGAAAAACTTCCAAAAAATCGCACTAAAAACAACTCGCATGAAATATACATCTGCCACAGTTTTTCCGAATGACCATTACATACCATGGTATTACAATCACCATCACATAGTCATCCATCGAGCATTTCATAGTGAATTCAAAACACACCCCGCCATTTAAAATTTAAAATTTGAATTTTGAAAACTTCTCCGTGAATACTCGAAAACCATCTTTTCTGCACTTTATTTCTTCAATTTTCATATACTCTGTTACTAATTGGCTCAAAACATATATGAAATGAAGAGATGTCTTTTCATGTCATAGGCATTTTACTAAGTTTACATTCCGTTTTTGTGTTGTTTTTTTAATGGTTGGTTTTTTGGGGTGATATTTGTTGATTTTTTTCTTTTGTTGCAACGGTCAATTAGTTCACTTTTCCACTTTTAAGATGGAGTATATTAATGTTTAAATAAATATGAGAAGATTAGAAGTATATTGTTGTTCTAATAAATACTTAAAGATTGGATATTTGTAAAAATTTAATTTCAAGAGTAAATTTGTATATAATTTTTTTTATGTGTAGATTTTAACATTTATCTGGATCTCAATTTGTTGGTCACAAATAGTAAATTAGGTTAAGAGATTTTTTCTTTTGAATGTCAAAAATGAATGCATTTATAAAGTAAATATTTGTGTTATTATTGAAAGTAAATCAAAGAACCATCATGAGATGGAATAAGTGAATGAATACAATAACTCTAATCAAAATGAATGAATACAATATGATGCAGGAGCATCCAGCTAAGGCACCGTGACTGGGTGTTGGTCTCTGCTAGGTTGGAGAGTTGAGTTAACATATTGTTTGTCTTATACGTTTAGTTTGTCAGAGTAGGAGGTAGGATTTTGTTTTTGTATTAATCTATGTATTAGGCAAAGGTAGTTTGGTCAGCTAGGGTTATTTACCTGTTAGACTTTAATAAACAGTAGATTAATAATTGTCCCGTCATTTTAAGAGAAAAAAGACAAATGTGTCTAAATGTAAAATTTTGTCATGTAGACAAAACCGAATACTTAATAGTTATGTAACTATAATGTCTACAACCGAAAGTAACTACACAATTCCATTAACTGTATACAAAAGCATATAAATGTAACAATGAAAATCATGAAAAGGGTTCAGCATTTTTAGATACAAATAATAAAAGAGACAGAACACAAATTTCACTATTATCCATCTTTATTAACATCTACATGTTGTGCAATTATGTTTCTATCTATTGACTAATCAAATTCAGAAATAACAAACAGAGTGCAGGCCTACAACTGTAGGTTGTTTTTCCTCTCCTAAAAGAAAGAAGAATACTGTAAAACGCATGTAATTTCCACAACCAGAATGGATGAGCACGCAAGTAAAATTCACGGCCAGGAGAATGCCCATACATTGAAACGATTGAACGAAGAACACAAAATCCAGGCACCGGCTAAACTAACCAAGACAGAGGTTCTTTTCCTTTTTTTAAATGAAACAGAGACAGATAGAATATATATAACTGTTGTTAAATACAAGTCCAATATTACATTATCCAAACGAATGGAGAAAACAACGATTGCTACATGGGACCAACCCTAGTCAAGGGTTTGACATTAAAGAAACCCTCAAACCTGACTGAAGAGCAAGGCCAGAACGAATTTCAAACTGGAATTTGAAAATGGAAGTATGCCCAGGTCGTGAAACGATTCAAATCAAACACAGCAACCGAATAGCTAGAAGCAACCACCATAGAACTACAAACCCTAACTACAATTTGACAAACTATGGAAGATAGAGCCTACTAGTAGAGAATTGTAGGGTTTGGAAACTGAAATCATGGAAATCCTTTGTGCCCAAGGTCGAACCCTCGACCGGCATAACCAGAATGAAACGAAGTCAGACATACCGCACTTAACAACAAACAAAGAGTGATATAATATAAGTGAGGGGAGAATATAACTCACCTAGGAGCGTGACCAAACAAAGACCCTCATGCAACAGAGTCACAGAACACAAGACAAACCTGAGACAAGAGGAGCGGATGATGATTAGTCCCTGTACCAGAAAAAGGCAGAGATAAAGCAAGGAGAAACAAGTTACTTGAAGATAAAGCCAAATGAGCCATTGAGCTTGAACCCTGTTGTTATAGACATTTTTGGGCACTACAACCCCAAGCATGAAATGTCCATAAACCAAGGGCTCCTAAGTCCCTAAAAGAGTTGTTCTAACCCCTAAAGGAACAAGGTCAACTGATTACAACTTCTCCTAGAAGTTCTCCATGAAAAACTGCTCAGAACTGGTCAAAACAGGATCATTTTAGCTGCTCCATAGGCAAAGTGCGTTGCATCTCACCTAAATACACTGTATGGGTGCGTTGCATTTCAAAAATGCCTTCTATGGGGTGCGATGGGCGAGAAGTGACAAATGGCAGTGTCATTCCGTGAGGTGGAGAGGCATGGAAACTTCCCGAAACTTCTCCTGTGACACTTGCCTCTCTGAATTCGACCAAGGATGAGTAAGAGATCATCAATCTCCAAGTGGAAGCAAGAACTATCAGAGGGAAGACACTAATCAAATCACAAGCTGACTCATCTCCCTTACAGATATCTATATATGGATCCCTCATCCTAGAGATCCAGAGGCTGGAATTTTGCATATTGTAAGGAATTGTTGTTGGTTTCTTGAGGCAACATCAGATTGTTGGGTGATCTAAGCTTTGTATGAGGTGAAGAGGGGCTTCCTTGCTGAGGGGATGATTCTGGCTCAGAACAACTGGTTGTAACTCCCTTGGCTCTTTCTTGTTTATCAATAAAATCTATTCAAGTTTTCCTCCATACTCTTGTGTCATTTATGTTTGCTGCATTTGTGTGGTCAATTTACATCTGATCCTAGATTGTTTATGATTATAGATCCATGTTCTTGTATAGTGCTATGCTATTGTGATCTTACAGGTACTCTGTGAAGCTGGACATGCAAGGGAACAAGTAGCGAAAGACTATCAAGAGAGAGAGGAATCGAACTAGGAGATTAGCGCAAGACAGAGGTTGGTCTTCTTTGTTCTTCTCTCATCTATACTTCATAAAGGAAAAACGAAAGTAGCTTTAATTTGTTTGTTTCTAAGGTAGCTATCACACCTTAGTGGGATAAGCAGTTCTCTGTGGACACTTTTCCCTGTAACAAAATGGAGACTCCGCTGGGGAGAACGAATTAGTTTGTTTGTTTATCTTCCTTGTTGTCTATTTTATAAACTTACAGACGGAGCCTGAAGTTGAGCCAGGTAGCTTTCGAACTGCATTTGCTATGCAAATGCAAAGTAGATAAATGCCGCTTCAGTCAATCTCCAGGATTTGTTTATAAATTAAATAACTGATTTACAAACTCTCTGATTGCCCCTTGTGATAGCTCTTAGATCCTCCTTAGATCTACCCCTGATTGTTGCATTACTGATTACCATTTGCTCAGCCAAAACCCATGAACTGAATTGCAAACTATGACCCGGAACCCAAGCAAAGTCTCGTCTCTGGCCCAGCGTAGGTACTGTTCTGTGAATCTGAAATTCAGCGCACTTCCCGAGTGTAGTAGGTGCACTGCATTTCAAATTCCCTGTGTTACAGGTGCGCTGATCAGACTAGGCATTGTTCAGTTTTGGTTTCTGTGATTCATTCTTTCCAGTTCTATTCATGAATTTTGCTGCCTGTGATCAGTATATCTCTGTTTGAAACCCCTTTTCCTTACTGTTATTCCGCCTCCTTTGTACAAAAGAACTGTAAATGTTTTTGTGTATTTGTTGAGTCATTTTCAGTTCTCCTTTGCAAAAGTAACGTAATCGTACTGTCGTCCTTTGAGTTGAAAGCGTTGCAAGTGTTAGTTTCAGGCATAGGAAAGAGTTTGGTTGTTGTAGATAGTCGATTATCCTGTTACTATTGTATTTGGTCTGAATTTGTAATTTTTCTAGTGTCAAAAGCAAGTATTCATTTCCAAATTGTAAAGTGTTGTGATTGTCTCCATTTTTTATTTCGAAAAGAAACTTGTTGGTAATTGTCGCTTGAAAAGTAATTCAGATTTGTGCATTAGCTTTCTTTTCTCCATTCACATACTAAGAAAGCCGAAAACAAATACATGCATGTGCATTTGCATTTAGAATGTTTGATTGGTTTGATTTAGGAAGGTGCATCTAGAGTGTGCTCTTTGCTCTTTGTGAAAGAATACTGTCTCTCTTTCCTTAGTAGCTAGGATTTTCATTGCACAAAGAAGGTAAAAGACTGTTTATCATCTTAGATTGCATTTTAGGAATTATACATCTACATCTCGCGGTGAACCTGAAAGGAAAACTTCATAAACAAGATCAACTATAAAATAAATTCAATGAATCTAACAACGCTTTGGAACCTAACGCACAACATTTAGAAGTCTAGGCTAGAGACGTATTCCGGCGTCGTAAAGCCTGGTAACTGTTGTTCTCACTGATGGTTGGGTGATTCCTCCACTTTGAGACGATAAGTGCCAGTACGGACTTGTGCTCCCACGTACCGTCGAGTATATTTTGGGAGACCACAATAGGCTTAATCCTTTATCCATAGGAAGCCGTGTCTGCCGCCCTATCAATCGCAATGCACTGAACACAACATTCGGGAAGATTGACTGCCGTACCGTAAAAAGTATTCTGCAGTTTTGCGATTGGTTTGGTAATCCCTCTACCTAGATTTCCAGAGCAGTCCCTTTCGTTCCTTTTCAGACTCCTTAACGGAAAAGGTCCATCTGAGCACTTGTCACTTCAAGCTCATTAAAAATCGAAGGCGACTAGAGTCATCTTTTGTTTTTTCTCGACTCTTAAAAATTGAAAAAACAAGTTGTGTCAAAGCATCTAAAATTCATCTAATTCAGAAACATACTTCCCCTTTATTTTTAGTTGATCGAGTAATCCGCAATCGTGGAAGAAAGTCAATTGAAACCCCGTCGTTCGCAGAGGCTTATGAGTCAACCGTCTTTGTCTCCGGAATCAAAGCTAGTACGGACAAAGCGAACTCGTTTAACCGGTTCCAAATCTCCTGTTAAAGTTAGAACAAGTGTTCCAACAACATCAGAGATTCCGGTTACTCCAAACATTTCTGGTATCCCTGCCTTTACAGAAGAAGTTCAACAACCACAGAAGGACAGTGGTACTGATCCTAGTCTGAGGGTAAACACTTGTATCACTGAACCAGTTCCATCTACAACTGGTTCGGAGAGTGTTGCTCCCCAAACATCTGTCGCTGTAGATTCTATACCTTCTTCGGCACCAGAAATATTCTACGGACCTGACGGTCTACCCCTTCCACCTGGTCTGATTGCTATAGAAGAGATTGTGGAAGATCCTCCATCTAGTACTCCATCGCAACTTGGAGTCGGGATCACTCTGTATCCTTCTTCATCAGAAGTTAGTCTACCGTCAGCGGAAGCTCCTGTAGAAACGTTAGGTAATCTTTTGGATAGACTAGAAATGTATGAACAACCGTCAACATCTAGGACTGTGTCGTCTGACACAGTGACGACAGAACTCCCTGCTATCACTCCAACAATGTTTGCCGGTATACCATCTGTCCCAACTAGCTCTCAATCGCTAGAAGGAGCCCACTCAGGGGCCATTTCGACAGTATGGTCTGTTCCTGTTTGTTCATCCGGAATAATATCCTGAAACTCTTATGTTGAGTCTCAACAAATTGATCCATTTGGAGGTCAATTTGGGCAGTCCAGCCCTCAAGGGCAAGCCATTCCCTTAAGTACCGGATTACCACCGTAGGGGGGGTAGTATGCCCTTTCCCCTCCAGAAGGACAGCCATACGGGAGTTCACAACAAAATTCGGGTTATGCTGGAATTACTTCAAGCGGTTGGGTACCGATACTACCTCAACAACCAAGAGTTGTATATTCGATGCAACAATGCTTACCTATGTCAAGTATACCAACTACGCCAGCTATTGTGACGGTGTCGCAAGTTTAAGCACTGCTGTTGTATGCCAACCTTAGGTTTCTCAGGTTGTAATGCAACAACCCCTTGACCCTGCAACTCAACCACAATCGCCGACTGGTGGAATGACACAGGTTCAAACGGGTACGATTACCCCTCATCTTGGTCAAACAGTTAGTATCGGGCAACAGCACATGGCTTCACAACCATGGCTAGTGCAATACCAACAACCGTAGTTCCAACAAATATACCAAGGTTCTGAACAACAAATCTTTGCGAATAGTGGGCAATCGTATATTCAAAATGGTCAAAATCAACCATTTTACAATGGTCATGCCCACCAACCTTACCAAAGTTACCAGCATCAAATGCATTATGCTGGTATGCAAAGACCAACTGCTCAGGCAATCCCGTCTTATCTTGTGTATGCTTCACCTAACCTGAATCACAGTTACCCTTCGTCGAAGCTTTAGAGTTACTTGATTTAAATCAGTTAACAAACGATCCAATCGCTTACGCCACTTGGTGGCCAGCGATTCCACATAAACTTCCATCAGATATTCCTAAATTTAATGGAAATCCGCGTGAAGATCCGTCGAATCATGTGATGACCTTTCATTTGTGGTGTTCATCAAACACCCTAAACGATGATTCGATTAGGCTTCACCTTTTTCAGAGGATGTTAACTGGTCCAGTAGCAAAATGGTATATCGAATTTCCTAGAGCTTCATTCAACAACTTCAGTACCCTAGCCACAACCTTTTTAACCCATTTTCAGTTACGGATAAGGTACGAAACGGGAACGGAACTTCTTACCAACTTCAAACAAACGACGACCACTCACATATCTGATCATATACATGAGTGGCGACGTCGTCATAGAATGGTGAAAATGTATGTTCCCGATCAGCTCTTAGCTGAATGGTTTATCAAGTCATTACTGCCTTCCATCACGGAAGATGTGGCAAAAGGGGGAGTCATCACTGAAGAGCAGGTTATCGCTCGTGCGCAATATTTGGACTTGATTTACACTCAGTCTGGCACGCTCTACGATAAAATACCTGACGCTCCTAGACCAGAATTCTCAATTCCTCCTCCTCCTAAATCAAATAATGACTCTCATGCCGACGATGGCGTGATTGGCGCAACAGATACGAAATCGACAAAGGCTACATCTAAAAAGGCCCATAAGATTTCTGGTCAAAATGCAAATGAGGAACTTCTTGCCTCGGAAGTAAATGCCGTATCGACAGATAAAGGCAAAGAAACCAAGCAACCAGGGGGCAAGAAGAAAGGCAAAGGGAAGAAGAAGAAACAGGAAGAATCATCACCTGAAAAATCTTCTACAAACCCTCCTGGAAATAGGAAACCAAAAAATCCATGCTTTATATGCGATGAGGATCATTAGACCGCAGATTGTCCACACAGAGCTGAGCTTAAAAAATTCTTCAAGAATTCAAAAACCTCGACAGTATTAACTGATCCGTTTCCAAATCCAGGGAAAAATCTGGTTGACAGTGGAAATGCTTCCCCGTCTCAAGTGCTAATGTTGTCGGTTTCCAAACAATAGAATGATGCTTTGATATCGACAAGAAACAAAGATTATGGGAATCCACAGCTGTCGAACAACAAGGATAAAGATCAACCTAGTAGTTCGACAACAACTTCGACAAAAGTTGCGCCACCCATCATTCTTGAGTGACAATGAAACCGCCAAAGGGAGTAGTACACAAGTCGACGTTTAATCCCCGCGCTAGAGTGGCACAGCATTACAATATAGTGGAAGATTTGGCCCAATCACCATCCGCTATGTCGACTCTTGAGGTACTACAAAATTGCCCATCCCAAAACCAGGCTTTATTATCAGCCATTGGTGGGATAGACCCAAAGGACTCCAATCTTGTATCCTTCGATCATAAAGGATACGATCCTTAGTTACTAGCTCAACTAGCTTTCCTTGTTCAAGTGAAAGCCCTCAACAAAACTGTTCATCGAACAATTATTGATGAGGGGGCATCTACATGTATTATGTCGATGAGTTGCTGGAAAACTTTAGGATCTCCAACCTTGTCGCGATCTTCGACGACATTAAAAGCATTTGACGGACGAACATATACCCCATATGGTATTCTAAGTAACTTGAAGGTTGAAATAGGAGGGAAAACAGTAGAAATAGATGTTGAGGTAATCGACGGAAATCTCGATTACAACATCCTACTAGGAAGACCATGGATATATGCCATGGCTGCTGTTGTGTCGACCTATTGTAGGAAGATTGCATTTCCCTTTCAAGGAGGGATTACAATCGTCGATCAAAAAAACTTCCTCCCCAATGGTTCTCAAGTTACGGGAAGCATTCCAATGATCCATGGAAGCCCCCATTCGCTTCAAAATATCGGAGTAGGCCTACTAAAAGATCCTATATTAATGGGAACTTTCGCCCTTCCACCTCCAATCAATTTGGCAGAAGTAGCATCGGTAGGAACCTGCAACATGATATCTTCTAAAAAGATCTCAGAAAATGATATCGACATGGATCATGTGCAGGTTTTGCCTCCAAGCCCAACAGAAATATTGTAGCAATCAATGTTCCTAGCATGGGAGGCAAACCCAAATCAACACTCATCAAGCGTTTGGATAGATAGGTCTGAGGAATATGGTACCCCTTCAAATCCTTGGTCGCAAGTGCATGTCACCGACGAAGGAATTGTTCAATCAATGGTAGTTGAAGGGGCACCATGGGATGATTACCACCATCGTTCCGTTCTTCCGGATTGTGAAGAAAATACTCCAGATGACCTTTATCATCCTTCAGTTTTTGATTTCCTATCAAATACTGTAAACACGGTGGATTTCGTGCGAAACTTGTCCAACATTGAAGAGACTATTGCCATAAATATCTCGACCAAAACAGATGTTGTAGAGAATATTTATGTTGGCAAACGTTGTTCTCCTTCAGAACTGGAAATATATAACGCTCTTTTTTGCGAATTTAGAGATGTCTTTGCTCGGTCATATAGTGAAATGCCAGGCATTGACTCGAGTATCATTGAACACGAAATCAAGATGTATCCAGATGTCAAACCAGTACGACAACAGCTACGGCAGGTGCACCCCAAGAAAGCCGCTGCCATTAAGGCAGAAGTTGAAAAACTTCTCCATGCTGGTTTCATTTACCCGGTTCCTCTGACCGATTGGGTATCGAATATTGTCCCTGTTATGAAAAAACAAGGAATAATTAGAGTGTGCGTCGATTATAGGGATGTAAATCAAGCTTGTCCAAAAGACAACTACCCTACTCCCTTCATCGACCAGATAATTGATGAATGCGCCAGATGTGAAATCTTTTCATTCATGGATGGATTCTCCGGGTATAATCAAATAAATATCCGCCCACAGGACCAGTCAAAGACTGCATTTATCTGTCCATGGGGCACGTTCGCATATCTAAAATTACCCTTTGGTTTAAAGAACCAGGGGCAACATTTCAGAGGGCAATGAATTATGCCTTCCATGACATCAAAAACATCGTTCAACCATACCTCGATGACCTTTCGACTCATTCGCGAAAGCGGACTGATCATCCGCAGCATTTAAGAGCGATATTTCTACATTGTCGACACTACAAAATATGACTCAATCCACACAAATGTGTATTTTGTGTCAGTTTTGGTCGTTTACTTGGCTTTGTAGTCTCGAAAGACGGGATTCGTGTCGACCCATGTAAGGTTCAGGCGATCATAAATTTGCCTCCACCTTCAAATTTGCTTCAGATTCAGAAACTCCAAGGGAAAGCAAACTTTCTGAGGAGGTTCATTCCAAATTACGCCGAAATTGCTAAAGGTTATACGCGTCTTTTGAAAAAGGAAGTACCCTTTGTCTGGGATCAGGTTGCGCAAGCTTCCTTTGATGCTTTAAAAGAGTCCCTAATGAAAGCATCATTAATGTACGCTCCTGATTATCAAAAAGACTTTAACCTGTATCTGGCTGCAGCGAATACAACCATCGCAATGGTTTTAGTTCAAGAAGACAACGGAATTGAACATCCTATATATTATTTAAGTAAGAACTTAAATGATACAGAAAGCAGATATTCTTATGTTGAAAAGCTAGCGCTCACAGCTGTTCAAGCGATACAGAGATTTCGACACTATGTCCTCTTTCGAAAAACTACCATTTTGTTAGATTGCAACCCCATGACTTATATATTGTCGCGACAGTTGCTGGGGGGCAAATATTCAAAATGGATAGCAATTCTACAAGAATTTGATCTGGAATTTGTAAAATCCAAGTCAAAGAAAGCTCTGGTTTTCGCGGAATTATTATGCGACCTCCCATAGTCGTCCAACGATGAAACATCCGAAGAAACAATCGTGGACGAAAATTTGTTTCTAATATCTTCAAGCAATCTGTGGTATGGGGATATAATCATTTATCTCCAAACCCAAAAATATAGGCCAAATACCTCCCGCTCCAAACAAAAACGTATTCGATACCAAGCAAAAGAATACATGATGGTCGGTGATACACTTTACCGTCGTGGTATCGATACGGTTCTGAGAAGGTGCCTCACCCATGAGGAGGCCGAAAAAGTCCTGAATGATTGCCATTCAGGCACGTGTGGGGGGGCATCAATCTGGTTATGCTACAACGCAAAATTTTTTACGAGCAGGATACTTCTGGCCAACAATGTTCAAAGATTGCATAACCGCAGTCAGAAGTTGCCATGCTTGTCAAATTTTCGATAGCAAAACCAGAAGACCACCCGCACCTCTGCAGCCAATAGTTGTTGTCGAGCCATTCGCCAAATGGGGCATCGATTTCATGACATGTAACCCCACCTCGACCAGGGGGCATGGGTATATCATAGTCGCAGTTGACTATTTTACCAAATGGGCCGAGGCGATGCCCACATTAGATAATACTGGTGAAACAGATGCCCTCTTATTTTTCAATAATGTAGTCACTAGATTCGGCGTCCCACAAGCTATAGTCACAGATCATGGATCACATTTTCGCAATCACATGATGGTCGAATTAGCTGCCAAACTAGGGTTGTCTCACGACAGCTCTACTCCATATTACCCGCAAGCCAATGGACAAGTTGAAGCAATCAACAAGGTCCTGAAGCGCATGCTGCAAAGGATGATTGGAGTTCACAAAAGAAGTTGGCACCTAATCCTGTACTCATCCTTGTGGGTTTACCGAACATCGGTAAGGAATGCGACCGGGTTTACACCTTTCCAACTGGTATATGGCCTGGAAGCAGTGTTACCAATCCAGTGTGAAATCTCGTCCCTCAAACTCGCAATTGACCTTCTCCCCGGAACTTCAGAAGAGGAGGCTCGTTTCTTGGAACTAATCCAATTGGATGAAACCCATCGTGATGCCGCTTTGGCTAACGAAGCCCATAAGAAACGATTCAAAGCGCAGTTCGACAAGAATGTCAAACCCCGTGTCTTCTCAGAAGGTGACTTGGTCTTGCTTTATGACCAAGAATCCGATAAATTGGGGGCAGGTAAATTCAAGTCTTTATGGATGGGCCCCTATATTGTTAAGCGAGTGTTAGCAAAAGGAGCCTACGAGTTAATGGATTATGATGGAATTCCACTGGCACAACCTCGTAACCGGTTGTACCTCAAGCGTTACTATGCGTGATTCGGTATAGTAACCTGTATGCTTTTGTTATGTTTTTTTTTTCGCTAAAGTGTTTATTTTGGTCAAGTAATCCACTTTTTACATTTATTGCAGATGTCAAACCTATTGGAGTCATGTGTTGGATATGCAGACAGAGCGAGTCATAGTTCGTGGAACCTATCTTCCGCAGCCTGGCCATTTTTGATCCAAGCGGCGAGTTAGTAAGTTTCAGAGGGGTATGTATTGGTCGATCAACAAATAACATCGCTGAATATAGCACGTTGATAGAACTTCTCTCTGATGCCATCACACATGGTATACGCCGCCTAATTGTCAGGCTAGACTCACAACTCGTCATACTACAACTCACTGGTATCTACTCTGTCCGAAATCCAGCTATTTATCGCATGTTCCTAAGGGTTAAGATTTTGGAAAGACAATTTGATTTTATTCAACATCAGCATATTTCCAGAACCTTAAACACATTAACTAACTCATTGGAAAATTATGTGTTAGATAGACATTTGCAACATTTATAAAAAGAAGCATACCATCAATATTTGCATTTGGATCATGTAACTTAACCAAAATAAAGCTTCGAAAATAAAAAATATATATATAACTGTTTATGGTTTACACATAATGTTCTGTAACCAAGACAAAACTAGTCAAATGACCAAAAACTCAAAACGCTAGGGGGCACCCTAGTCTAATGATGCTCGTGATAGCAAGTCACAGCCTGTGCGATCATGCGTAAGAGCCGAGTCCATTGTCTTGGCACACCAGTAGTATGTCGCTGCAACCTCAAGGGCAGCTCGTCAGTCCTCACATCTGGAATACCAAGAGTGAGGCCCTCAACTTGTTCCAGTAATGCTGTGAGAGTCTTGACCAC
This sequence comes from Pinus tabuliformis, assembly GCA_031772625.1. Taxonomy (NCBI): domain Eukaryota; kingdom Viridiplantae; phylum Streptophyta; class Pinopsida; order Pinales; family Pinaceae; genus Pinus; species Pinus tabuliformis. The sequence continues at coordinate 382,827,512 of CM062813.1, forward strand.
ATCGAGGTCACGAAGGATAGCCCTTCCAACACCCTCTCCTGCTGGGGTGACAGCTGGCACTCTCAGGCGTACTACTGGTCGAACGGGACCAACATCTGCATGAACACATGAGTTTGGTTAAGTCTTGACAGAATAAAGCACAAGGACATTATAAAAGAAAAATGATAAACAGGGATATGGTCAAAGAATTTACCAATGGCGCCCCACTGTTCGCCAGCCGGGAGTACAAAATCTGGATCACCCCGGAAGTCCATACTGGCATATGGATACTCGGAATAAACCATCTCCTGACGATCAAACCACCTGAAGAAGGTATCAGAAAAGGAAATCTGAGACTGACCAGCATGCCTAGACATATGGTCGACCCATCTCTGCATACGTGGTTCAGTCGGTGAAGGTAAATCGAGTGCAATATACTGCGGCTGCATCAGTGGTATCTTTTCCAAGGCAAAGGCGGTCAAGATAGAACCATAACCAAAGTTCTTCAACCTCCCACTCTTCACCTTGGTCAACTGTTCTTTCATCACAAGAAGTACTGCGTCGCACCAGTTGAACACCTTCGGTTGGAGACATTCCAAGGCATACTGCATATAAGATCGGTTGGCTACATGAAGAGCCACACCACCAGCCATCCTACCAAAAGTGAACAGAATAGTCCTAAGAGACCTGTCAGTGACATCACGGATGATGATCTTGCCATCCTTACTCGGCTGAGATCCCTCTCTGCAATACCGGAGAACATAATCTCTCACAGATTCACCTCCTCGGGCCGAACCTGATAAAGAGATGGGGTCACCCCGCCTCGACAAGCCAGTCAAGAAATAGATGTCCACTACAATCAAGGGGATGGATTTCCCCCTAATCTGGAACACTTGGTTGGTAGGATCCCAAGCATCGAGAAAATACTGCAGCAAGTTGATCTGTTGTCTCACGCTAGAAATGCGGAAAAACTTCAGCAAGCCACAATTCCGCAGTGCGTTTACTGTAACCGGATCATGTAAAGCAAGCATGTCCTCTTCTTCATGCTCACGTTCTCGCCATGTAATAGTCATCTTGCTCCAAAGATCTCTGAAAACAAACAAGAGAAGAGTTAGATCCTGATTTTGGTAAGAAACAGGCAAAATTTCCATCAAAAACTGTGCATAAAATTCCTTCCTTGCGCCCATCGCACCTACAGTAGTGCTCTGGGTGTGTTGCATGTTAGATGGCCAGTAGACAGGCCAACATCCAACGCACCTTTCGATACACAAAGGGTGCACTGAAGCCAGGGTGAGTTTTTCAAACCCCAGAGGCTCAGAAAAACCAGGAATCAAGCTCAGAATGCAAAATGGAAAGCATGAAATGAAAGAGCTCAAGTTTAGCTCCTACCTGGTCCAGACGGCACCGAGAATCGTCCACAGAATCTCCCGAAATCAGCTGATGAAAATCAAGGGGGGAAAGCACCTCCAAAGCTCCAACAAACCAAAGTTCAAATGAAATGGTAAAATGAGAGGTAAAAGCACTTTTACATTACTTTTTACGTAGTTCGAAGTAAAATATTAGTGTTCTAACTCATTTTTCAAACATATATTGTTCATTTCTGACTAGTTTGATGAAGCAATTGAAAATGCAGTACAATCTTTGAAAGAACAAAGCTATTTATGGTAAAGTCAAGAAGTGACCATTGTATCGAGCAGTTTTAGCGCATAGTTCAAGCTCATTCAAAAATAAACATAAGCCATGAGCAAATGTTTCCCCCCACGTTTAAGCTCACTAAAAAATGAACTATTTCCCGGTAAATAACCAGCGTGAATGTAATACTTCAGCCTTTAAAAGCCTTGGTCGTGTTCTCATCATCACCTCCACTCTGTATTGGCCGATCATTCACCTCCATTTGATTGTTTACCCCTTTTGAGGAACAACTGCGAAGAGTGATCTCACTAGCCATCCTTGTAACACTGCTTTGATTGGAACATTCCAAACCTTACCTGGAATCAGCTGCTACCCAATTTTATCACTCGTTCCTCAAAAGACGAGTCTCCTTTAAGCTCTTTTCAACTGACTCATAAAATATGAAAAGATTGCCGAGCCATTGGCCTCTCCAGCTCGTTAAAGGGACCGGAAGTGCTATCCCTCCTCTAAATTTTAATCTTTTTGGACCTGAGGGATTATTACACAAAAAGATCGAGCGCTTGTTTTGTTCGGCTCGTTAAAAGTATCGAAAATTCATCCCTTCTGTATTGTTTTATAATTTTTCGGACTTAAGGGATTAGATGACGAAAAAGGAATTTTGGAGTTTCCTTTACGTTCCTTTTCAGACTCTCTAAAATTGAAAAGGACCGAGTTATCTGTGTCATTAAACTCGTTAAAACTTAATAGCGACAAACTTGTACATAGCAGACAAGAACGAGTTTCACTATCGCTAGGCTCGTTAAAATATAGCGATGGGTTTGCCCGAAGGGAAAATTATAGAACAAGCATATGTTATCCTCCTCAAGATTGACAAAAATAAAGAGGTACTGGTCAACAATGACTGGGGAAAATTGGGAAGAAAACTTGAAGAAACTTTGTTGGTAGCAAGTCGCTCTTGAACATGACACTTTCACTCCGCATCCAAGTCGGGTTGGGTTGTTTCATTCACCGGTCACATCACCATGGTCCCATCACACCATCCACATTTGGGGTAATGCTACCAATCCATCATGTCAGTGTCGCCGATATGTTCAAGAGAAGTCATTCAGAGAATTCACCTGTGTCTCACCCGCTACAATACATTTACACTCCATTCTTTCATGACCGCCACCCTGAACCTTATGTCATCAGATCGTTTTCACCTCCATTAAAATCATTTGCTCCGTTCTGTGTCATTGATGTGGGATTCATTAAGGCCCTCCTGTGACGGATCGCTTCTTGTCAACATCAGCTCATTATCCAAGAAGTCGATCTAGGAACACCCCGTTCAGTACTTTGAAACTTGCATGCCTCAATGGCAAGTTTCTCACTTCCGACGACAGATTTACATCAATGGCCTTCGACCGAAAGATTTTGCGTGGTGTTCGACGCCAAGTCCTTTATTCACACCACGTGAATTGTACTGCAGTACCTTGAGGGTCATTATCATTATCGGTGATTCCTCTCGCGCCTGTTAACAGCTTACATCATTGGCTGGTAATCAGGCGATGTCTTTCCGTGTTCGACTCCAGAACATCTTTCACATGGATAGACTTGTACTTCGAGTGAAGATCGAACGAGATTGAAGACCCCGGATCTAGTTTCATCCATCCGGGCTGCGATATATATTCAGGGAAATAAAGACATCAGATGTACATCATTGCTGCACAGATAATCATCCAATCAAAGGGATGATGGCTCTACCAGAATCATCAGTCTACACTCAGACGATTGTCTGTCCTATGTACATGAAAATGAATTTATAAAGCTGAGCATGGAAATGCCCGCCTCAGCTAGATCATGAAAATATTATGAAGATAATGTATTGTATTGTATCTTATTACAGGTCTCCCCCCAGCTTGAAAGAACTTTGGATCCTCATAATAAAGCATTTCACCCGACATCAAAAGATTAACGACCTCATGCTTTAGGGGGCAACTGTTATAGACATTTTTGGGCACTACAACCCCAAGCATGAAATGTCCATAAACCAAGGGCTCCTAAGTCCCTAAAAGAGTTGTTCTAACCCCTAAAGGAACAAGGTCAACTGATTACAGCTTCTCCCAGAAGTTCTCCATGAAAAACTGCTCAGAGCTGGTCAAAACAGGATCATTTCAGCTGCTCCATAGGCAAAGTGCATTGCATCTCACCTAAATACACTATATGGGTGCATTGCATTTCAAAAATCCCTTCTATGGGGTGCGATGGGCGAGAAGTGACAAATGGCAGTGTCATTCCGCGAGGTGGAGAGGCATGGAAACTTCCAAAAACTTCTCCTGTGACACTTGCCTCTCTGAATTCGACCAAGGATGAGTAAGAGATCATCAATCTCCAAGTGAAAGCAAGAACTATCAGAGGGAAAACACTAATCAAATCACAAGCTGACTCATCTCCCTTATAGATATCTATATATGGATCCCTCATCCCAGAGATCCAGAGGCTGGAATTTTGCATATTGTAAGGAATTGTTGTTGGTTTCTTGAGGCAAAATCAGATTGTTGGGTGATCTAAGCTTTGTATGAGGTGAAGAGGGGCTTCCTTGCTGAGGGGATGATGCTGGGTCAGAACAACTGGTTGTAACTCCCTTAGCTCTTTCTTGTTTATCAATAAAAGCTATTCAAGTTTTCCTCCATACTCTTGTGTCATTTATGTTTGCTGCATCTGTGTGGTCAATTTACATCTGATCCTAGATTGTTTATGATTATAGATCCATGTTCTTGTATAGTGCTATGCTACTGTGATCTTACAGGTACTCTGTGAAGCTGGACGTGCAAGGGAACAAGTAGCGAAAGACTATCAAGAGAGAGAGGAATCGAACTAGGAGATTAGCGCAAGACAGAGGTTGGTCTTCTTTGTTCTTCTCTCATCTATACTTCATAAAGGAAAAACGAAAGTAGCTTTACTTTGTTTGTTTCTAAGGTAGCTATCACACCTTAGTGGGATAAGCAGTTCTGTGTAGACACTTTTCCCTGTAACACCTGTGCACATAGGAACTGAAAATATAAAACAACTTCGCAGCAAAACAGTGTCAAGAAACACTACTAACAGCAGGAAAGAACAGCCAGAAGTTCGACAAACCAAACCAGACATCGATTCTAGGTAATAGTGGAGAAAATAACTCACTGTGCAGAAGAATACAAGCGAACTAACCTCCAGAACCGAAATCAGGTTCATACAGTAAGGAAATCAATTGCCAGTAACATAGGTGAGTCTGTGAAACCATATACGTTCACAGCCAAGACCAAAACCAAGCTTTCCATAGAAACTAGGACTGGAACAAGCATTTCGACAGAAACCCTCATAGAGCTCCCACAACAGAGCGAGATACCGAAAATGGCCAGAATGCCCAAGGGTTTTGTGTAAAAGACCAAGAGGGAAATGAGGATCGAGGAAGGAGTACAAGGCAGGTTCACATTTACGAGTTTCATTAAATGATTGCAACCGCCAACAAAAATATCCATTATTCATATCCATAATCAAAAGCCAAATCATCAACCAAATCCACAAAAATCATTAGCACCAGACAAACTTTACATCAAGTTATACGCTGGAGTGTGGGCTGGGTCCCATCATAGTGGTATTAGAGCAGAATTTTTGTTTTTAGAGGTCAATTAGAGAAATGGAGGTAGGAAGGCGAGGTCATGGCAAAGGTGTTTGAAGGGTAGCAGAGGAAGGACTGAGAGAAGAGATCAAGATTCTTACTTCCCTTTTGGAGGCAGTAGAGGCAGGGAGAAGAAGAGACCCAGAGATAGGCGATGACAAAGAAGAGGAAGTTGAAGCCACAATAGATGGATCGCATGGAGAGGGCCTAGAAATGAGACTATTGAGATCTGTTTTAGTGGCAAGTAGTAAACCCAAACCAAAACTCCCGAATTATGATGGAAGCCTATCCATAGAGGTTTTATTAGACTAGATCAGCGAGTTGGATAAGTATTTTGAGTGTGAGGAGGTCATTCAAGACCGCAGATTTAAGTTCGCTATGACGAAGTTGAAGGGACACACAGCCCTGTGGTGGGACAGTGTCCAAACGGAGAGAAGGACATTGAACAAGTTGCCAATCAAAACCTGGTCAAGGATGGTGGCCAAGTTGAAGGGCAGATTTTTGTCGAAATATTATCAGATTGTACTACACAGGCAAGTGCAGAATCTAAAACATAAAGGAATAACAGTGAGGGAGTACACGGAAGAGTTTTATCGATTGAACCTAAGGGCCAGTTATACAGAGGATACCACAGAAAAGACAACCAGGTACGTAAATGGTTTGAGACTAGAAATTTTAGATGAAATTAGTATTCTGTCTCCAAAGAACATTGAGGAAGCATATCAGAGTACGATGAAAGTTGAAGAGAAAATTACTAGAAGGCAGAATGCCCGGAGAGGACGAGGATCCGGTAGGGGAAAAGGCCAGTCCTATGGCAGAGGGCGGACTGCTAGTAGTAATGAGGAAGGCAGTAGTTCTAGAGCTTTTGGATCAGCAGACAAAGGTGATAGTGCGAGAGGTGGTAGGCCATATCAGTGAGGCAGGGGAAATGGCCAAGGTAGAGGAGCTGGTTATCAATGTTACAGGTGTCATAAATGGGGACACAGATCATTTGAGTGTCCTGAGGAAGACCAATCTGGACAGAGGGGTGCATATGTTCCACAACCAGAGGAAGCAGAGGCACCTCCCCAAGAAGCAGAGAATGCTCTAGAAACAGGGGAAGCCCTGGTGCTGAACAAGGTGTTGTTGAAACCAGCCAAGGAAGCCGCCGAACAAACACAACAAAAGGCTTTGTTTAGAACAGTTTGTAAGTCATATGGTAAGTGTTGTAAGTTAATTATTGATAGCGGTAGTACAGATAACTTGGTAGCCACAGAGATGGTGGAAAAGTTGGATTTGAAGCGATTAAAACATCCCACCCCTTACAAAGTTTCATGGCTGCGAAAAGGCCATCAGTTGCTAGTGGATGAACAATGCGAGGTGGAGTTTCAAATAGGTAGATATAAGGATAAAGTCATTTGTGACATCATGCCAATGGATGTATGTCACATACTACTAGGCAGGCCTTGGCAGTACGACAGAAAGGTGGTACATGATGGATTGACGAACTGTTATAAGTTTGTTAAGGATGGAATCAAGCATATGCTTGTGCCCATCAAAGAGGAAGGAATGTTGGCATTATGACACAGGTGTTGTCCTTGATGGCAACCCACTTAGATGGCAGATCACTGTTCAATGAAAGAAAGAGAGGTATACGTAGGTTTCCTTTGACGAAGTCGCGTATACACGCGGTATTGCCGAACAAAAGTCGCGTATGTGTATGCACGCACTTTCATGCACGGAAAAGCGCGTACATGTGGGAAAGCTTATTTTTAGATCCATGGTATTTGGACCTATGGTTTTGGACCATGGTATCTCATCTAAATTGTTGAACCCAGGTATTTGGTCCAAGGTATTGGTTCTCTATGGTTTTGGACCATGGTTTGAGTAAGGCCTAAGACTATAAAAAGGAGGAGATCATTTGGCAAAGGTATTGACTCAAGTATTGAATATCTTATGAAGAGAAAGATCTGGAATACTGGTGATTGGTTTATGGTGCATAGCTGAATCTGAATCAAGGAGGAACCTGAGCACAAGAAGATGGATAAGTTATATTGATGGGTCAAAACTCAAGACTTGAATAGTAGTATCTTTGTGTGATTTTGATCTGTTATATTTGGCGCATGACTTGATCTATAAATCTGATAATCTGGGTATAAGTGATGTCTAAATATTTGAAAGAATGAATTATCTTTTATAGATTTGTACGCAAGTTCAGCGAAGCAAAGGCACGTATACACACTGGTTCTGTACTTCAAAATAGCGTATATGCAGGTTGGCCTTGATTCAGAAGTGTATGAACGTAGGTTGTACACATTGAAGTAGCGTACGTCTCTTGAAATATGTTTTAGCTACTTCTGTTTATTGTTGCAGTGTTCTGGGTTCAGAATTGGTGTCTGGTTACTGTTACTATTTTCTGGGTACAACATTCAGAGAAGTGACTATTTGATTCAGTTTTGTTTGGTGCAAAGGAGATCGGTTGATGTAGATACACTTGATGTTTGATTGAGGTTATTCATGGATCCAGTCTGAAGATTTATGAAACGTGGTCCCTGAAAGAAAAGACAGGTTGTAGCCTTTTGTAGGTCAGCACCTATGTACTAGTACCTCAGCTAGTACAAGAGCTAAGGGGGTTGTAGCTCCCTTCCAGGAGAAGTTGGAGAATGAGAGAAGGTTGTAGCCTTCTGCAGGTAGTAGCCTGCATAATGGTATAAGACTGCACCAGTACAAAATCATTGTAAAAAGAAGTTTCTAATTAAAAGAAGATAGAGATGAATTGCAGCAGGTGGTTTTCACCCACATTGGGTTTCCACCTTACATCTTGGTGTTCATGTGTGTTGCTTATGTGTGATGGTTTGTTCTTCTTTACTACTCCTGTTTACTGTTCATATGGTTAATAATGTTCTGATGCACTCATTAAGAAGAAACTAACTGAATTATAAGTTTACTAGATATATGCTTGTTGCATTACACACAGTTGCGTATACACGCGGTTTTCCTTAATTGAAGGAGCGTATATGAATTTCAATTTGGAAATGAAAAAGTTATATTGATTTGATAATACTGATTCACCCCCCCTCTCAATATTATCTCCAACAGGGATAGGAACGAGTGAGCCAAGAGCATTGTTGGTTAGCGGAAAATAGTTTCTGAAACAAGTTGAGGACAACAAGATGGGCTATGCAGTTGTAAGAAGAGAAAAAACAGTGTTGTTGCATACAGAGGTATCAAATTTACCTCCGGAAATCCAGCAGATGTTGCTGGAATTTATAGACATAGTGGTAGATGACTTGCCAGACAAATTACCCCCCAAAATAAGCATAAGTCACCATATTGACTTCATACCCCGAGCCAGTTTCCTGAACAAGGCAGCATACCAAATGAGCCCCAAGGACAATGAAGAGATTAGGAAGCAGGTGTAGGAACTGCTATACAAAGGATTGATAAGGGAGAGTTTGACCCCTTGCGCTGTTCTAACGGTTCTCACTCCTAAGAAGGGAGGAGAGTGGCGGATGTGCACAGACTCGAGGGCCATCAATAAAATCACCATTCAGTACAGGTTTCCACTGCCATGGATGGATGACACGATGGATTTTTTAAGTGGGGCAACATATTTTTCTAAGATAGACTTGAAGAGCGGGTATCATCAGATCTGGATACGAGAGGGGGACGAGTGGAAGACAACCTTTAAGACGAATGAGGGACTGTATGAATGGCTGGTTATGCCATTCGGACTGAGAAATGCGCCCAATGCATTTCTGCGGTTAATGAATGAGATGCTGAAAGAATACATCAGAAAATTTGTGATAGTATACCTGGATGACATACTAATTTTCAGCAGGACAAGGGAGGAGCACCTTCGACATGTTCGGAAAGTGATAGAAAAATTACAGCAGAATAAACTGCTGATAAATCTGAAGAAGTGTACTTTTATGCAGAAGGAATTGATTTATTTGGGCTTTGTAATAGCAGAAAACGAACTGAAGATGGATCCAGAGAAGATTACAACGATAGTTAATTGGCCATCTCCAAAAATCTTATTTGAGGTACGTAGTTTTCATGGACTAGTGAGTTTTTACTGGAAATTCATAAGAAATTTTAGCGAAATTTGTGCACCTATGTTGGACACCATTAAAAAGGCCAGTCAGCCTTTTCGATGGATTGATGCAGTGGAGAGGAGTTTTCAGCTATTAAAGAAAAAGATCACAGAGCGGCCTATCCTGAGATTGCTAGATTTTAAGAAGCTTTTTCAGGTTCGCTGTGATGCTAGCGGTACGACTATTGGATCTGTACTCAGCCAAGAGGATAAAACTGTTGCATTTTTCAGCGAAAAGATGAATGAAAGCAGACAGAAATATTCGTCTTATGACAAGGAGTTCTATGTTGTTATACATGCATTAAAACACTGGAGGAATTATTTGCTGGGAAACGAACTTGTGTTGTTTTTAGATAATTCTGCACTATAGTATGTAATGCAACAACACAAGCTGAATCACAAACATGCCAAGTGGGTGGAATATTTGCAGAGTTTCACCTTTGTGTTGAAACACATCGGCGAGTAGGCCAACAAGGTGGCAAATGCACTGAGTAGGAGAGATTTACTCTTGCAGGAGAGTACTGTGCAAGTGCTGGGTTTTGAGAACTTGAAGGATTTATATCAGACCGATACAGATTTTAAACAAGCCTATGAGGCATGTCAGAATCCCTTGGTAAGAGATAACAGTCCATGGTTGGACTACAACTTGCAAGAGAAATTGTTGTTTAAGGGAGGACAGCTATGCATTCCTGACTGCTCGATGAGAGAGAACATTATTTGAGAGAAGCATAGTGGAGGTCTAGCCAGACATTTTGGCATAGACAAGACACTCGAGTAGCTCAGTCATTTCTACTTTTGCCCAAAGATGCGAAGGGATGTACAACGATTTGTGACCAGACGTAAAGTGTGCTAGTTCGCGAAGGGTCACAGTCAAAACACGGGATTGTACACCTCGTTACCTGTTCCAGGCAGGCTGTGGGACTCAGTCAGCTTGGACTTTGTCTTGGGTCTACCTAAGACATAGCGAGGTTATGACTCGGTGATGGTAGTGGTGGATAGATTCTCGAAGATGGTGCATTTTATCCCTTGCAGAAAAACCAATGATGCCACTCACGTGGCCCACTTGTTTTTCATGGAGATTGTTAGGCTACATGGGTTGCCTAAGTCTCTTCTTTCAGACAGGGATGTGAAGTTTACAGGGCACTTTTGGCATACCCTATGGAAGAATATGGATACACAGTTGAGTTACAGCTCTGCTTATCACCCGCAAACCGACGGACAAACAGAGGTGGTAAACAAGAGTCTAGGAAACCTACTACGAAGCTTGATTGGTGAGAATTCGCGAATGTGGGATCGAGTGCTTGCACAGGTAGAGTTCGCTTATAATGACTCACCTAATCGCAGCACAGGCTACAATCCATTTCAAGTCATGTATGGCATGCATCCTTGTGGAGTGCATGAGTTGCGGGGTCTTGGACTGCAAGAAAGGCGAAGCACAGATGGAGAAGATTTCGCTAACACGATGAGGGATTTGCATGAGCAGGTGAAAGTTAAATTTTAGGACAACAACCAAAAGTATAAACAACAAGCAGATTTGAAAAGAAGGGAAGTGCAGTTCAATGTAGGAGATGAAGTACTCGCACATTTGCACAAGGAACGCTTTCCTAAAGGCGCGTACAGTAATCTGAAGTACAAGAAGATAGGTCCTTGCAAAGTCCTCCTGAAATTTTTAGCAAATGCTTATGAGATAGAGTTACCACCTGGAATAGGCATTTCGCCCATCTTTAACGTAGCAGACCTGTTCCCTTATACCGCTGACCCAGAAGAGGAAGACAAAACCACGCGGCCTACACGGAATACCCAGGATGGAGGAGAAGCTTGGATGAGACAGATGCCTTACGTTCAACCTCCCGAGATTGAGAGCATTCTCGACACTTAGGTGGCCAAACGAACTCGACGAAAGGAGTATCTGCAATACCCGGTCAAGTGGAAGAACTGCGCTATTGAGGACAGTTCGTGGCTTGATGCTAGGCAGATTGAGCAGATAGGTTCTTCAGTCGAGAAGCTCATGGACCGGAGCCATGATTTCTTTTTGCCCCAGGAGCCTGATGCAGGAGCATCCAGCTAAGGCACCATGACCGGGTGTTGGTCTCTGCTAGGTTGGAGAGTTGAGTTAACATATTGTTTGTTTTATACATTTAGTTTGTCAGAGTAGGAGGTAGGATTTTGTTTTTGTCTTAATCTCTGTATTAGGCAAAGGTAGTTTGGTCGGTTAGGGTTATTTACTTGTCAGACTTTAATAAACAGTAGATTAATAATTGTCCTATCATTTTAAGAGAAAAAAGACAAATGTGTCTAAATGTAAAATATTGTCATGTAGACAAAATAGAATACTTAATAGTTATGTAACTATAATTTCTACAACCAAAAGTAACTACACAGTTCCATTAACTGTAGACAAAAGCATATAAATGTAACAATGAAAATCATGAAAAGGGTTCAACATTTTCAGATACAAATAATAAAAGAGACAGAACGCAAATTTCACTATTATCCATCTATATTAACATCTACATGCTGTGCAATTATGTTTCTATCTATTGACTAATCGAATTCAGAAATAACAAACAGAGTGTAGGCCTACAATTGGAGGTTGTTTTTCCTCTCCTAAAAGAAAGTAGAATACTGTAAAACGCATGTAATTTCCACAACCAGAACGGACGATCACGCAAGTAAAACTCACGGCCAGGAGAATGCCCATACAATGAAATGATTGAATGAAGAACACGGAATCCAGGCACCGGCTAAACTAACCAAGACAGAGGTAATTCAGAACGAACTGTCACACCATTTCTTTTCCTTTTTTTTTAACGAAACAGAGACAGATAGAATATATATAACTGCTGTTAAATACAAGTCCAATATTACATTATCCAAACGACTGGAGAAAACAACAATTGCTACACGGCAACCCTAGTCAAGGGTTTGACATTAAAGAAACCCTCGAACCTGACTGAAGAGCAAGGCCAGAACGAATTTCAAACTGGAATTTGAAAATGGAAGTATGCCCAGGTTGTGAAACGACTCAAACCAAATAGAACAACCGAATAGCGAGAAGCAGCCACCATAGAACTACAAACCCTAACTACAATTTGACAAACTGTGGAAGACAGAGCCTACCAGTAGAGAATTGTAGGGTTTGGAAACCGAAATCGTGGAAATCCTTCATGCCCAAGGGCGAACCCTCGACCCGCGTAACCAGAATGAAACGAAGTCAGACATACCGCACTTAACAGTGAACAAAGAGTGATATAATATAAGTGAGGGGAGATAAATAACTCACCTGGGAGCATGACCAAACAAACAACCTCATGCAATAGAGTCACACGACACTAGACAAACGTAAGACAAGAGGAGTGGATGATGATTAGTACCTGTACCAGAAAAAGGCAAAGATAAAGAAAGGAGAAACAAGTTACCTGGCGATAAAGCTGAATGAGCCATTGAGCTTGAACCCTGTGCACATAGGAACCGAAAATATAAAACAACTTAGCAGCAGAACAGTGTCAAGAAACACCGCCGACAGCAGGGAAGAACAGTTGGAAGCTCGACAAACCAAACCAGACATCGATTCCAAGTAATAGCGGAGAAAATAACTTACTGTGCAAAAGAATACAATCGAACTAACCTCCAAAGCCCAAAGCAGGTTCATACAGTAAGGAAATCAGTTGCCAGTAACACAGGTGAGTCCGTGAAACCATATACGTTCGTAGCCAAGACCAAAACAGAGCTTTCCATAAAAACCAGGACCGGAATAGAGCATTTCGACAGAAACTGTCGTAGAGCTCCCACATTAGAGTGAAATACCGAAAATTACCGGAATGCCCAAGGGTTTTGTGTAAAAGACCAAGCGGGAAACAAGGAACGAGGCAAGAGTACAGGGCAAGTTCACATTTACAAGTTCCATTAAATGATTGCAACCGCCAACAAAAATATCCATTATTCATATCCATAATCAAAAGCCAAATCATTAACCAAATTCGCAAACATCATTAGCACCGAACAGACTTTACATCAAGTTATACGCTGGAATGTGGGCTGGGTCCCATCACAATAACTCGATAGTTCAGTGAATTAGCAAAGTCACTTTTCTACTTGAGATCAAAATATTTGAAGTATGAAAAGTTAGAATGGTAATGGCCCATATAACCCAATCTACTTTAACTTTGTATAATCCACCATTCAATCAACCATTGAAACACCTTGGTCTATGATTTTATTAAATTTTTTTAGTTAATAAAGGTATTGTATCATCTTTGATCATATGTATAAAATATTAGGTTTAATAAATTTTTTATTACTCGTGCTTTTTATTTTTTAGAGTTGTATATTAATTATCCAAACGACTGGAGAAAACAACAATTGCTACACGGGACCAACCCTAGTCAAGGGTTTGACATTAAAGAAACCCTCGAACCTGACTGAAGAGCAAGGCCAGAACGAATTTCAAACTGGAATTTGAAAATGGAAGTATGCCCAGGTTGTGAAACGACTCAAACCAAACAGAACAACCGAATAGCGAGAAGCAGCCACCATAGAACTACAAATCCTAACTACAATTTGACAAACTGTGGAAGACAGAGCCTACCAGTAGAGAATTGTAGGGTTTGGAAACCGAAATCGTGGAAATCCTTCATGCCCAAGGGCGAACCCTCGACCCGCGTAACCAGAATGAAATGAAGTCAGACATACCGCACTTAACAGTGAACAAAGAGTGATATAATATAAGTGAGGGGAGATAAATAACTCACCTGGGAGCATGACCGAACAAACAACCTCATGCAATAGAGTCACAGGACACTAGACAAACGTAAGACAAGAGGAGTGGATGATGATTAGTACCTGTACCAGAAAAAGGCAAAGATAAAGCAAGGAGAAACAAGTTACCTGGCGATAAAGCTGAATGAGCCATTGAGCTTGAACCCTGTGCACATAGGAACCGAAAATATAAAACAACTTAGCAGCAGAACAGTGTCAAGAAACACCGCCGACAGCAGGGAAGAACTGCTGGAAGCCCGACAAACCAAACCAGACATCGATTCCAGGTAATAGCGGAGAAAATAACTTACTGTGCAAAAGAATACAATCGAACTAACCTCCAAAGCCCAAAGCAGGTTCATACAGTAAGGAAATCAGTTGCCAGTAACACAGGTGAGTCCGTGAAACCATATACGTTCGTAGCCAAGACCAAAACAGAGCTTTCCATAAAAACCAGGACCGGAATAGAGCATTTCGACAGAAACCGTCGTAGAGCTCCCACATTAGAGTGAAATACCGAAAATTACCGAAATGCCCAAGGGTTTTGTGTAAAAGACCAAGCAGGAAACGAGGAACGAGGCAAGAGTACAGGGCAAGTTCACATTTACAAGTTTCATTAAATGATTGCAACCGCCAACAAAAATATCCATTATTCATATCCATAATCAAAAGCCAAAGCATTAACCAAATTCGCAAACATCATTAGCACCGAACAGACTTTACATCAAGTTATACGCTGGAATGTGGGTTGGGTCCCATCACAATAACTCGATAGTTCCGTGAATTAGCAAAGTCACTTTTCTACTTGAGATCAAAATATTTGAAGTATGAAAAGTTAGAATGGTAATGGCCCATATAACCCAATCTACTTTAACTTTGTATAATCCACCATTCAATCAACCATTGAAACACCTTGGTCTATGATTTTATTAAATTTTTTTAGTTAATAAAGGTATTGTATCATCTTTGAGCATATGTATAAAATATTAGGTTTAATAAATTTTTTATTACTCGTGCTTTTTATTTTTTAGAGTTGTATATTAATTTCACATATTTTACACAACAACCTATTATTTAAGAAAAAAATATTAATAATAATGATAAATAAATAAGTGTAATATGTAATATTTTATTTTAATGTGTTTAAAATATAAGTTTATTTTATTTTAATGTGTTTAAAAGTTAAGATTAAAATATTTGTTTAGAATGTATTTTTGAATGCTTAAATAGATTCAGCACCCTAAAAAACCATGGGGACCCTCCAATTATGCAAATTAAACAATTTAAACTCAAGTTTTTCAATTCTCTCCCTAATTTTGATTAAAATAAACTAGAAATCATATCCATTTCCTCTAAGTAATTTTTTAATTTTATTTACCTATTCATTTTAATTAAAATAAATAATTCAATTTTATATATTCATTTATTAATTTTAACTAAAATAAATTATTCTGTGGTTCCAAATTTGTCCTTAGTAACCACAACTACTGCTCACGAGCAAGTGAAGAAATTGTATTTTCCACTCCCAACTCTAGTGGTTGGGGAAAAGTGGAGGAAAAAAAAAGTAGAAAAGAAGAAAAGAATAGTTTTGTCTTATTTCTATGCGAGTTTTTCTTTTTTGGATATGAGATGATTGGCTTGCTTGAATGCTTACTAACATCTGCAACATGTAATTTTGTTCTTTTAAGTAAATTTACAATTTTTCCTTTAGGAAAAAAACTGAAATAAATAATTATAAATAATAGCATATATCTCTATATTTTAATTAAATTTAAAATTTGTATAATACTTTTTTTTCATTTTTCTTTTTAATAAAATAAAAATATTTATTTTATCTTATTATTTTATAAATATTAAATTTGTAATTTATACATATATCTATTCATTATAATTCATCTAAATCAATTTAAATTTATTTTAACTTTTAATTTATAAAATATTTATTAAAATTAAATAAATTAAAAAAAAATATTACATAAATATTTGATAAATTTGGATCAAATATTTAGATTTATATTTACTGTGAATAATTTAATTTAAATTATAAAATCAATATATTGTATTATAATTCATTTTAACTTTTAATTATCAAGTATTTATTAAGATTAAATAAATTACAAAAAATGAATTTATATAAATATTTGATAAATTTAAGTTAAATATATTTATTTGAGTTCATATATTTTCACTAAGCTAACTTAAAGTAAGAAAGTCATTTTAAATTATAGAATAATTAAAATTAATGTTTTGAATTTTTTCATTTTGTCATTATAAAAATAAATGAACTGAATTATTTTAGATTGTACCAATTTTTTATTTTGTGAAGTGAATCCTATTAACATTGGAAATCTGAGATTAAGTCAAGGATTACAATAACTCAATTAAGTCAAGGATTACAATAACTCATACTGATCTATCACAAGGGAGATTAAACCATAACGAAAAAATATACTCTTCAAAGGGACAAGCGAGATAACTGGAAACAGGTTTAAACATCACTAAATAAGCTTAAATCATGATAGTAGTGTATTTTGCCTTGCAAAAAACCAACTACAAAAGTGGAACCATGAGGGAGAATCATTAAACAAGCTTAAATCAAGATAGTAGCATATTTTTTCTTGCAAAAAACCAACTACAAAAGTGGAACCATGAGGAAGAATCATAACACAGTCAAGTAAGGGGATCATAATCAGAGCCCGACATTTGGATAGGAGTTTTTGGATCTGCAAGAGTTCTATCAGTTGTTGGTCGAATGTTGAGATGGTGTTCTATCCTTTCCAACCTATGGTCCATATTCTTCATCCTGCTATCAAATCTTTCAAGTGCCCATGCTTGTGATCCAAGGATTGTAGCAAATCCTTCTGAGACTCATGGCAATCTAATAGAGTGCGTCCCTACAGGAACTTCATTTTTCTAATACAAGTCTATTGTTTTCATATATTGATTGAATCTTCCTCACATAAGTCCCATACCAGGGATCCAATTTGTCCATCCTACCAACACTTTAGTATCCGAGAGCGAAATTTTGTGGCAAGTGGCTTCCCCTCTAGACCAAGCCATTTCCTCTTACACATGAGCATGGATCTACTCCCTATATTTGGTTGTGAAACCATTAGTTCAATGATGTAGACATACATTTCCTCTACTAGAACATTCCTCATAATAAGTATCCTCTCAGCTTACTTGTGTTCTTTTTCTAGGCATGGCGAGGGAAACATGTGGAGCCTAGGCTATGGAACACAATCTACTCTCGTAAAAAAGAATCTCACTAACACAGAGCCACCTCACCTTGGATTGGCCAAAAGATATGAGGTAAATAGCCTGAAATGCCACAGGTGGGGCACCCTTTCCATCTCAACAAACACCCCTCGTCATAACTTCAATACTCCACCCCTGCTAATTCCTTGTTTCCATTCAACAACAAGTTCACAAACCGCTAGTTAAAATGTGTTGATAGAAAAGAAAATATTTCAAATAAAAGTTACAACTACCACTGAACCCATATTGACACGTGAAAGCTAGTGGACTAGTGAAAACCCAAGGAGTATCATAACAACATATACCACCATTTATCGAGGACACTTTTAAACCATAGCTAGTGGCCCCGAGTCTTGGTTATATTCACTACATCAATAGGAAAACACTAACACCCGAGATTAAAAGAACCCCATGAAACTTCAGGATAGATATAGCAGTGATCATCCCTAGACCAAACAATCCTCATAGAACTAACATAGGGTCAAGGAATCTGCAGCCTCCATAAGCCCCTCTAATTATAAAGCACCAGAAGATGAACAACGAATCTAAAAATACCAACCACCACCATAGTCTAGGAAATAGGGAATGAGCCACCCAAAATAACTTCTAAATAGAATAGACATAAGACATAACGAGAAGGAGGACTCTAATCATGAGGATAAATATTACATGAAGTGGAAATAGCGAGGATCCATCATAATTTCCTGAGTTGAAAAACAAAAATAAGAATTATTTCCAACTTTTCCATCTAGGAGCTTGGTAATCTACTCTTCGTGCATTTAATGTGGTGATTCTTGAATTCAATCTGAGAGCTAGAAATGGAACTTGCAAAAACTACAATCCCCAACTGGTGACACTCACATTTATCCCATGGTGGAGAAAAACATGGTGCAAAGAGACCCTTCACTCTACAATGTTTTCCTTGACTACTCACCTTGTTGTTGCTTATATCCTCATACCCATCTTCTGTCTATGGATATCAGACATGAAACCAAACTATCTCCCTCTCGTTATGGACTTTTGATCCAGACAAGTGAATCAACACAAGCATGTATGTCATTATGGCCACCCTCCTTTTCGTGCGTTTATTTTCATCTACCTCATTCCCCCAACATCTTCTCAATTTTATGCTCATGGGGAGTGTTAATACCCTGTACATATCGATTACACTTGTTGGGGGCATGTTGCAATGTCCCCCAACCTACTAGTCTAGTGAGGAGGTGGAAATACATACCCCAACACCCCCCCCCCCCCACCCACTCTTTGCCTCGACAGTCGCCCCATCAAGGGTATATTGTACCAAAATTAATACACTTAATTAAAATGTTTATGAAAATTATCATTAGACCCAAATAAATATTGAATAATATTTATTAAATAACTACAAAATCAAAATTGTTGATTTGTAAAAGAATCATATAAAAAAATACAATTAATATAAATATAATACATTTAAAAAAAATAGAGAATAAAACTTTGATATTACATTAGTTTGTGTTTTTTTAAGAGAAAAAATTGTAATTTTATTTTGTAAACACAGAATAAAATTACGTTATGTAGACACACCTTATTTGTATGCAATCCTGATCAAAAACATGTTTGTTACAAAGGAAATCATTAGACAAATAAGGATCAGGGTATGAAACCCTAGGGTCAAAAATCCCCGAACCACCAAGTAGAAAGAATCAAAATGAGTTGAGCACGCATGTCCAACCAAAAATAGAGGTAGAGCACACAGGCTTGCATAAAACCCATATAGGGGTAAAAAATAACATAAAAACTAGTCAACACTAGATATAAACTAATAGGAAACATAGGTTGGGAAAAAAACCCATGCCATGGAGAAATAGCAAAAAAGTGGCAGAAAACCCATTAACAAAAAATAAACAAGATCTGGGCACAAGCCACCTGGCTAGCTCTGAATATAGACCTTGAACCATGCCTTAGAGAAAAAGTTGGGCCACAAAAACCTAAAGAGAAGCCCTGTCGAAAACCTTACAACGAGTAGAGACGTCAACATCAAAGAAATCTTGGGAAGTGGAAAGAGGAGGCTATGTAGCGTCTCTTCCAAGAATAAGAGAAGATACTAGGATGAAGACAAAGGCACACCGATAAATGCAAAAAGCCTATGTTGAAACAGAAGAAGACCGCCCAAAAATCAGATTCTACCACATAATAGAATAGCTCCAATGGTTGGCGAAAAACCTTGGATTGAAGAGGCATGAAGAAGATTTCCAAAAAAATAATTTCCACCCAGCCCTACTCCCCCTCGAATCTTCCATAGTGGACTACGCAAACGTGTGACAAAGAGAAACGAAGAAAATAAAAATAACAAATGACAATAGCTGAAACTCATCCAACACAATGCAGATGGCGCTAAAAACTAGGATATGCACTTGCAAGAAGAAGGTAACACAACGGAAAATTGGAAAGGGAGGCATGAACAGAGGTTGAAACATCTAGGGTTAGCTACCCCGACCTCACTCCTGCAACTACAATCAAACTTTCCCATCAATTACATTAGTTTGTGTTAAATTAGATTATTAATGAATAATTATTAGGAAAGTGTACATGCAAAATAATAAGCTTGAATCTTAGTAAAAGTTGAAACTTTTTGTTGATGCAAATGTAATACTAAATTCTTTATTATTTTTCCCTTATTCTTTGAATTGTTATAGTATTTCTACTATTAAATTTTGGTGTGCAATATTAGATATAAAAAGTCATTTTTTATTCGAAAGATACAAAATTAAGTAGGAATAATAATGTAGGTAACAACTAAAGAATGAAAATAATTTTTTTTGGATTAGATAAATTTGTTCCAGAAGATCATATCCACCTTTCATTATCTCATCCCTTAAAAGTTACACAATGTTTTTATAGTATTTAGGTTATTGAAAACTCATGCTTCTCGCCTGTAATATTGATTGTAATGGAAATCCAAAAAAGAAGACTAATAGAAATTATTATAGGTACATGCTCAAGTTATTAGAAGATGGTAACAAATATGAAATATAGAGAATCATGTTAGATTTCATAATATACAACTTTAATTCATGGAAAATTGGTAAAAGAAAATTTTACATTTTTCCAATAGTAAAGTATTACTTTCCCTCTAGAATGCAATGCATTTGTTTACATTAAGACATTTATTTAGTATATAAATGATGTATTCTCTTGAACCAAATTTGTATAAATGTAGGTAATATTTGCTTCGTATGCATCACTACATTCCATATTTTTCAATGTTAATTTTACATTTTGAAAAGTTAATGAAGTCATTGTTGTCTTGAAATTAGGAAGTCAACTCTTAAGATGAATTTGGAGAGTCTTAACATAAGCAATTATTTTTCAAGTTGGTAGATTTATGTCTGTAGTTTTGCATCATATAACTTGTTTTCTAGATGGGAAAGGAAATAAAAAATTGTGGGGGAAATAAAATAAGACTTATGTATTTAAAAACTATGATATATGTAGAAACAAAAATCATTAAAAAATACAAAACAATATTTTTTCCTTAAATAAGGTATATTTTTAAAATCTAAATATAAAGATTTATAAACCCTTGTGATCTAGTTAGTGAATATCTAACTAATATTTTATATGTTATTGAAAACAAAGATAAGAATAAGGAGTTGGAAAAATGGATGTGTGTTTATTTATGTGAGTTGATCCAATAGGTTTGTCAATCTAACGCTAAAATTAAAGAAGCCAACATTATTTTTGAATATATATCCCAATTATATAAATTCATAGCCATACATAGTGAAGGCCATTAGGCCCATTACCATTATGTAAAACTAACAAATGGTAC
The DNA here is from genome assembly GCA_031772625.1 of Pinus tabuliformis. Classification (NCBI taxonomy): domain Eukaryota; kingdom Viridiplantae; phylum Streptophyta; class Pinopsida; order Pinales; family Pinaceae; genus Pinus; species Pinus tabuliformis. The sequence goes on from CM062813.1 coordinate 382,848,668, forward strand.
CTAAAATACCAGTTGGGGTCAAGGACACTAAAGAGAATGCATGTGGTGTGGTTGGAAACCTTGATCATAGTGCCTAAAGCCTATAATGTTTATTTTCTTGTGTAACAATCATGTTTTTCTTTTCAGCCATGGTTTAGGCCCCTAGACCTCTCACTACTACCCAAAACCAATTAATAGTAGTCTTTTCAGCCATGGTTTAGGCCCCTGGACCTCTCACTACTACCCAAAACCAATTAATAGTAGCCATTTCCCACTTAAAGGCCAAAGATCTCATAGAAAGGTCCTATGTTGTGTTTCAATTCATTTTTCATCATGCTTAATCCCTAAAAGATTTGGTAAATTCCTAAGGCCCTTTTTATGCTTCCTTGACCATTGATAAGATACAAATACCCATCATTTTTACTAAAAGCATCATAATGTCCCATGATAAACCACTCATTTTCACAAGATTCGTAAAAGGTAATATTTTATCAATTAGAGATGTTTTCCATGGTGATTGAGACTATGAAGCATCATTTTGAGCATAAGGTAGTTATTTTCAACTCATAACAACGGTCAGAACTATAAATCCATTCTTACAACAAAACAAGATTACAAGAAAGGACTAGCTTATATATTCATGCTAAAATGTTTCCTGAATCATATTGTCTTGGCTGCTACAACCATGGCGGTTGTATATTCCATGTATGCACCATCCAATTTGCCAAAAAATTTTTTAATAATTAATTTTGGTAATTAACCTGACATCCTTCTATGTAAATAGAGACAAAGTAAGAAGGTTTTGATAATCAACAATCGGGGTAAGGGTTGCCTTGAAAGACCCTAAAATCCTCAGCCAATCACTAGCTACCAAAACTTGGTGGTTGTGGCTTAAAAACCAAAAATCTTTAGGGAGAAAAATATCGAAGGAAAAATACATGCCGAGAATAGGAAAATTTTTTCTAATTTGGATGGGGGGTGGAATTAAGGGATCTCATCTTTGGAATTCAGCCTATAAGAATAAACACCTAATTCAATCTCACAGGTTTTTGGGAAATCAGGGATAGAAATTTAGCCCTCTTTTCAGAGGATTCCTAATAGCAATGGCCCAAATTGCGAAAAGGAGAGTTAAATGAGTTAAAACCTTTCTTGATATCATGATATGGAGTATTGGTCCAACAGTATTAGACACAACCTCAATCTCAACAATAATGGAGGAAATGGGAGAAGTGCACACACTCGGTAGTGAACATAATCTTATAAACATAGGAAACCATCACAAATTAACTAAAAAGCAAAAGAATTAAAATCTAATCTAGGAAATATATCCTCTAATAGGGGCATTGGACTAAAATATCTTTCATCTTAAAGGAGGCTTACAGATTACTAGTTGGTAGAAAAGGGCACCACAACAAAAGTAAATGGACAAAGCTATGGGAATCCATTCTTTGGCCCAACATGACCCTCTTCCTTTGGATTCTCATGCCAAAAAATAAAATAAAAAATAACATACGAAATCTGTAAAAAAAGGGTTTTCAAGGTCTAGCTAGATGTAGCCTATGTTGGGAAAACATAGAAACGGTTGAGCATCTACTTAAAAATTATAGATTTGCATTAGAAATATGATGGAATGAACACAATTTTCAGTCAGTCAAACTGGAATAGAACCAATATGCATTCAAAACTTGAAGAATGGATCTTTGGACCTTTTACAAGTGCTATAGTGAATAGATCATGGAAAATTTTCCTAGAATTTATAATGTGGAAATCACCTCCTACTAGCTTCTTAAAATTAAACTTTGAAAGGGCCTCTGGGGGTAATCTTGCCCTTGCTAGTTTTGGAGGGGTATTTAGAGATGATAATGGATAAATTATTCACATTTATGTGGGAAATATAGGCATTGAAATTAATAATGTGGTAGAACTCTCATCCCTAGAGAAAGGCTCAATAATAGCTAAAATTCTTAATTATAAAAAATTGTAATTAAAGGGGATTCTATCTATTGTCCTCAAAATGGATCCAACACCCCTAAGGTATCTAATAACTAGAAACTAATGACAAATTTAACTAGAATTAAAGTCCTCTTAAAAGTAATAGTAGCCCCTATACTATCACATATAATAAAAACTAGAAATAAGTTGGAAGATAAACTAGCCAACGAAGGTATACTCTATAAAGAAGACATGTTGCAAAAAAATTGGCTTCATCCTCTTCTCGACGCACTAAGAACCATATGCAAAGAAATTGCAGAAATTGACAAAACTCTCCAATGTGGGTGCACATCTAGTGGGGCAACCTCCTTACATTGACATGATGGGCATCTATTTAATATGGGAGGTAGGCCACCCATAAAATTTCACTATGCATGGCCTAGCCTGCAACTACACCTACATGGTAATTTGGTTAGTTCACAAGAAGGGATTGTAATGATAACCTTCATTACATGGGAGTCTAGTGAAGGACAATTTGTTTTGAATTTTGAATGCAGAAGCACTCAAGCAATGATTATGGTGATTAATGGGGAGGCAATAGCAGATCTTGATAGAGGATGGAGTGGTGGAAATAGCGAAGGGAAGGTTGAAGCTCTCGTTCTATGTTTATTGTGTTCCATGCCACTATTTCTTGTTGGCACTCCTAGCATTTTATAATCATGCCATTTTTCAAATAATATAGGTTTGGAAGGAAGGAAAGTCAATGCCAATCTCGCAATAAAATTATCATTGCAGTAGGATTGATGATATTTTTCAGTTAGAAAATACTCACTCTGGGGCACACTAACTCTAGTTCGTTGCAAAAATGATGAAGGATTCTCATGTTTACTATAATTGTAATTTTTGTTATGCACAACCCTTTATTTGTAGACATATTTCTATTAGTGTTCTACAAGAGTTGTGGATTAATCATCTTCTGGATATTTATTTCCTCTTTGGGACTTCTAATTCTAGGAGGTGTTTTTTTTATGACTTCAATTTGAGCTTTTTTGCCCTTCATTTTATGCCTTATCTCCAATGTTTCTCTTTGTCAGGAGTGCCCTGCTCATTGTTAAGTTTGGTTATTCTTCTCTACCCTCCTAGTCACCCTCCTTGCCACCACTCTTGGAGTTCCTACTATATCTCTTTCAACTCTCCTCCCTATGTAAACCCTATCTTTGATTTCACCTTCCCTCCCCAAGATCCTAGATTCAGTTCATCTCCTCCCTGGTGTCCCTAGATCATGGAAAGATGTTGTCTCTCCTCTTCTCACCATGGAGGTAGAAAAACACAACCCAGTCCCCCCCATGCTCCTAACCTTGCTTCCCCCTCTATTTTCCAAACCAGAGCCCAGTCAACAACTTGAGCTACTATGACCAAATACAAAGAAATTATCTCTGGAGTAGTCCAAAGAGTAATCTTTGTTGTGGAAGAAAAAGTATGAGAAGCCAGAAGGTTTATTCCAAATAGTCAAGTGGGCCGTGAAAACAATGAATGAATACTTAACATGGGAAACTCTACGAGAGCATGCGCTTCCTCTTACATGCAAACCATTAATCTTTATTAACATATTAAAATTCTCATGGGAAGAGTTCTTACTCACAAAGTAGACTCTTAGTAGGAAATGACCATCTACATGGAAAAATTAATGGAAAATTTTGATAGAGTTAGGAAGGTCTCCATTCTAGCCAAGAAATTGGAAAACTTCGACTTCTATTTGACCAATGAGCTCCAACTCCATACAATGACTTCAATGGACTCCCCCATTGAATGATGATCAAGTGATCTAGATCATTCAAGAATAATTTCTATGATAATGTAATAATTGTCATCTTTGTCAACTCATGGTTTATTTTAGTTTTTGGTTTTACATCCATTTTGAGAGACAATTTAGTATACTATAGAATACACAATGGTAAAATTTTGAACTTATGTAATTGGTTTAGTTCCCCAAGTGGCAAAATAATAGGTGGAATGATTGTGTGTGGATATTAGCTTTTTCAAAATGAGTATTTAAATTACTATATAGTGTTATTTTGCCCAACTTCACTTAAAAAATAGTTCATACATGTTAGATGGTTATAATATATGCTAATTTAATATGTATACGAGTTGTTCAAAAATATATGTGAGTAATGATTCATATAGGTAAATTTATATACATGTTAAATGGTTATAACTTATGCTAATTGAATAAGGATATGACTCGTTCAAAAATATATGTGAATACTGGTTCATATAGGTTAAAAATTATGTGTTTATAAAATGGTAAAATATAATAAGTTTTTATATAGATGTAATTATATATAAAAGACATTATATTATTTTATAATTATTTATCTAATTGATCTTAATAAAAAAATATATAAATTTCACCTATTTAATTTAATTAAAGTTAATAATTAATATATAAAATATGTGAGAATATTAAATTAAATTAAATTGAAAAAAAATGAACACGTTAAAATAAAATCACATTTTTTTTTCATTATAATTAATCAATTATTAAGCGTAAAATATGTAAAAGTCAGTAGAGTAATTAAGAGCATAAATTATAGAAATACCATAATTATAGAAATGTGTTAATCTTAATATTTTAAACACACAAAGAGTTAGTTTTATAAACTTGAAAACTACCTCTAAATTGGAAAATGACTTTTTTGTTAATTAATTGAAGAGTTATTAGAATTATTATATTTATTCACTTGCTCTCTTACATAGTTGCATGTCATTATAGTTCTCTTCTTTAATTTCCCACATGAGTATAAATAGTTAAAAACACAATTTTTTACTTTTTAAATGTTTTTGTGCTTGGAGATTCAAAAAAACAAAAGCTCCTTATTCTAATTTACTATTTGCGGTTAACAAATTGACATAGAGATAAACATTAAAATACTAATTTGCAAATCTTCTATATATAAGAGATAAATCTAACCTTCAACTTAACCCTATGTAGTGATTTAATCTTTCAGCATTTATTTACACATTGATATGCCCCCTCAAACAAGGTGTGGCTTGGGAATAACACTAATCAATAATTGTGAAGGAATAATATAAATTAAATTTAAGTTTAGAATAAGAAACAACTAATAATAAAATAACATAAAAAACAAGCAAAAATAGAAACATCACATAAACCTCCTTTTCAGTGTTGCATTCACTAATGCTAAGAGTTGTGAATGTCTTTGTTCATTAATTTCATGCCTATTTTGACCTATTACAAATTACTTCTGGCAATGTAAGTAAAACTATTTTCGAATCCAAATTAAGAAGAAATTTTAGAATAGAAATAATTTAAGATTACATAAATAAAATAAAATATCCATAATATATAGAAATGTGTTTAATTCTTAGATTCCTTCATTTATTCCAAAGACGAAATTCTTGACAGTGATTTTTCTTCAATTGATTTTTTTCTAGACCATTGTAAAATCAAATCTGCATGTATTTTTTTAGTTCTGTAAGAGTAGTTTCTAAATTACTCCTTTGCTTATCCCAGAAATGTCAGTGATCTTCATTTTTCCTCTATAATTCCAGACTATTCATTCAACTCATATTCCAATGCATTCACCTAATTCCAGACTATTCATTCAACTCATATTCCAATGCATTCACCTGGAACTTTATGAGTTCTACGTCAACGATTAGCTCTCTGTTCTTTTGGGTCAGTGATCGAATTTCACAAGCCTGACTCATGTTTTTCTCTATGCTCTGCGATGGTACCTTCCAAATTATTCTTTTCAGCAACCCATAATTGCCTGTCTCCAATTTTTCTGAGCAGATCTGGAGACTTTCCCTTGGAATCATTCAAGATGAATTGCAAATCAACCTTTTCTATTCGATATTGTTGTAGGACCCTCTCATTTTGAGCCCTTTCATCTTGAATTTGAGCCATTCTCATGATATTCTCATTCAACTAGGCCTTATAGGACTCTACTTGAGCACTTGACACTATAATTTTTGGACAGAGCAATCTGCCTTCACTGGCCTTAGAATTATTCTTCATTCGCAGCTCTGTAGAATTGCCTTGCAATTTTTGCTTTTCGGAATGCCACAAATGTCTATCATTTTCAAAATTTTCAAATAATTCCCCTGTCCTCTCCTTGGATTCATTCCATTGAAATTCCGACTCAATCCTTTCAAATAAAACCCTTTGGTTCAATGCAGAAATTCTTATATGTCCTGCCCAATGAAAACAAAAGGTTCTCCTTTATCCATCTTCCTCGCTTTCTCTGCAATTAATATAATTTTAGCGATCTCCTCAATCTCCTTTACTGTTGCTGCAATATGTAAGAAAAGTCAATCATTTTCCAGTTCTCAAGCTTTACGAGCGGCCTCAACTTAGCCAGACATTACCTTAATTTTATTTGTCAACTGCAAAACACTAGTTTCCAGAGTTTGTTTATCAGCAAGCACTGCCTTGTTCTTTCTTAGAAATTTCTCTTGTGGATCTCTCCTTGGCTTCCTGCAATTGTTGCCAAGCTTTAGAAATCTCATCGTTGTATTCCTCGTCTCCCTTTTCCAGTTGTTGTTGTAAATCCTTATCGATTTCCATCCAATGGTCACTTCGTAGTTCCCCAATTTTAACTTCTTATATGAATTGATGATTATCTATCTTGGACTCCAAATTTGTTGAGGCCTCCTGAAGAATATGAATTTGTTATTCCATTTCCGCTACCTTGTATAAGAAATGCCTCTTGAAGAATATGAATATGTGATTCTATTTCTGGTACCTTGCGTAAGAAATGGGCCTTAAAATCTTGTCTTGAGGTATTGATATCTTTAACAAGCCTTTCATTAAGCTCCACAACTTGCATATTTAGTCTTCACATCTTTTGCAGGGTTAGGAGATTTGATAATCTTTGTCCTTGTTCTATGTGCAGTGAAATATCTTCTTTTCATCTTTTCCATTGCAAAGCTCGAAGCAGCATGATGAGTTGATATTATTGTCTCATTCGTCTGTGCCTTTTCCCATCTTGCGCTCAACCATCACAATAGCTTTTTCATGAGGAAGGGATTATGAATGACATTCAAATTTCGAATAGGGGGGCTTTCAAATTTCAAATGAAAGAGATTGTGTTTTAGGGATGATTGAGGGTACGATGCTCATGGATATCTATGTGATGGTCATCCGTAGGACCAAAGCAGTAGGATTCTTAGCAATGCTTATGTTGATAGTCATTGGCATTGAATCCTCCATGTATCCATGACATCTAATGTGCAAATTCAAGAGTGTTTTTTTTGTGTACGAGAGTGAGACGGAAAACCATAATGGAAACCCATGCAGCCTCTGTACGCCCCTCTAGTTATACTCAAGTGGCCCCAAATATACCTCAAGGAAACCGCTTCGCTATATTTGCTAATTTGACTGAGCTAGAATTGCCAGCAGAGTGAGGGGTTGCGCCTTAAGCTCGAGTAGCGATGGAAGTACAACAAGGATTGGAGAATGGAAAGAGTAAAAAATCAAGCAAGCATAAAACCTTAGAGGCTCAAACCAACAGTAAATAGATCCTCTAAGTTCTCGCTCAAGTATGCCAAGATTTAGAACATGATGTGAAGTTGGATTAGCTCAACTCTGATGAGAGGTTCATGGTCGCCTACCTCTGAAGCTAGGAAAAATATGGATCAACAGATATTCCCAAGATCATCTGGATTGGTTCCATCAAATCTATAAATACTGGGAGAAATGACAAGCATCAGTGGAATCCCATCTTCAACTAGATTTAGTTCCTTGGGAAGAAGATACATCCATGCATTACATAGAACCTAACATGGGCTCTAGGAAGAGGGGAAAAATACCAACCCGTGAAGTGATCCGAGAAGTAGGGTCAATTGTAGTCAACTCATGGCAAACCAACGTCCTGACCAAGTATTATCAGTGATCTCTCCCCCCTCCCCCTCAATGAATTTTTTATCATGGAATATAAGAGGCCTCAACTCCAAGGGAAATTTGGGGTGTCTGAAGGAAAGAATTCAAGCTAAGAAGTCGGACATTGTAGTCCTGCATGAAAGTAAAGTGATGCAGGAAAACCTAAAGCTGGCCATTGGTAGAATGTATGGCTCTGGATGCAAGAGGTAGTGCATGGGGTCTAGGAATCCTCTAGGAACCTCAATCTATTGCCTTCATACAATGTATCACCAACCCACACACCCACTAGTACAAAATGGCAAATTAGTTACTAAAAAATGACTAAAATTTGCATATAAACGACCATTTTTCAGTCGGTGACCAATAGTAGCTAATTTACAGTATCTTATAACGCGACCAACTTTTAGTCGTATTTAACTTAATCATTAATTGGTTGTCTCAATTTTATCATATAGTAGTATATTTAGTCATAAATTTGGTCATTAATTTAGTTATTGATTTAGTCATTAATTTCCACAATTAAGGACCAAATACACAACAAAATATACTACTACATGATCACTCGAGAAAACCAATTAATGACCAAAGAAATATGACTAAAATGTTGGTTGCATTATAAGATACTATAAATTAGCTACTAATAATCATATATATGCAAGTTTTAGTCATCATTTGAAACCAATTAATGACCAAATAATTATGACTAAATTTAGTTGTCATTTGTAACCACAAATTTATCATTTACAGCAGTTATTTATATTTTTGTGGTAGTTTCATATTCATTATATAAATAGCTGATTTAGTAGTTTATATTCATTTCATTTACTTTCATTAATAATCATTATAAATGACTAATTTTGTTGTTGTATACTCATTTTACTTGTGTTCATCATTAATCAATATAAACTATTAATTTAACAGTTTTAGTTTTAAGTTGATTTTATGTGTTCATTATTAATCAACATAAATTAATTAGTATGATTTTGCAACTAAATTAAGAAAAACGTCATAAAATGTGCATTTTCACCTAATATGAAAATGCATAGTTACATATGTTAATTACAATACTAAATAATAGCAAGTATAACTATAAATAATTTCAACCACAAATGATATTATATGAAATATCAAGTATTATAATATGAGTTTCCAACTTAATATTGGTTGGACTACAATTTACACGTGAAATATTGTTTTATCACTTCAAACCATTATCATTGAGCTGTCAAGGCATTACAGGTAAAGTCACCAATTCTAAATACTTGACCGACATTTTGCATGATATCAAATTTAAGGAAATCACTTGACTGATTCTCTTCTCTCTCTTTTTGCATTTGTTGCTAAAGTGTTTTTTTTTCTGAATAAGGCTACTTCTATATTAATACAAAAATATAATACACCGAGTCCATGACCTCGTGGAGCTAGCCCAAAATTGCAGCATGATTACAAGCAAAGCGTTTCTGCGTGCCAAAATCTAGAAGAGTATTGCCATCCAGAACTGAAGAGACCCTGTTCCTAAGTAAAGAAAAAAGACCAAAAGCCCCATAGTTGTACTTGGAATTGAGAATTAAACAACCTGAGCTATACGACAACCAAGACTTGGAATTGGGAATTAAACCGGATCTATACGACATCCCAGACAATAAGACTAGACTTGGTTGTTGTGACCAGCAACACGACAACCCATAGATGAAAACAGAGGTGACTATGACTGCGACCAAAATGGAATCTGAAGGTTGACAGAGTACCCTTTGCATATAAGAAACTGGCAAAATGAGCGAATGCATATGAACCTTCTCAAGCTGACAGAAATCCAACAGAACCCAAAAAGAACCAACCCGCTTAGGCATCTGGAGAGGGGTCAGGTAGCTCCTCAGTGATGCGGCATCCATATTTGTTCTCATCGTCGTCATCAGAGGAGCTCGTTGGATTCTCCATGCTCTGTGAAGCCTTGACTTTACCAGAGCCTGAAGCTTTACTCGGTTCGGGGTTTGCCTGGCTGGGACCTGGAATGTTTGCCACCATCCTGGCCGAAGTCGCCCTGATGGGGCCAGCTCCATGACTCGAATTGAGCTCGCTAAGCTCAATGGTGACCGTGGCCATGAAGGTGGAAGAGCCATGGCTACAGGGGAAACAAAGCCGAGTGGCATTGGCCATTGAGTGGAATGAACTTGGAATTGGTATCTGTAAACCTATGCCCCTACCCTGTCCACTCTGAGTGATAGGATATCTATCCGAGAGCATGTCCGGGCCAGAAGTTGAAGAGTCTGTCATGGAGGAGGTGGCCTGGCACCCAGTTTGCCCGCGAGAGCTGCCTCTTCTGCACCTCATCCGCTTTCACAATTTTGGCATGGCTAGAGGGGTGGGAAGAACCTGGCTTCTAGCAGGACGAATGAAGCAGTGAAAGGAGAAAACTAACTTGGTTGCAGAGCTCAGGCCAGCAAGCGGGTGGTGAGCGTGAGAGCAATGGGAACAGAGGATGGTTTGAAGGCAGAACCAGAAGCTCCTCCAACCATCCCAAACCTAGTTTGCTCCTGAGAGAGGACGAAGACGGGCCTCTGCAATTGCAGTGGAGGAGGAGCCAAAGTGGAGAGGGTAAACACGATTATGGTGGGTTAGTAGTTCCATGATCAAGAAATTAGCCGGAGTGAATGGCTTTCCTGGCGTCATTAAAGACGCATTAAGATGGAGCAGGTGAGAAGTGATGAACAGAACCTCGAGAGGATATGTGGCTATACAGAGGATCCACGTGCCCTTCCATACCAATGGCCATGTGCCTTTAGTGCCGTCAGACACCCGGATACGGGATGTTGCTCCAGTGTTATTGTTCTCCTCTTTCTTTAATTCCTACTTCTTACCATCAATATTGAGTTTCTCTTGTGAAAATGAAAGAAGATACAATGCAAAGTATAAGACATGAAAGACAATGAACACTGGAATATAAACTAAAGTAGACTATAAAATATTTATATGACATATACCTCAACATCAACAATGTCAATGCCATTTTCCCCTAGAAAAGAAAGAAACTCGAACAAGTTTTCTTGAGTTGTCCAATAGTGCCAGATGACATGTATAAAGAAAGAAAATAAAATGTCACCATAGAAAAGAATACATTACAAGCATAGTATTCAACCTTTAGGAAACACTTAGGCACAATCATGCAAAGTAAGTTACATGCTAAAAGGCTCAAATTGTAGATAACTTTTGAAGAAATTGTGGAGTGTTTTGTAGTTGACTTAGTGATACAATATTTGAAATTTATTTTGATTGGCTTTCCAGTTTTTTCAATGTAGGATTTTGCACAAAAGTTATATACTTAAATATTTCGCAAGGCTTGAAAAAAATTGCAATATTCCTTTTATAAATATTCTAAATATGATAATGATTATACCAAGGATATACACAAGGGAAATTAGTGCTAGGAGTGGGATAGTGGAAGGAAATGTTATTGATTTCAAATAGAGGGCTAAGTGAAAGTCTTTGACAATTTTAGGGATGGATTAGCTATTGCCTGAAGTGGCCGTGTTGGCTGAGGTCGTTGACTGTTTCCCTCTTTGAGGGTTTTAACCACGTCAAGAATAGTGGTGTATTGATTTGTGATTTGTTTGTGAGTGTTGTCCTTTGGTGTTCTGTCTGAGGAACTTACCATGTAAATTCCTACATGTTTGCCAATGTAGTGGAGGTGAATGTCTGCCAAGGATTGACCTCATTAAACAGTTGGTGACCATGTGTGGAGTAGATAGGCTTGATCTCAAATTTATGTTTAATGTATCAATCATGTTCCTAAATTGTGTTCATCAACTAGTTTTCAAAAGAAAAATGAATCCTCACGCGAATGAATTAAAAGTGAGTAAAAAGGGAGTAAAGTATAGTTACTGTTAGATCGTGAATTGGGAGTATATAATCAGTGGCAATTTTGCCCTAATTTCACGGTTCATTGAAATCCTCCAAAGAGTCTTTATTTTTCTTTCAACATAACTTATTTCACAACATATGGAACTCCTAGGGTGTTTAAAATAGGTTACCTTATCTTCCTTACCAGCCATAAAACACAACTCCAGTACAAGCCTCAATAATATATCAAACTGCACTCTGAGAGGCTCTCCATCCACTCTAAATCTAGTGAAGAACCCTTCAAAAAGGAGGTTAGTTTGGTCTAAACGACTAAAAATCATATACCTAATTGACAAGGGCTTATTTTGGTCTTGGATTCAATGTTGGACTTTATGAAGCAGACATAAAATTTAGGGCTTGAATATGAAATTTACCATATTTGGTTCATGCAATCCACACAACCTTGAAACAATGATTTTAAGTAGGACATAACAATTCTATTCAAATTTTATTATTTATATTAATTTGAAATAACAAAAATAAAACCCCAAGGAAACAATGTTATGAATGCTAACCATATTACAAAGTTTGTTAGGCCATCCAAGGGAGGCACTTTTCATCCCAAAGAGAAACTCCAAATGAAAAATTAAAAATTTAAAGATATTAATAATAACATAGTCGTGGAGAACTTAAACGAATGGATTCAACTATAGGCCAATCAAGAGCAAGGCTAATCTAGTTAGATCATACTCAAACTGCCTCTAACAAATGGAATTTGTGAAAGAATGCTTGACATCAAATGGGGCATCCTCAAATTAATGCATATTTTAAAAATCAAAATTAGAAAATAGGTTATGAATAAGCCATTAACAATTTAGACAACATAAGCTATCAAAAATCCATTGAGATGCCATTTCATAATTAAATTGCATATTTTTCACATATCCACTATACTGTATTGACAGGGCCAAAACTTAGTTCTTTCAATCAAAGCTAAAAAAATTACCCTCCAAAAGTGTTCATGTGTTCCTATGAATTCAACCCTCTCTTAAAAACAATATAGAGTTACGCTAATGAGCATCCTACTATTAGCAGCTTGTTGAAACATTTTGACATGCTAAAATCTACAGTTACTAGTTATAAATCAATTTTGAAGGAAAATCATTTGCAAAGATTCCCAGTATTTCTTGCCTCTAAAATTATTCTCCTTTCTTATGACTCACTGTAGATCTTCACTTGAATTGTTTGCATTATAAATATGTTAGGAATCTTATTTTCCACCCTTAGTATACTTGGCATCTTTGGTACTTGGCCTCTCTTATGAGGATACCATGATGAGATTTTTTTCCTTTAAGTCTAAATGGAATTACAAAGGGCTAGCTTGAGAACCTTGGCAAGGGAAGGTTTCGAAGGAAGTGATGTGTCCCCATGTTGAAAAAAATAACAATTTCATCATGTTGAATAAGGCCCTTTACCTTAAAGTTGATAAAACGTGTCAAGAAGAAATTGGTCCTCCATTTGAAAGTGATGAACAAGCAATTGATGAAAAATTTTCAAATTCAATGCAAGGTCAAATTCAAGTTCTAAGCATAGATCTTGAAATATTCTCAAGCGGTATATGTTATATAACCTATGTCCATGTCCATCCCCAATACAAGCCCTCTTTTGTTCTAGGAGTAGACCCAAACTTGGGTTTTCATAAAAGAATTGAGTAATTTTGGTAAAAAATTGGGAATTTCTTATAACAATTTGTCACGTGATGGTTTTGGTACAAATTTGGGAATTTCCGATAAGAAGATTACAAGGAAAAATAGTATAATATCATCAAGAAGAAAGAAGAGAGAAACAAATTACTCATCCTAAAAATCAAAATCAAATGATTAAAAAGAGGAAATACTCTTGTTCAAAATTGAAATTGTGATCTATGATTATGATTAAATTTGAAGATCAATCTATTGTTCCTAATGAAATATTATCCATTGGTAAATCATTTAAAGAAATTGTTGGACATATGACTACAAAACTTGAAAGTAAAGATGAATGTCATTAATTTGAACCTATGATAAAGAAAATTGTCCTCGAGAAAAACCTTACCATCATCTTAATCACAAAACTCATCACCTTAATAAGACAATCTATTGGCATCTAAATATGCACCAATTTACATACATTTCAAAGAATCTTACTTTTGTTCCAAACCTTATCAACAACATACACAATTATATTGAAATTTGGAATAAGACTCATTCAAAAGATGTCTCAACAAATAATTCCAATAAAAGTAGATCTTGGTTGGATCCATGCACCTACAATGTACAAGTACAATTCCAAGTTTTAATTGTTTTCCCATCTTGCTTCCTTTTGTATGATTTAAGGCTGAAGCATATCCAAAAGAGAGAAACTTGTAATACATCAAAAGCATAATCGTATATGCCATTATGTAAACATTATTATCTATCGTGTCTTTTGCAGAATTTTGTAGAATTTTTCTACAAATTAGCTATCTCTGATACTATGTAGAATTTTGTAGAATTTTTCTACAAATCAATCAACTCTAATACCATGTAGAAGTTTCCCACCTGTAGATCAACCTGGTAATGCAATGTACTAAAGAAAAAAACTTGATCTACTTCTACAAACAATTGAGCAGAAACTTAATCAACCATGAGCAACATCAATAAGAACACATATAATTGATAAGAAGGAATCAATCACACATAACACAAAAGAATTTACCCGGGGAAAGAACTTGCCTAAAACCCCATCTCTCTATTATCATACAAGTGGAAATATGTCCGGATTACACAAAGCCTTAGCTCAGAAGCTATCCGGCTCTCAGTACAATCCCTCTGCTACTCATAGACAATCAAAGGCTTCTCACAAACCTTCTCCTCTGTCCTCCAAGCCTTCTATTTCTATGCACAGTTTTCCTGGGTCCTCCAGCTGCAACGTGTGTGATTCTCACCTCACACACAACATTGACCTCTGAAATAACTGCACAAACTTGAAGGAGATGAATCCTCATCATGGATGAGCTTCCTTTATAGGAAAAATATTCATCCAACTGATAGTACACTGTCCCTTCTCTGATCTCAACTGGGTCTCTGACAGAACTGACATGCATCAGTTATCCATGAGTGAATACACAGTTATCTGAAAATAATAGTTGTCACATGCATGCAAGAATCAACAAACTATATCTCATTAATTTAACAACTTGTTAAATTAATCTAACTAAACTTGAATAAGTTAAACTAAGTCAAATGATACTCTCAATATAGAACTCATCCTTAATTCCTCAATCAGTGGAGCAAATCAAGGACAAATTCCCCAATGCATGGAGAAATAATTGCATGTTCTCACAAAGAATTCAAGTTTGCTTTTCCTTAACTAAGTAACTCATGGAGAATTAATTAATTAATATTCCAAATTGCTGGTAAGACCAAATTCGAATTTACTTCCTGTAGATAGACCAGGAACTGCTATAAATAGGAAGGGACCTAGAAATGTTATTTTTAGAAGATTCTATTTTTAGTAGTTTCACCTCTCACCCAAGGTGACCAAAAGGCTTATTGGCCAAACTGCTATTTTTAGAAGTGCTAGTTTTAGCAGTTCTATTTTTAGCACTTCGTAAATTTAGCCTTTCTTGTTGCACACCTTTCAACACTCCCTCCCAACAAGAAAGGCTTCCTCTCGAACCCAATCCTATAACTCTGGAATGTTCTGCATGTAACACATCTACCAAGTGTGGTTGCTCCAACAACACTCGGAACAAAAAACTCCCAATTGACCACTCTGTTGGGCTAGAAACATACTCTGATGTTGAAGCTCTAACTACTACTAACAAGTGCTCCCTCTCTGACCTTTGCGCTACTGCAACATCTCCATGCATCTTGTACCGTTGCACCCTTCTCTGTGCTACCCTACACTGTGCAACACAATGGTGCCTCTCGCATTGTTGTAGCCTGCATGCTCTGTGCTGTCTTGGGATTCCCTACACTGTAGCTCTCTCTGCTACTCCATCCACATCTATATCTACCCAATCAGTTAGTTCCTACTACTCCACATTGGGGCTCCTGTAGCAAAGTCGAATCAAAGAGGTTGGGTACCTCAAGGATCCTGCCCCTTCTCCTTGGGACGATCACTCCACATCGCCCCACCTCCTAACTAGAGGTATGCCTGCATGTGATCCATCTGCCCATGTGACTCGAAGTTTCCCCCTACTAGAGGTCTCTGCATGAGTAGATATCTCTACTTGATCTCCTCTCAGCTTCCCCTGTTGTGGCTGCTCCTCAACCTCCTGAAGCTGCTGCACCAATCGTGGCTCCTCCACAATTGTTTGAGACTTCTTCTGGCTCTGCATGTTGAGAGGTAATTTACTCTTCCTCTCAACCACCAGGTATCTAACCTTTGCCTTGATCCTCAAGGCTTTGCATGCATCTTGTACCTCAAGTGCATACAAGTTCTTGGCTAGCACACCAATCTATTTCCACTTTCACGCCATCACGAAATTTTCTAGAAAAAAAGCTGATTTTAAATCAGCAATATCTCCCTCATCCGAACTCTGATTCAATTGATTTTTTTTTTGATTTTGGGTATTTTTCCACAAGGAATCAAAATCTTCTATTTATTTCTAAAAATTTTGTGTAGAATTTTTCATATTTTCTCTGCAAACTCTCGACCCAAAACGCAAAACATTGAAATCTCCTCTCAGTATATTGTTCTCTCCTTGATCACCTGTGCTCTGATACCATGTAGAATTTTGTAGAATTTTTCTACAAATAAGCTAGCTCTGATACCATGTAGAACTTTTTCTACAAATTAGCTAGCTCTGATACCATGTAGAAATTTCCCACCTGTAAATCGACCTGGTAATGCAATGTACTGATGCAAAACACTTGATCTACTTCTACAAACAATTTAGTGGAAGCTTAATCAACCATGAGCAACATCAATAAGAACACATATAACTGATAAGAAGGAAACAATCACACATAACACAGAAGAATTTACCCGGGGAAAGCACTTGCCTAAAACCCCATCTCTATATTATCATACAAGTGGAAATATGTCCAGATTACACAAAGCCTTAGCTTGAAAGCTATCCAGCTCTCAATACAATCCCTCTGCTACTCATAGATAGTTAAAGGCTTCTCACAAACCTTCTCCTCTGCCCTCCAAGCCTCCTATTTCTATGCACAGTTTTCTTGGGTCCTCCAGCTGCAACCTGTGTGATTCTCACCTCACACACAACACTGACGTCTGAAATAACTGCACAAACGTGAAGGAGATGAATCCTCATCATGGATGATCTTCCTTTATAGAAAAAATATTCATCCAACTGATATTACATTGTCCCTTCTCTGATCTCAACTTGGTCTCTGACAGAACTGACATGCATCAGTTATCCATGAGTGAATACACAGTTATCTGAAAATAATAGGTTTCACATGCATGCAAACATCAACAAACTATATCTCATTAATTTAACAGCTTGTTAAATTAAACTAACTGAACTTGACTAAGTTAAACTAAGTCAACTGATCCTCTCAATATAGAACTCATCCTTAATTCCTCAATTAGTGGAGCAAATCAAGGACACATTCCGCAATGCATGGAGAATTAATTGCATGTTCTCACAAAGACTTCAAGTTTTCTTTTCCTTAACTAATTAACTGATGGAGAATTAATTAATTAATATTCCAAACTGCTGGTAAGACGAAATTTGAATTTACTTCCTATAGATAGACTAGGGATTGCTATAAATAGGAAGGGACCTAGAAATGCTATTTTTAGAAGATGTTATTTTTAGCAGTTTCACCTCTCACCCAAGGTGGCAAAAATGCTCATTGGCCAAATTTCTATTTTTAGAAGTGTTGTTTTTAGAAGTTCTATTTTTGGCACTTCCTAAATTTAGCCTTTCTTGTTGCACACTTTTGAACATCTTTTAGAAGAATTATGCCCCTTTACCTACACATACATAAATAAATATACTATCTTTTACTGTGTCCATTATCTCGTCAATTATTTAGCATTTATGTATTTTTCTCTTGAATGTATGGATGATATAATCATTAATGTAAGCAGGCCACGTATAAAGGATGATACTACAATAATTCTCTAATGATAAATATTTCATTGAGGCTAACATTACTCGATATATGTTTTCAGCGAACATATTTGCAATATAATGGTTAGGATTGAATGCATCTCTGCAATATTCAAACTTTTGAGGCTCAAAATTCTAATTGACTTGTGATTATGTCAACATTCTATTTTTCAAGAAATATTATAAACACCTACTTATCATAGACTTTAATATAATTAGCTACCATTTAAAGGCAAATCATTGGCAATTCATTTGATTTACACAAGGGGTAAATGTGAATTTCTTCAAAAGTGTATATGTTCCAAAAAATGTAAAATTTTGAATAAAAGGGAGCTCACCTCTTTAATCTTGTCTCACTTCCTCTTGAATTTGTGAAAAGGATCTGCATTATATTTACAGAAGGGGTAAATGTGAATTTCCTCAAAAGTATATATGTTCCAAAAAAAACGTAAAATTTTGAATAAAAGGGAGCTCACCTCATTAAGCTTGTCTCACTTCCTCTTGAATTCATGAAAAAGATCTGCATTATAGACAACATACTAAGTCTCAAATTTTAATAAAGAATACAATAATCAACATCATTGAATAAGTATTTGTTCAAGTGATAGACCAAAATAAGGGAAAAAAACAAAATTCCCATCAAACCAAAACACAACTTTCAACTCTTAATAAAGAATACAACAATCAACATCATTGAATAAGCATTTGTTGAGGTGATAGACCAAAATAAGAATAAAAACAACAAAATTCCCATCAAACCAAAACATAACTTTCAAACTCGATTAACTTCTCATTGTTTACGATAATCTTTACGCAAACATACATGTAGATTTATAATGTAAAATGTTTTCTCAAATTGAAAATTACATCACTGAATAAGTATTTGTTTGAGTGATAGACCATAATAACATGAAAAACAACAAAATTCCCATCAAACCAAAACATAACTTTCAAACTCGATTAACTTCTCAATGTTCATGGTAATTTTAACACAAACATACATATAGATTTATAACGTCTATAAAATGTTTGCACAAATTGAAACTTATGCACCAACACCTTTCAAGCTCACTAAAGAATTGACAAGAACTATAAAAATTTCAAGAGTTGAAATATTTCAAGTAGTAAGACTTAGTAAAGTCACTAGTCAAGTGGGGAAAACATTGGGAAACAAAACCATGAGTTTAATAGTTGTGGGCAATGTATTTGCTGATATATTGTCACGAGTTGAACTGACATGGGGAAGTGATGGAGCAGGGGAAAGTAATTGCTAAAATTTTACTACTGTGTGATGGAGCGTGGGAAAGTAATTGCTAAATTTTTACTACTCTGATCCAAATCATGATCTGAAAATAATTCGTAATTTCAGGCTAAACCCAAATTCCACTAACACCTTATGAGTGACTCCTTGTTACACACTGTCCCAACAATTTCCCTATTGCAAAACCTAAAACCTCTCAACTTTTGCTGATAGAACACACTTGTTCTATTCTTACTACAGAAGCCGACTCCACCACAACCCAAAACCCTAAAATATGGGCACTGTAATAAACCCTATTTTCCACATAGTTTAGGTTTTGTCTTGGGTTTCATGGTGAGATATTGAGGAATTATGGTGTAAAAAATTCAACCAGAACTCAAATACTGAAAACAAACAGAACGAAACATACATGGCCTGCCTTGATAGAGCATATCTTGATAGAGAAGCCAATGAGTCATTTCATTGGGATCCATATTGCATTCCTTTAACATTGTGTATATCTCCTCATCTGAGTGAGTCCCTGCTATTTCCTTTATATCTTGTATGATTTTTTTAACACTAGATGATGTCAAAATCCCCTGCCATAGGTTCTCATAGCCCGACTCATTTTCATTGTGCTCCCTATAATAATACCCTCCCTTCCTAGGCAACCTACCCTTCCCCAAGGTTTTTTTTTTTTTTTTTGAACCCAAAATGACGGAAAAAATACCTGAGCAAAATATTTGTTTGGATCTAACAAACCAAACTCAGCATAAGTTAATATACAAGATTCCAAGATTTCCACCCTCCCTTTCTTCCACTGCACGGAGGCACAAACTCTAATCCCATGAAGGTACAAAACCTTCCCAGGCAACCTACCCTTCCCCAAGGTTTTTTTTTTCTGTCTGAACCCAAAATGATGGAAAAAATACCTGAGCAAAATATTTGTTTGGATCTAACAAACCAAACCACCATAAGTTAATATACAAGATTCCAAGATTTCCACCCTCCCTTTCTTCCACTGCACAGAGGCACAAACTCTAATCCCATGAAAGCACAAAACCGAGCTCAACCAATTAAAGAGAGAATAAAGAGAATAATGAATGAATAATTACCTAGATCTTCGCTTTCCTTTTTATGTGTATTCCGTTCGTCTTCTCTCTTCCAAATTTATATATGCTAAATCAACTAGCATAGATTTTGACCCTTCTCATCATTTTACCAAAATCTAATTTTCTCGATGGTAAGTGACACAGTTATTTATATTTTTTATTTAATTATAAGTGCAATGTTTGGTCTTTTTGGAGTTTCATAAAGGCTTATTTTGGTTAGTTTTATCTTGTTAATTAAAAAAATAAAATAAAATTCATCATTGTTGTTTTTGATAGCATTATATATCGTAATCATACGATAACATCATTTATTTGGAAATTGTTTGTATCATTTATATATGTAGTTTTGTTTATTGTTAAATATATTTTTTGGGTATGGAGTAGATCTCACGTAAATGTAAATGTAAATATAAATGTAAACATTTAACATGTAATGAGGGTATTCTCAGTAACATTATTTATTTGGAAATGGTTCAATGGTGAGTATCATTTATATATGTAGTTTTGTTTATTGTTAAATATATTTTTGGCATATGGGGTAGATCTCACTTAAATGTAAATGTAAATATAAATGTAAATATTTAACATGTAATGAGGGTATGGGGTTAGATCTCACGTAAACAACCTATTAAACAACCTAGTAAACAACCTAGTATGGGGGTATGAGATAGATTTCACGTAAATGTAAATGTAAACATAAGCATTTAACATGTAATGTTTAAAATTTAACATTTAATATTTAATGTAAATATAAATATAAACTTTAACATGTAATGAGGGTAA
Source organism: Pinus tabuliformis (assembly GCA_031772625.1). Taxonomy (NCBI): domain Eukaryota; kingdom Viridiplantae; phylum Streptophyta; class Pinopsida; order Pinales; family Pinaceae; genus Pinus; species Pinus tabuliformis. The sequence continues at coordinate 382,869,568 of CM062813.1, forward strand.
TGAGGGTATGGGGTTAGATCTCACGTAGACAACCTAGTAAACAACCCAGTATGGGGGTATGGGATAGATTTCACGTAAATGTAAATGTAAACATAAGCACTTAACATGTAATGTTTAACATTTAACATTTAATATTTTTAATTTAATGTGGACCTTATTAACAATCTAATTATTATTATGTATAAACACAATATAAATTTAAAATATAAAGAGTTTTACTAACACTCAAAAAAGATGTATGGTAAATAAATAAAACCTCCTTTTATACTTTCTCCATAGGTATAGTAAATAAATAAAAATATAAATAAACTTGAGGTATGGTAAATAAATAAAATCTCCTTTTATATTTACTCCATAATCCTCTTTATATTTACAAACACTCAAAAAAGAATTTTTATTTAGGTGAAGCCTATGGCCAAATACCATGGGCCAAATTAATATTTTTTTTTCTCTGTTAAGACTAAAATCTATTAACTGAAAAGAGGAGTAACTTTACAATAAGTTGAGGCCTCAGAGAACAGAATCCGAGAGCACTCAACACAGCAGAACTGCCCCCGTACAAAAGGAACCTGGGGAGAACAGTTACAAAGATCTAGTAAACATATATAGACCCCAGTGATAGACTCGTAGAACATAGATAGAGACATTGATAGCAAAAAACTTAAGTACTTGGCAGACCAGCCTGTAAATAAACAACCACTTCCCCAAAGGGAAGCAAAAACAACATGTTAAAGATGTTGAACCTTGACTGTGAGCATAGTTGCCTGGAAGTGGTCATCTGAACGATATCAAAACCAAAAAGGAGGAAAAAAAGACACAGGTGGCATTAGCCTTCCACATCCTCACCAGGAGTCTTCTCCGCAACCAGGCACGCGCTGCCAAACCTTAAATTTTCATTGCCACCCGTCTCGCTTGCTGGGTTCACCAGGGAATGACCTGAAGCTCCAAAGGTCCCTTCCCCGGCCACTGGATTTATGTCTTCAAGAGGCGGAATGCTTTTGGGCATTTCTTCCTGAACAAACTTATCATTCGTCCAATTCTCCTGGCTTCCCTTACCCATTGAATGCTCACTGCTTTGAGAAGGATCAGGAGCCATGCATGACAGAGGAGAAATTTGATTTTCTTCTTCTGAAAGGATTATAGTGATGTGAGTAGTAATCAGAGGCCTATTCAAATTTCTTTGGAATTTAAAGTGCGTGGTTTGGAAAGCACTGTTTGGAATTGGCTTGCGCACAGGGCTTGGAGAAGGCGAATTCACATGAGAGGAGGGAGGATTGATGGGCAATTGTTCAGGGTCCACATAGTGACTAGCGGTTGGACGTTTGTCGCTTCCACGTCGCCCCCCGAAACGGTTCCTACCACCCTGGCGAACCATTATGAAGAGCGAAGGGGAAGGCACAGAGAAACTTGAGACAACAACCGAGGGATGACACAGAGACCGAATCAAACGCACAGAGAATGCCTGAGAGGGAGATGCAACACGCCCAATTCTAAATTCAAGAGTTTTAGATAGCTTACCCCTTGAAGCCGTGCTAATCCTGCCGTGGGGAGCCTGAGAAAAATAGTATCTCTTCCAGAAAAATAGAGAGTCGGCCTGGAGGTTACCTCTGTCTGCAAGGTTCTGCCTGTCACCACAAACCACATCAAACCAGAGCCCGGAGCAATAAGGCTGAGTGCGAGGTGTGAAGATAACATACAGGATTGCCATGATTATAACAACCACAGTTTTTCCTAGAACAACGTACTCCATTAATGCAGAAATCCCACAGTATCTGTCCTTAATAATGCCATCCCTCTTGCGCGAGGTGAGAGCCTGGGAAGCCACGCTGCCCTGCAGCTGGCGGTACTGGCTTTTACAAACTGTCATAACTATCATTTAATTCATTTGTGCCACCCGCATCGGGGGGGGGGGAATTAATATTAATACTATGCAAAAAACATTATTAAGCCTAATATTAATATTAAAAGATTAATATTATTAAATTTAATATTCATATTAATATATTATAATATTAATATTGTTAAATTTAATAACTTTGGAATAATACAATATTAAATTTGTTATATTATAATATATATTAGTATATCATGATATATATTAACTCTAGATATTTATGGGAGGGAAGAACGAAGACATAGAGTGATAGAGGTGGAGAGATAGGGAGAGTTGGAGATAAACTGAAGGAGAGGGGAGAGGAGGAATGAAGACAGAGGGGGGAGGAGTGAGAGAGGTAGAGAAGGGTAAGAGAGGGAGAGGGAGACATAAATATGGAGGGGGGAGAGAAGGAGAGAGGGAGGGAGATAGTGAGAGGAATGGAGGGTAGAGAGAGGGGGGGGGGAAGAGAGAGGTAGGTAGGAGAGGAAGGGAGAGAGGAAGGACGAGATAGATGACCTAAGAGAGAGGAGGAGAGAGGGATTGATAGAGAGATGGAGTTGGAGGGGGAGAGAGGGAGGGAAGAATAAAGACATAGAGAGTGAGAAGTGGAGAGAGGGAGTGATAAGGGAGAGTGGAGAGAGTGTGTCTATGTTTAGGGGCGATATAAAGAGACAAAGAAGGAGATATGGAGATAAGGGGGGAGAGAAGGAAAGAGAAGGAGACAAGGAGGGATATAGTAACATAGTTGGAGAGAGATCGAGAGAGAGAGAGAGAGAGAGAGAGAGAGAGAGAGAGAGAGGAGGGAAAAGAGGGATAGAGAGAAAGAGGATTGGAGGGCAGAGAGAGAGAGAGAGAGAGTGATGGGGGAAGAGAGAGGGAGGTCAGAGATAAATGGAGAAAGAGGAAGGATGAGAGAGAGGACTCGAGAGAGATGAGGAGAGTGATGGGGAAGAGAGGTTTGGAGAGAGAGAGATAGAGTGATGGCAGAAGAGAGAGGATTGTAGAGAGAGAGAGAGAGAGTGACGGGGGAAGAGAGAGGAAGGACGAGAGAGAGAGAAGGAGAGAGGGAGGGTGAGAGGAGGAGAGGGAGGGATAGAGATATGGAGTTGGAGGGTGGGAGAGGGAGGGAAGAAGAAAGACATAGAGTCTGAGAAGTGGAGAGAGAGAGAGGGAGTGACAAAGGAGATATGGAGAGAGGTTGTGTATCTTTTGGGGGTGATATAAAGAGATAAATAAGGAGAGATGGAGAGAACAGGGGAGAGAAGGAGACATGAGGAGAGAGGGAGGGATATAATAACAAAGTTGGAGGGTGAAGATTGAGAGAGAGAGAGGTGGGAGAGAAAGGGGGAGAGAGTAAGGAAGAGACAAGATCTAATAGAGTTGAGAGAGGGAGGGAAAGAGAGATGAAGTTGGAGGGGGAGAGAGAGGAAGGAAAGAATAAAGTCATAGAGAGAGAAAGGTGGAGAGAGGGAGAGGGAGTGATAAGGAAGATGGAGAGAGAGTGATAGAGGAGAGCAAGAGGAAAGAGAAAGAGAATTGAGGGAGAGGGAGAGAAGGGGAAGGGAGAGATAGAGAGGGAGAGGAGGATGGAGGGCTAGATAAATATATTAGAGAAAGAGAGTGTATGTTTTTTGGGTGATATAATGAGACAAAGGGAGATAGAGATATTGATGGAAGGCGAAGAGAGGGAAGAATAGGGAGATGGAGAGAGGGAGGGAGGAACAGAAAGATTGATAGATATGGAGTGAGAGAGCGTGTGTGTTTGTGGGGGTGAGATAGAGAAACAACAGAGAGATGGAGGGAGATATAGATATAAATGGAGGGGGGAGAGAGGGAAGAATATTTCTCGCACTATATGCATTGATTTCAGTATGGATGGTGATTTCTAATTCTATTTGATTGCATACACTAGATGTATTTATTTTAGTGTAGATGTTGATTTCTAATGATATTTGATTGCTTGCACTAGATGCATTGATTTCAATCTAGATGTTGATTTCTAATTATATTTGATTCCTTGAACTAGATGCTTTGATTTCAATGTAGATGATTTCTAATCCTATATGATTTCTTGCACTAAATGCATTGATTTTAGTGTAGATGGTAATTTCCAATCCTATTTGATTGTTTGCACTAAATGCATTGATTTGAGTGTAGATGTTGGTTTCTAATCATATTTTCTTACTTGCACTAGATGCATTGATTTAAGCGTAGATGTTGATTTGTAATCCCCTATCACTTGTAAGTTTAGATTATTGAAATGACACAATTAAAATGACTAACATAGACGACTAACTTGTGTTATTGTAGTTATTGTTAGGTAGTCATATTTTTGTTCCTAGATTAAATTAGTCATTCACGTTAGTCATTTCTATTAGTATTACTTATTAGCTAGTCATATATTTTAACTCGGGACTAAATTAGTCATTTATGTTAGTATTTTTTAGTTGGGTCTCTTAATATTACTAATTTTTTGGTAGTATTTCACTTGGAAAAGTTGTGGTGACTAACGTTTTTAGTCACCTAGTCACTAATTTCACCATTTTCTACTAGTGACCCTTTCAGGCCAATTTGAGTGTTATGAAACCAGCTCAAGAAAAGATAGAAAAGATAGATCAACGCCTTATAATTCAGCCTCTTCGAGGGGGAAACCTCCTTTACATTACATAAATGAACAATTCTTCGATGATACAAATGAAAAGACCTCCTTTCTATATATAGGAGTCTAAGGGGTCATAACATAATCAGAGCCGACATAACAATAATAATGTAAGGGCATAATAATAATAATAGTGGGCTTCTATGGGGCACAATAGTAACACTATGGGAACTACATGGGTACATCAATATAATAAGTGGGTTGTACTAATAACAATAAGGGGTTACACTAGTAGTATAGGGGCTTAACATTGAGTGTATCAGATCTTCTAAGAAGGTCTGGCTAACAGGACCCTTTCAGGCCAATTTGAGTGTATCAAATCTTTTGAGAAGGTCTGGCTGATAGGAGTTTACGACCCCACCTTACCAGGGATGAAAGAAATCTTTCTCCTAAGTTTGCGACACCTTAATGAGCTTTTGGTGGACACCAATTGGATTGTGGTGGGGGACTTCAATCTCATAAAGGATCTTAGTGATAAAAAAGGAGGCATTCGACGGTTGGATCCGATATCTTTGGATTTTTACGAAACCATCCAAGATCTAGGACCCCAAGATCTTGATTTTAACAATGATGCGTTTACCTGGAACAATCGGTGGAGAGGTAAGTATCAAATAGTCTCAAAATTGGATCGCTTTCTTATTTAAAATAACATCCTCCAGCAAGATCTATATTTCGAGGAAGATATCCTCCCATGCCTAGGATCAGATCATTGGCCAATTTGTCTAAAGATTGACCTGCATATGGCTCCTTGCAACCAACTGTTATCCTTCGAGTCCTTCGGGCTTGAAAAACTAGATTTTGTGCCTAAGATGGAAGATTGGTGGAAAGCAATCAGGATGAAGAGGCACGATCCAATGGAAACCTTCCAACTAAATATCAAGGAATTAAAAGGAAAAATAAAAAAATGGAACATATCCAAATTTGGAAATATTCATCGAGAGAAGTGATGACTTGAAGAAGACATGAGACCTATTCAAGAATAGATTATCTTGGAAGGGAGGAATGATTCCCTCATAGCCTAGGAGGGACAGATCTTAGCAGACCTAGAGCAAAGGAGGAAATATGAGGAAATCCTGTGGAAGCATAAGTCGTGGGTCCAATGGCTCAGGGAGGGCTAGAGGAAAACAAAATTATTTCACATGACTATGTTGAAGCATCACTAGTTTATCCATATCTTCTCCCTCAATGGCTTTGATGGTCGATGATTGGTGCAACATGAGGAAATTTTAGGAGAGTTGATTTTTCACTTCCAATCCTTGTTCACAAAACCAATTTTGTAAAGGAGTGAGGAAATCTGAAGGATCCAACAACATATTCCAAAACTAATTACAGAGGATCAAAATTAGGCCCTCATGAGAGAAATATTCTTAGGAGAAGTGGAGGAAGTGGTTAGTGCTCTTCTATCGAATAAAGCCCTAGACCCGAATGGTTTCACTTCTGAATTCTTCAAGGCTGGATAGAAATTCCTAGGAGCTAAGACTATTGAGCTAGTTGTTTACTCCCACTACTCTCAATGGTTATGGTTGGGCCTAAATTCAACATTCATGGCACTCATCCCTAAGAAGGGCGCGGCTTTGGACCCTAGTGGTTTCTGTCCAATAGCTCTTTGCAATGTAATCTCTAAGTTTCTCTCAAGAACCTTAGTACGATGGCTAAAATCTTTGTTACGGGTCATCATTGCACCAGAAAAGTTGGGTTTCATAGAAGAGTGTTAGATAATGGATGGGATACTAGAAGCTCATGAGTTGGTGCACTCCTTGTCCTCTTCTCAAACCCCAGGTATGCTCATAAAATTAGATCTTTCTAAAGCTTATGATTGGTTGAATTGGGATTTCTTGCCATCAATGCTTTCTTATTTTGTCTTCTCCCCTTCCTGGATCCGGTGGGTCAAATATTTGATTTCGGCTCTGTTCTTTTCAATTCTTGTGAATGGGGCACCCTCTCAACCCTTTTTCGGGTCCATAAGGCTTAGACAGGGATATGTTGAAGAACCTAGGGTGTTATAGACATTTTTGTGCCTTACAGCTCTAAGCATGAAATGTCCATAAACCAAGGGATCCTAAGTCCCTAAAAGTGTTGTTCCTGCCCCTAAAGGAACAAGGTCAACAAATTACAGCTTCTCCCAGAAGTTCTCCACCAGAAACTGCTCAGAATCAGTCAAATCAGGACCATTTCAACTGCTCCACTAGCTACCTGCATTGCATAGCACCCAAGTACACTAGCTAGGTGCGTTGCAACGCACCTAAATGTACTACTAGGGTGCGTCGAGCGGGAAATGAAAAATGGAAGTGCCATTCCGCGAAGTGGAAAGACAATGGAAGCTTCCAGAATCTTCCCCTATGACACTTGCCTCACTGAGTTCGACCAAGGATGAGTAAGAGGCTCTCAGTCTCCAAGTGGAAGCAAGAACTGACAGAGAGAAGACACTAGTCAAATGACAAGCTGACTCATCTTCTTTGCATACATCTATATATGGATCCCTCATCCCAGAGATCCAGAGGCTGGAATTTTGTACATTGCAGAGAATTGCTCTTGGTTTTGAGATTGATATCAGAGTATTGGGTGATTTATGCTTTGTTGGAGGTGAAGAAGGGATTCCTTTGCTGGGAGGTTGATGCTGGATCGGGAATCATTGGTTGTATCTCCTCCTGGATCTTCTTGTTATATCAATAAAACTATTTGAGTTTCTCCTACATGCTTGTGTATCATTGATGTTTGTTACATTTGTATGTTTAGCTTAAATCTGATCCTAAGCTATTTATGAATATAAATCCATGTCTTTGTGTAGTTTTCTTCTTCTGTGATCTTACAAGAACTTGGTGAAGCTGGGCAAGTAAGGGAGCAGGTAGCTGGAAGCTGTCAAAGGGGAGAGAGATTGGATCAAAGGACTAGCGCAAGACACAGGTTGGTTCATCCTATTCCTCTTCGTTTATAGTTCATAAAGAAGAATACAAAAGTAGTTTTCTCTGTTTGTTGCTAAGGCACTGTCACACCTTAGTGGAATAGGGTCGTTCTGAATAGACACTTTTCCCCACAACAAAATGGCGACTCCACTGGGGACGATTGTCTAATTAGTTTATTTGTGTTTCTCTTGTTGTTTGTTTCATAAACTTAGAAGTAGCAATCGAACTGCATTTTCCATTTACAAATGCAAAGTAGACAGCTGCTACTTCAATCCATTCACTGGATCTGTTTATGATTTGAACAGCTGATTCAAAAATGATCTGATTGCCCTTTGCGATAGCTCTTAGACCTCCTTTAAATCATCCCTCTGATTGTACATTACTGATTGCTTTTACTCGGCCAAAAACCATAGATTAAACTGCAAACCGTGACCCGGAACCCGGATAGAATTCTCGTTTCTGCCCCAGCGCAGGCTCTGTGAAGAGATTCTGCATTTCAACGCAGGTCCCGAGAGGGCTACCTGCGCTGCAATTCAGTTTCTCTGTGTAACAGGTGCGCTGATCAGCTTTGCCTTGTGCAGCTGAGGTTCTTTGCTTCATTTTTTCCAGTTTTGTCTCTGATTTTTGCAGCCTGTGATCAGTGTGTGTACCTGTTTGAAAACTCCTTTTCTTTGCCTTAATTCCACCTCCTTTGTGCAAAAAGACTGTAGGTGTTTTTGTGTGTTTGTGGCATCATTTACAGTTTTCCATTGCAAAAGTGAAATAGTCATACTGTCGTCCTTTGATTTAGATCTGTCGTAACTGTCGATTTTGGTCTTAGGAGAAAGTTCATTTGCTCTTGACAGTCGATTATGCTTTTACTTTTGCCTTTGGTTTGAATTTGTGACTTTCTAGTGTCAAAACGAGTATTTATTTCGAAAATCGTAAAGTGTCGTAATCATCTCTACCTTTTGATTTCGAAAAGAAGCTTGTTTGTGTTTTTCACTTGAAAGCAAATTCAGATTTGTACATCAACTTTCTTTTTAGGCATCAATATTAAGAAAGTGAAAAACAAATACATGCACATGTGCATTTGCATATTGATAGTTTGTATGGCTTGATTTAGGAAAAGTGCATTTACAGTGTGCTCTTTGCTCTTTGAGAAAAGATTGTGTCTTTCTTTTCCCCTTGTAGCTAGGATTTTCATTGCTGAAAAGAGATAAAATATTTGCTTATCATCTTTAGATTTGCATTTAGGAATTACATCTACATCTCGTGGTGAACCCAAAAGGCAAACTTCATAAGAAAGATCAACTTAAAATAAATTGAATGAATCTAACAACGCTTTGGAACTTAACGCACAACATAGAGGTCTAGGCTAGAGACGTATTCCGGCGTCATAAAGCCTGGTAACTGTTGTCCTCACTGATGGTTGGGTGATTCCTCCACTGTGAGACGATAAGTGCCAGTACGGACTTGTGCTCCCACGTACCGTCCAGTATATATTGGGAGACCCCTATAGGCTTAAAACCTTTTATCCATAGGAAGCCGTGTCGGCCGCCCTACTGATCGCAATGCACCGAACACAGCATTCGGGAAGATTGACTGCCATACCATAAAACGTATTCTGCAGTTTTGTGATTGGTTTGGTAATCCCTCTACCTAGATCTCCAGAGCAGTCACTTTCATTCCTTTTCAGACTCCTTAACGGAAAAGGTCCATCTGAGCACTTGTCACTTCAGGCTCATTAAAAATTGAAGGAGACTAGAGTCATCTTTTTTTTTTTCTCGACTCTTTAAAATTGAAAAAACAAGTTGTGTCTAAAGCGTCTAAAATTCATTTAATTCGGAAACATACTTCCCCTTTTTATTTTAGTTGATCGAGTAATCCGCAATCGTGGAAGAAAGTCAATTGAAACCCCGTCGTTCGTGGAGGCTTACGAGTCAACCGTCTTTGTCTCCGGAATCTAAACCAGTACGGACAAAGCGAACTCGTTTAACTGGTTCAAAATCTCCTATTAAAGTTAGAACAAGTGTTCCAACGACATCAGAGATTCCGGTTACTCCAAACATTTCTGGATCCCTGCCTCTATAGAAGAAGTTCAACAGCCACAGAGGGACAGTGATACTGATCCTAGTCTGAGAGTAAACACTTGTGTTACCGAACCAGTTCCATCTATAACCGTTCGGAGAGTCTTGCTCTTCAAACATCTGTTGCTGTCGATTCCATACCTTCTTCGGCACCAGAAATATTTTACGAACCTGACGGTCTTCCCCTTCCACCTGGTCTGATTGCAATTGAAGAAATTGTAGAAGATCCTCAAACAAGTACTCCAACACAATTTGGAGTCGGGATCACTCTATATCCTTCTTCATCAGAAGTTAGTCTACCACCAGCGGAAGTTCCTGTAGAATCGCTAGGGAATCTTTTGGATAGACTACAAATGTCTGAACAACCGTCAACATCTAGGACTGTGGCACCTGACACAGCGACAGCAGAACTCCCTGCCGTCATTCCGACAATGTTCGCCGGCATACCATCTGTCCCGACTAGCTCTCAGCCGCTAGAAGGAGCCCACTCAGGGGCTATTACGACGGTATGGTCCGTTCCTATTTGTTCCTCCGGAATAATATCCGGCAACTCTTATGTTGAGTCTCAACAGATTGATCCATTTGGAGGTCAATTTGGGCAATCCAGTCCCCAAGGGCAGACAATCCCCTTGAGTTTCGGATTACCACCGTATGGGGGGCAGTATGCCCTTTCATTACCCCCTCCGGGAGGATATCCATACGGGAGTTCACAACAATATTCAGGTTACACTAGAATTACCTCAAGTGGTTGGGTACCTATGCTACCTCAAAAACCAAGAGTTGTGTATTCAATGCAACAATGTGTACCTATGTCGAACATCCCGACTACACCAGCTATTGTGACGGTGTCACAAGTTCAAACGCTGCCTGTTGTATGCCAACCTCAGATTTCTCAGGTTGTAATGCAACAGCCCCTTGACCCTGCGACTCAACCACAATCGCCAACTAGTGGGGCGACACAGGTCCAGACGGGTACAATTACCCCACACCTTGGTCCAACGGTTAGTATAGCGCAACAGCACATGGCTTCACAACCGTGGCTGGTGCAATACCAACAACCACAATTCCAACAAGTATACCAAGGTTCTGAGCAGCAAATCTTTGCGAACAGTGGACAGCCGTACATTCAAAATGGTCAAAATCAACTATTTTACAATGGTCATGTCCACCAACCTTATCAGTCATACCAGCATCAAATGCATTATGCTGGTATGCAAAGACCAACTGCTCAGGCGATTCCATCGTATCCTGGGTATGCTTCACCTAACCTGAATCAACAGTTACCATTCGTGGCAACTTTAGAGTTACCTGATTTACACCGGTTAACAAACGATCCAATTGCTTACGCCCCTTGGTGCCAGCGATTCCGCATAAGCTTCCATCACATATTCCTAAATTTAATGGAAATCCAGGTGAAGATCCATCGAATCACGTGATGAAATTTCATCTATGGTGTTCATCAAACACCCTAAATGATGATTCGATAAGACTTCGCCTCTTTCAGAGGACATTAACGGGTCCAGCGGCAAAATGGTACATTGAATTGCCTAGAGCTTCGTTCGACAACTTCAGTACCTTAGCCACAACCTTTTTAACCCATTTTCAATTACCGATAAGGTATGAAACGGGAACGGAACTCCTTACCAACTTCAAACAGACAACGGCCACTCACATATCTGATCATATACATGAGTGGCGACGTCGTCGTAGGATGGTAAAAACGTACATCCCCGATAAGCTATTAGCTGAATGGTTTATCAAGTCATTACTACCTTCCATCACAGAAGATGTGGCAAAGGGGGGAGTCGTAACGGAAGAGTAAGTTATCGCTCGTGCGCAATATCTGGACTTGATCTATACTCAGTCCGGCACGCTCTACGACAAAATACCTGACACCCCTAGACTGGAATTCTCAATTCCTCCTCCTCCTAAATCAAACAATGACTCTCACGCCGGTGATGGCGTGACTGGCACGACAGACGCGAAATCGACAAAGGCTACATCCAAGAAGGCCCGTAAGATTTCAGATCAAAATGCAAAAGACGAACTTCTTACCTCGGAAGTAAATGCCGTATCAACAGATAAGGGCAAAGAAACCAAACAACCAGGAAGCAAGAAGAAAGGCAAAGGGAAGAAGAAGAAACAAGATGAGTCATCTCCTGAAAAATCTTCTTCAAACCCTCCTGGAAATAGGAAACAGAAATATCCATGCATGATATGCGATGAGGATCATCAGACTTTAGATTGTCCACACAGAGCTGAGCTTAAAAAATTCTTTAAGAATTCAAAAACCTCAGCAGTGTTAACTGATCCGTTTCTAAATCCAGGAACAAATCTGGTTGAAAGTGGAAATGCTTCCCCGTCTCAAGTGCTAATGTTGTCGGTTTCAAAATAGCAAAATGATGCTTTGATATTGACAAGGAACAAAGGTTACGGGAATCCGCAGCTGTCGAACAACAAGGATAAAGATCAACCAAGTAGTTCGACAACAACTTCGACAGAAGTTGTAACACCCACCATTCCTGAATTGACAATAAAACCGCCGAAGGGAGTAGTACACAAGTCGACGTTTAATCCCCGCGCTAGAGCGGCACAACATTATAACATAGTGGAATATTTGGCCCAATCGCCATCCGCTATGTCGACTCTTGAAGTACTACAAAATTGCCCATCCCAAAGGCAGGCTTTGTTATCGGCCATTGGTGGGATTGATCCAAAGGATTCCAATCTTGTATCCTTCGACCACAAAGGATACGACCCTCAGTTACCAACTCAACTAGCTTTCCTTGTTCAAGTGAAAGCCCTCAACAAAACTGTTCATCGAACAATTATTGATGAGGGGGCATCTACATGTATTATGTCGATGAGTTGCTGGAAAACTTTAGGATCTCCAACCTTGTCGCGGTCTGCGACGACGTTAAAAGCATTCGACGGAAGGACTTATACCCCATATGGTATCCTAAATAACTTGAAAATTGAACTAGGAGGGAAAACAGTAGAAATAGATGTTGAAGTCATCGATGGGAATCTTGATTACAACATCTTACTAGGAAGACCATGGATATATGCCATGGCAGCTGTTGTATCGACCTATTTTAGAAAGATTGCATTTCCCTTTCAAGGAGGGATTACAATCGTCGACCAACAAAACTTCCTCCCCAATGGTTCTCAAGTTACTGGAAGCATTCCCATGATCCATGGAAGTAATCATTCGCTCCAAAATATCGGAGTAGGTCTCCTAAAAGACCCTGCTTTAATGGGTACTTTTGCCCTACCGCCTCCGAGTAATCTGGCGAAAGTGGCCACAGTGGAATATGAAACCTTCTATATCTAATGGATTTGGATTCCGAGGACGGTTCTTAACTCGTGTCGACCTCGTTAAAAAATGAAACAAGGAGTCATGAGGATAGTTCTTTTACTATGTCGACCTCATTAAAAAATGAAACAATTTCCCTTTCCAAGTCTCAAAGGTAAACCTTCATTCCAACCACCGAGTTGAATGCAATGAAGCTTGGGGGGCATGCACCTCGATTTGAGTTATTATGCTGGGGGCATGCAAACTTAACGAGCAGTTTTAGCACATAGTTCAAGCTCGTTAAGAAATAAACATAAGACATGAGCAAGTGTTTCAACCCACGTTTAAGCTCGTTAAAAAATGAACTATTCCCCGGTAAATAACCACCGTGAATGTAGTACTTCAGCCATTAAAGCCTTGGTCGTGTTTGCACCGTCACCTCCACTTTTCCATTGGCCGATCATTCACCTCCATTTGATTGTTTACCCATTTTGAGGAACAACTGCGAAGAGTGATTTCACTAGCCATCCTTGTGACACTGCCGTGATTGGAAAATTCCAAACCTTACCTGGAATCAGCTGCTACCCATTTTATCACTCGTTCCTCAAAAGATGAGTCTTCTTTAAGCTCTTTTCATCTGACTCGTAAAATATGAAAAGATTGCCGAGTTTTGGCCTTCCAGATCGTTAAAGCGACCGGAAGTGCTATCCCTCCTCTAGATTTTAATCTTTTTGGACCTGAGGGATTATTGCACAAAAAGATCGAGCGCTTGTTTTGTTCGGCTCGTTAAAACTATCGAAAATTCATCCCTTCTGTATTGTTTTATACTTTTTCGGACTTAAGGGATTAGATGACGAAAAAGGAATTTCGGAGTTAACTTTACGTACCTTTTCAGACTCTCTAAAAATGAAAAGGACCGAGTTATCTTTGTCGTTAGACTCGTTAAAAAGATTAATAGCGACAAACTTGTCTTTAGACGAGAACGAGTTTCACTATGGCTAGGCTCGTTAAAACATAGCGATGGGTTTGCCCGAAGGGCAAATTATAGAACAAGCATATGTTATCCTCCTCAAGCTTGACAAAAATAAAGAGGTACTGGTCAGCAATGACTGGGGAAAAATTGGGAAAATCTTAAAGAATCTTTATTGGTAGCAAGTCGCTCTTGAACATGACACTTCCACTCCGTGCCTGAGTCGGGTTGGGTTGTTTCATTCACCGGTCACATCACCATGGTCACGCCATACCATCCACATTTGGGGTAAATGCTACCAATCCATCACATAAGTGTCGCCGATATGTTCAAGAGAAGTCATCCAGAGAAGTCACCTATGTCCCATCCACTACCATACATTATACTTCATTCTTTCATAACCGCCATCCTGAACCATATATCATCAGATCGTTTTCACCTCCATCAAAATCATTTGCTCCGTTTCGTGTCATTGATGTGGGATTCATTAAGGCCCTCCTTTGACGGATCGCTTCTTGTGGACATCAGCTCATTATCCAAGAAGTTGATCTAGGAACACCCCCCTTCAGTACTTTGAAGCTTGCATGCCTCAATGGCAAGTTTCTCACTTCCGGCGACAGGTATACATCAATGACCTTCGACCGAAAGATTTTGTGTGGTGTTCGACGCCAAGTCCTTTATTCACACCACGTGAATTGTACTGCAGTACCTTGAGGGTCATCATCATTATCGGTGATTCCTCTCGCGCTTGTTAACAGTTTACATCATTGACTGGTAATCAAGCAATGTCTTTCCATGTTCGACTTCAAAACATTTCTCACATGGATCGACTTGTACTTTGAGTGAAGATCGAACGAGATTGAAGACCCCGGATCTAGTTTCATCCATACCGGCTGCGATATATATTCAGGAAAATAAAGACATTGAAATGTACAGCATTGCAGCACAGATAATCATCCTACCAAAAGGATGATGGCTCTATCAGAATCATCAGTCTACCAACAGACGATTGTCTGTCCTATGTACATGAAAATGAATTTATAAAGCTGAGCATGGGAATGCCCGCCTCAGCTAGATCATGAAAAATAGTATGAAGATAATGTATTGTATTGTATCTTATTACAGGTCTCCTCCCAGCATTGAAAGAACTTCGGATCCTCCTAATAAAGCATTTCACCCGATAAACGGCCTCATACTTTAGGGGGCAACTGTTATAGACATTTTTGTGCCTTACATCTCTAAGCATGAAATGTCCATAAACCAAGGGATCCTAAGTCCCTAAAAGTGTTGTTCATGCCCCTAAAGGAACAAGGTCAACAAATTACAGCTTCTCCCAGAAGTTCTCCACCAGAAACTGCTCAGAATCAGTCAAATCAGGATCATTTCAGCTGCTCTACTAGCTACCTGCGTTGCATAGCACCCAAGTACACTAGCTAGGTGCATTGCAACGGACCTAAATGCACTACCAGGGTGCGTTGAGCGGGAAATGACAAATGGCAGTGCCATTCCGCGAAGTGGAAAGACAATGGAAGCTTCCAGAATCTTCCCCTATGACACTTGCCTCACTGAGTTCGACCAAGGATGAGTAAGAGGCTCTCAGTCTCCAAGTGGAAGCAAGAACTGACAGAGAGAAGACACTAGTCAAATGACAAGCTGACTCATCTTCTTTGCATACATCTATATATGGATCCCTCATCCCAGAGATCCAGAGGCTGGAATTTTGTACATTGCAGAGAATTGCTGTTGGTTTTGAGATTGATATCAGAGTATTGGGTGATTTATGCTTTGTTGGAGGTGAAGAAGGGATTCCTTTGCTGGGAGGTTGATGCTGGATCGGGAATCATTGGTTGTATCTCCTCCTAGATCTTCTTGTTATATCAATAAAACTATTTGAGTTTCTCCTACATGCTTGTGTATCATTGATGTTTGTTACATTTGTATGTTTAGCTTAAATCTGATCCTAAGCTATTTATGAATATAAATCCATGTCTTTGTGTAGTTTTCTTCTTCTGTGATCTTACAGGAACTTGGTGAAGCTGGGCAAGTAAGGGAGCAAGTAGCTGGAAGCTGTCAAAGGGGAGAGAGATTGGATCAAAGGACTAGCGCAAGACACAGGTTGGTTCATCCTATTCCTCTTCGTTTATAGTTCATAAAGAAGAATACAAAAGTAGTTTTCTCTGTTTGTTGCTAAGGCACTGTCACACCTTAGTGGGATAGGGTCGTTCTGAATAGACACTTTTACCCACAACATAGGGCAATCATAATTAATGAGATTCTTCTTGGCATGATAACAATTTGTGAAGTACTTTCACAATTTTATCTTAGCTTGATCTTCTTATTATTATTAGTGTGTGTGTTTGCTTCATCAAACTGATATAAAAAACAAAGAGACAAGAACACAAGATGTTTGGCATTCTACCAGGGCCAAAACATCTCCCTCTTGGAGAGGAAAACCCACACAAAATTCATCTTATATATATATATATATATATATATATATATATATATATATATATATATATATATTCCAATTGACGAATACCAAGACAATTTTCCTTGACCTATTCTGCCAGTCCAAGACCAAGACATCAATCCTCTTCTTTTTTATTGTTGAGATCATCATAATCATTGCTGCTATACTGAGGTCATCATCATTACATCATTGATGTCATCACAGTTGCACCACTGCTTCACCTTCACTGAAATCATGCTTGTTGCTCATTCCTTGAGATCATCATTGTTGTACCTTCATTAAGGTCACCATTGTTGTACCTGTATTGAGATCATAAGAACAAGGTCTTTATGACAGCTACACCGAGATAGGGATCAGGACCTTGTCTTCATCATAACCAAGATCATGATCATGACCTTGTCTTCATAAATGAACAAGATCATGACTGTTATTTCACCGAGATCTTAATTGTGTCTAGAATGCCAAAATGTATAACTGTGAGGTCACAATCATGCTGAGATTGTGACTGTGTAATGCTAAGAGTGCATTTCCTTGCTTTAGGATCTTTTCCTTCAATTATTCCAAAACTACTTGTGCTACAGTGGGATCCCTGAGGTCATCTTCATCACCAAATCTATGACTGTGATGTTATCCTTCCACCAAAATTAGTTCCATCAAGCTACGATTGAGGAGGATACTGTGATTTCCACTAAGATTTTTGCTACCGAGAAGGAGGTCCCATAATTTCTTACTGTCATCACTACTGATATTACAAAGGTATCCAAGATCCCCATACCCATCTGAAGTTGCAGGGATACTTTTCTTCTTGTAATGCGGATTTTAGCCCCATACCCATCCAAATAATTGAGAGAATAATGTGAATTCTTCTTCCCGCACCTTATGCCCATTCGAAGATGCAGACAAATATGAGTTCTATGATTTTTGTGCTGACCTTGATGGGTATTTATAGTTTTTTGTCCATGAATGCAAGTAAACCTGGTAGTGTGAAACGACATGTCTATTTATTGAGCTGACGTGACTGCCATTTAGCTATTTAATTCAATTTTGAGGCTGACATGATGTTCTCCTTATCGTTTTTCTTGCAGACTTCTTTGTGCTTGCTTTGGAGGATTGAGCTTGGTCTTGGAGGGCTTCTCTAGGCTTGAATACATTTTACATAGGCTCATGAAGAGATTCTTCATACATGACATGCCTCTTTGACATTATGACAAATCCTAAAGACATCAAGAAGAAGTCTTTGACCTATGACACTTCTTGCTCATGAAACCCATTCAACAATGCATACAAAAAATAAATGTGTTTATTCTCTTTTATTACATCATTTACATTTCCTTATGAAGACCGAACCTAGTTACACTTTTCTTCAACACTCCCTCTTAACTAGGGAGGTATTCATAATGGTACTTGGTCATTGTCAATCTAAATATTTTCTCGTAAGAAGAATCGGATTTGCAATCCATATGTTATAGCATCATTTCAACCAAAATTGTTTTCATATAGCAAGGACTTGGCTAACAGCTCTATCTCTCACTTAGATCAGAGCACAATGTTGGCGAGACCAGTGACTGATAAAAACACATCATCATTGTCTCTCTTAGGGTCATACCCACCCGAGTGTTTTTCGAGTATGCCCTACTAAGACTATTCTCATCTTGGGTTCCCAATCCTCAAAAATATCGGTGCTCTTTCCCACTCTTGTGTTGGATCCCCTACCATATCCTCAAAGAGTTTCGGATGCCAGATGATTACACAATCCTCCATTCTTTCTTCCAAACTAAAGACAAGAAAGTCGTGTCTAGCTCTCCCTCTTAACCAGGGATGAGTTCCAAGTTTCTCTTTACTAATAAACTCACTCATGTTCCATTACTCGTAAGAACCTTCCAAAGCTCCCTCTTAAATAGGGACTTTATCATAGGGTCTTCTAGTTTCCTTATGATCCATAACCTTGATGTCATCACTTTCTTCATATATAGGGTCCAACCATTCATCACTATCCTTCATCATGTTATTCCTTCTTTTCTCAAAAAGTATCCTCCTTGGCTTTACATCTGGGGCTTCCTTCGTAGGGCCATCTATCTTCACTTTTCCTTCAGTGGTGATTGGTCTAGATCACAAGGTACATAGTTGTGACATCCTTCACAACTTTCCTTACCATGGCCCTGCACACATACCCAGACTTTCTCTAAGAGGTCAGAAACCAAAAACAAATCACATATTACCTTTTGGTGATGGCATTTTCTAGTGACGTCTTCTTGTAGGTATCAACATCCTGCATACATGTTGACACATCTCCCAAGGATATCTATTGTCAAGGGTCTTCAACTTTTTCAGAGTTCCATCATAGCTTTCATATCTTTCTCGGAGATTTCCTAGTCAAATCTTCCTGATCCTTTGGATGTTGATTGCCTTCATCATGGTTGCATATTCCACAATTTCTTCCTTCCTCACACATTCCATTCCGAAGAGATTTCAATCATAGTTCATTAATTATATTCAACCACCTCATACTTCATATGAGGACATATTATGTTGATTTCATCTAGTGTGACTTATGCCTTCTTGCATCCTTTCAAAGGAGGAAATCCTTTTTCTCTTGATCATGCTTGATCCATGTTACCTGCAACCATATGACATGACATTACAACATTAAACACAAGCATACATACCTCATTTTACCTTTAGGTCATCTAGGCTTCTTCCAACAACTTCCTTGATTGAAAAGAACTTCAATCCCTTGATCTTCTTCATTTCACATGTCATCATACCATCATCTCATGAAGTTGGATATCCTGATGAAACATTTGCTACCTTTCTAGATTAGTGAACCCTCCATTGATTTTTCCATCAGAGAATCTTGAGGATCTTGCATATCCCCATCCGGTAAATGTTTTCCTTTGTCCTGGATGACTTCTTCCTTTCCTTCAATGTCCAATGAGGTTCCCAAGAGCTATATCCTTCATGTTTGACTTGCATGGAGTTTGTCTTTCATTAATCCCATAATGATGTCACAAGCTCTCGTTTCTAATGCTTCTATGATGCCATGATGCATCTTATTATCAATGGTCATATTTGCAAAAGATTTAGGAGCTTATGATAGGACCCTTTTGTGAGGGACACCATTTCACCCATAGTAGAGGTATGTTACTCCCTCTTTCATTGGCCCTTTTCTTCAGCTTCCTCCATTCTTCTGGCAGTATGAGCTTCTTTCCATAATCTTTTCATAGCATTGAATCTTAGCTATACTATTATGTCTTGTTTGAGGACCAAACTTCCCTTTCCTTTCTACACATGTTTAAGTCCTTTAGCCTTCAACACTTTTGTCCACAACTTGTCATTTTTCTATCTTGCATAGATACCACAAGTTGTTAAATGAGAAAACTTCCTTGTCCCAAGGACACTTGTCATATTTATTATTAAGAACATAGATGATTATCTTCTTATCATCTTTCTCAGATCTCCCAATTGAGATCTCATGAAGATATTCCTTCATTTTTTATACTTTTAATGATGTGGCCTTCTTAACTTTATTTCAAGGAGTATATCTTCTATATCTCTTTTTTGTCTCCTTTCTTGCCACATAGGGAAGTGAGGACCTTAAGCCTTTCTCTCTTATGAATTCAAAGGAGACCTATTCCCTGACTTCTCTTATCTATGAGGATTGTGACAATCCTCCTTATTCCATGCAAAGACCTTGGATGACTCATTCAATCTATAGATCTCCTTGCAATCATGAAGTCATTTTACCAAAATTATTTAATGAAAATTATTACTTGAGATGTGAGGATGAAATCTTCACCTTGATCATGTTTGTAATAGTTGGGGTAGATGTATTGATGCTTCCTCCGGATGAGTTCCTTGATAGGAAGATTTCCTTCTTTTCCTTCGAGCTATATTTATTTATATATCCAACAAAATGTTGATATAATTGGGCTACATAAGGAACCTTGTAGTATGCAACATCGAATTGAGGTTGCTTGCAATGATATATAGAGACCCATCAATTAGTATAGCTTCTATATCGAGTATTGTCTATTCAAACACCTATATATGCCCTCAAATATGTATCATTAAGTTCTGAGAATCCGAGATTTCAGGACTGTGTTCTTTATAGAAAATGATTCAATCGGAGATAGTGACTATCACTGGTATGTTGTAGATCGAAACTGTGGGAGTCAACAAAGTTGTTGCCATGTATCCTAAGATCTGAACACTTCATCTTTTGACTATTGTTGTCCAAAAGCCTTGTTGTTGTAGACTATTGTTGTAGGTTTCTTCTTTGATCTAGGTCTTGAATTTTGAATGTATATCTTTATTCCTACAACTTTCCTTGATTCTTTGCTTGAAACTTGATCCTTGAATGTCCCTTTTCTGCCCTTCCTCTCACTTCCGAACCTTCTCTCTAATACCGTGTTGAAGAATCTAGGGCAATCAGAATTAATGAGATTCTTCTTGGCATGATAACAATTTGTGAAGTGCTTTTGCAATTTTATCTTAGCTTGATCTTCATATTATTATTAGTGTGTGTCTTTCTTCTTCAAACTGATGTAAAAAAAAGAGACAAGAACACAAGATGTTTGGCTTTCTGCCAGGGCCAAAACCTATCCCTCTTGGAGAGGAAAACCCACAACAAATTCTTCTTAGAGATATTCCAATTGACGAATACCAAGACCCTTGCCCTTGGGCTATTCTGCCACTCGAAGACCAAGACACCAATCCTCTTCTCTGCTACTGTTGATATCATCATCAACACTGTTGCTATGCTGAGGTCATCATCATTGCATCACTGATGTCATCACAGTTGCACCACTACTGCACCTTCATTGAAATCATCCTTGTTGCTAGTTCCTCAAGATAATAATTGTTGTACCTTTATTGAGGTGACCATTTGTGTACCTTTATTAAGATCATAACAATGAGGTCTTTATGACATCTACACCGAGATAGGGATGATGACCTTGTATTCATCATAACCGAGATCATGATCATGACCATGCCTTCATAAAATAACAAGATCATGACTTCTATTTCATGAACACCTTAACTGTGTCTAGAATGCCAAAATGTATAACTGTGAGGTCACAATCATGCCAAGATTGTGACTATGTAATGCTCAGAGTGCATCTCCTTGCTTCAAGATCTTTCCCTTCAATTATGCTGAGACTATTTGTGCTACAGTGGGATCCCTAAGGTCATCTTCATCACCGAAGCTATGACTATGATGTTATCCTTCCACTGAAAGTAGTTCCATCAAGCTACCACCGAGGAGGATACTGCGATTGGGACTGAGATCTGTGCTACCAATAAGGAGGTCCCATAATTGCTTATTGTCATCACTACCAAGATTACAAAGGTATCCAAGATCCCCATACCCGTCCGAAGTTGTAGGGATACTTGTCTTCCTGTAATGCGGATTTTAGACCCATACCCATCTGAATACTTCAGATAAGAATGCAAATTCTTCTTCCTATGCCTTATGTCCATCTGAAGATGCAGACAAATCTGAGTTCTATGCTTTTTGTGCTGACCTTGACAGGGTATTATAGCAATTTGTCTATGTATGGAAGATGACATGATAGTGTGAAACAAAATGTCTATTTATTGAGCCGATGTGACTTCCATTTAGCTATTTAATTCAATTTTGAGGCCGTCATGATGTTCTCCTTATCATTTTTCTTGCAGAATTCTTTGTCCTTGCTTTGGAGGATTGAGCTTGGTCCTGGAGGACTGCTCTAGGCTTGAATACGTTTTACATAGGCTCATGAAGAGCTTCTTCATACATGAGATGACTCTTTGACATTATGACAAATCCTAAAGACATCAAGAAGAAGTCTTTGAACTATGACACTTCCTTCTCATGAAACCCATGTAGCAAGGCATACAAAAAATAAATGTATTTATTCTCTTTTATTACATCATTTACATTAGTCATAATTACATGTCATTATGAAGACCAAACCTAGTTACACTTTTCTTCAACAGGATACCCCATTTCCCCTTTCCTATTTATTATTGCTAAAGAAGGATTAGGAATGCTTATCAAGGTGCCAATTGAATCTCGTAGCCTTATGAGCATCAGAATCTCTCAAGAAGCTCCTCCTTTAACCCACCAACAATTTGTTGATTACAACATGATCGATGGGAAACCCACTTTAAAGGAGGCTAAACAATTAGGATATATTCTAGATCTTTTTTAGCAGGCTTCTAGTACCTAGATCAATGGTGATAAATCAAATATCTTCTTCTTCAAAACTCACCCAAGAGTGCAAATTCATTTGGCAAGAACTCTTGGATTCAGAATCAGGTCACTTCCTGGCACCTACCTCGACAATCCTCTAGTGTCTAACTTGCTCAATATCTTCTACTAGAAGAAGGTGTTATCCCGTATTGACAAGAACCTATCAAGTTGGACCTTCTGAGTCTTAAACTCAGCAAGCCTACTTGTTCTCCTTAAGGCGGTTCTTCAAGCTAGCCCCCTATATCAAATCTCAGCCCTTTTGGCCCCTAGAAGCATCTATAAGGAGTTGACGACCAAGTTCTAGAAATTCCTATGGACTAGGTCATAGATTAGATGAAAATGGGCCCTCGTGGCCTAGGATAAGTTGTGTAAACCAAAAATCCATGGTGGCCTAGGCCTAAAATATCCAAAGCTATTATCCCAAGCCCTTAGTGAAAAGGTTTGGTAGCGTTGGCTCCAAGGCAATCAAGTGATATGGAAGTAGATCTAGGTAGTCAAATACAGGGTAGAGGGTTGGCAGGACCCATTACAGATCCATCAGAACTTACCAAATGGATCCTCGATTTGGAATCAAGCTAAGGCTTAATAAGGCCTCATTTGAGAGCACATATTATGGGAAATTAGGAGTGGAAGTAAAGATAAATTCTGGAATGCGAGTTGGATGCAACATCCCAGATTGGATGAAGATTTTACCTTTGTGGATATTGAAACATTCACCTCCCAGTTGGGCACGTAATGTGTTAAATATTTCTCGCTAGAAACATCCCCAGGGTCAAAATGTAGGGAGTGGAAATATTCTGGTAACTGGCCAACTCATGATCCCCCATTGGACTGGGATTCCCTCCTAATTCTACATCAATGCCCTATCCTCAACAATGGAGAACTGGATAAATTGCGATGGGGACACCTCCCGCAAGGCATGTTTTCCCTCAAGGAGGCCTATTTAATTATATCATCTACAGGGGACCTGGAGCTAGACCCACTGTGGAAGAGAATTTGGTACTCTGATTATGGCCAAAATTTTCATTCTTATTATGGTTAACGGGGCATGGTAAACTTCTCATGCGGGATAAAATTTGGAAAAAGGGCTTCCTTTTATCATCCTAGTGTCCTTTGTGCCGCAATGAGGAGGAAATGACAAACCACCTCTTAAATATTTTTTCAAAGGTGTTGGAGGTCTAGGGTTGTCACATAGAGGTATTTGTAGCAATGATTAGTTAAAGTCAATAGCCTTTGGGAATCATTAGAAATATGGAGGTGGTCTCTCTTAAAAAATGCCATTCTCAATAGAGCATGGCGCCTCTCGTAACAATTTTTCCTATGTAACATATGGAAAGCCAAAAACATGATAGTCTTTCTCTATGAATCCTTTCACCCCATCAGTGTATGGAAAATTGTCCTTCAGAACATTAAAGAAACTTTCTCTATCTCGTACTAGTCAGATGAGAAATGGAAAGCAGGGGGGCATGAATGTGCCATTTTGGCTACCCTTGATCTTCATTGGGAGTCTTTTTACCTTGGACCATCTCGTCACCCCTCGTTAAGGAGAGCCTCCTCGATCTCATTCACATGGCCCCCACCGAGTTTCCTCAAGCTAAATTTCGATGGGGCTTTCAAGGGTAACCCCAGGCCAGGTATTCTTAGGGGGATAATCTGCAACGATAAGGGGAAAGTGGAAAATTTTTATGTAGCATCATGTGGCAACACCACAAATAATGTAGCTGAATATCTAGCCTTGGAAAGATGTAGGTAGCATTGGAATAGGGGGCATCCAAGTTGCAAGTCACGGGAAATTCTCAGATAGCCATAGCCATGCTTCAAAGATTTATAAATGAATCTCCTCCGGATAAAGTAATAAAATGCTGACATTTGGAATTGATAGGGGAACATATTCATTCTAGGCTCTCCTCTTTTGAATATGTAATCACCGAACATGTTGATCGAGAAGGAAACAAGGCTACGGATAAACTTTTAAATTGGGGTAGTGAACATAAGGGTCAATATTTTCTTCAAGATTGGTCCCCCCTTGCACAAAATATCCACCTATTGGATCTACATCAAATAGTGGAGGAGGAAGAGGCTTCCCCAATGGGGGTGAGAATCCTAGAGCACATGGAAAATCGAGTCCCAAGACTGCGAATAACTGGTGTGTGGGTGGAGGACTGCCCTCCTTGTACTCTTGTGTGAACTGACGTATTAGGGGGGTGTAAAGGGGATCATGTGAAACATCTTAATGTCTCAATGAGTGTGGACGAAAAATATCTAAAGAGTGTGATGGCTCATTTCTATGGCTTTTGTGATGGTGTTTTAGTTCGATGTTGTGCTCCCGGTTGGTATTCTGTGAGAAAACAGAAACAACGGTGGTGGATTTTCGGAGCAGGGTGGTGATTGTCGAGCTTCCCCTCAGACTACTAGCATTGTAAATTTATCATTTTTCTTCTCCAAAGGTGACACCTTGTGATTTTCTACACATGCACAGTGAGGCCTAAGGTGGTTTGGGTAAGTTGGTATTTCTAGTTACATTGGAATTTAGAAGGTGTGAGTTGTTGGTCCGTTGGAGGCTCCTAGAGGTGGTATAGTTGATAGTGCTATTGGGGGTGGCAGTGGTTGTGCATGGGATACATTGTCTTAGGTGTTTGGACCGAGAATTGGCACACCTTGTGTCTCAGTGGGTGTTTTCTTATGCGATGTGGGGATAGTATAATTGCCTTCCTGAAGGTTACTATGGAGGTATCACTACAAAAAAAAAGAGATTTGTGCCATATTTAGCGCTAGATTTTAGTGCATTTTTTTTTCAAATTGGGATGAGAAGGCTGGCGCTAAATATGACTCTATTGTACAATTATTAAAGAGTCCTTTTTTGTGCCAGATTTCGCATGCTTTTTTCCACCATATTTTTCATCAAATTTTGCACCTAGTTTTGTGCCATGTTTTGCGTCTAATTTTACAACACTTTTTGCATCTAGTTTTTCACCATGTTCTACAAAAAATCCAATTTTGCACCATGATTTTCATCTTGTTTGATGACAGGTTTTGCTTCTAGTTTGCATCACTTTTTGCATTGAATTTAGCACCATATTTTAGTGGATTTGTTTTTCAATTGGGGTGAGTAACCTGACACTAAATCTGGCTCTATTGTACATTTTTTTAAAGAGTCATTTTTTGCGCCTAATTTTGCGTCTTTTTTCAAGCTAGATTTTGCATCCTTTTTTACACTAGATTATACATCACTTTTTGTGTCAAATTTTGCACCAAGATTTGCATATGATTTTATGACAAGTTTTGCTTCTAGTTTTGTGCCATTTTTTGCATCTTTTTTCATTTTTTTTAACTTCCTATTTTGTTTCATTCTTTGCTTCCATTTTGTGCCATCATTTACATCAGGTTTACACTGTATTTTTCATCCTATATAGTGTATTTTTTTCATCCATTTTTTGTTGGTTTTTACATCTAGTCTTACATCAAGAGTTGCATCTAGTATTACACTAGTTTTTGCTTCTAATTTTGTATCTATTATTTCATCTAGTTTTGCACCATCTTTGGTGTCTATCTTTGCACCATATGTAGAATTTGATTTACCAGCAAATTTTTCATCCATTTTTGTGCCCATTTTTGCATCTTATTTCGGACCATTTCCACTTTTATGTTTGATTTGTCTCCCTTTTTTGCATTCCATTTTGCACCATATTTCATCATTTTCTGCATCCAATTTTGCATCATTTTTAACATTGTTTCTTACATCCTTTTGAGAAACCAAATTTTCATCTATATTTGCATCCTATCTTAAGCCATGAGTTGTGTCCAACTTTGCATACCATTTTGTGTCTAATGTTACATTCAATTTTGAGCCATATTTTACATCCACTTTTGCATTTCTTCTAGCATAACTCTTTGCATCCAAAATCACATCTCAATTTTCATCCATTACATATGAATATTAGGGCACGATGGAATCGAACCACCAACCACCTTCTTGTAAAGAAAGTGCTCTTCCATTGAGATAGCACACTTCAAAGAATTAGAGCTTGAAACTTTATAAATTCTAAACTCTAAAAATTTAATTAAATTAGAAAACTTTGTAAAGTCTTGTAGGTTTCATTGGCTCGGGTCGAAGAAAAAATTGTCAAATGAATGTAGAACATAATTGTTTTAGAACAAGGAAAAAAAATTCACATGGTTAATACACTAAACCACCTAAAAAATAGCATCAAAGTTGATTGTTTAAACTTGAGACTAACCAAACTATAAACCCAAAGTCCCCATGTTTTATGGCTCCTCTAATACAATTGGAGATGAAAGAAATCATTGAAGAACTTAAAATTGTATATAGATATAGTGAAAATTGACAAAAATAGGCATTATAGCTGCTATGATGATTAAAAATCAAAATCATATAAACTAGGAAATTCAACAAAGGGACTAGACATGATGGAGCCAACACAAAATCCATTGCACAGTTCTCATATGGGATCCATGAACATACATACCTCTAGAATGTAATTCTTCTTAGTCCCCCAAAAATTAATATAGAACTTCAATGATATATAAAGAAGGAACCAAGACACTAGAGGACCTTCAAGAACTAAGACACAAGGGATGCTGAAAACACAAGGCTGAAGAGTATTCCCAGCAACCCATTTCCCTTGAAGATGATGATAATTAGCACAAGGTCACATTGCCACCTTTATCTTTGAAGCTATGGTTTCTTTTTCTCTCTCACCAGTATTGAAATAATGGATGAGGGCCATGTTATCTCCATTAATGATTTGTCTTGTTTGATTGGCACCTAAACATTTTAAATTTTAAACATGATATTTCTCATTCAACCAGACTTGACAAAACATTACCAGGAAGCAACATGAAGGTTTCTCGATTGAGTTCTAAGAAATCATGTAAACATTTTATGTGCATATGAATAGGTGACCTAACATAACTGCTTGATAACGTCGTAATGTATTCCTATTTTTTATGTTGATTAAAGATGATAAACCAGAAGTATTTTGAATTTCAAAATGCCAATAAACCCTTCTAAGAATTGAATCAGAAATAATTTTCTCCAAATTACTAGTATATATATATATATATATATATATATACCCACACATATTTTAAAAAGTCCAGATCAGAATAATCAATGACAGTTTCTAAAATAGAAAATCAACTACTTTAGCAAAAGGAAAATGAACATAAAATCTATCAAAGTTGGATTGAATTTGTTTAATAGATTTGTTTGATAGAATTTTGCTGAAAGAAACAAGTATAGCAAACATAATATATTATAATTTAGTAATCAAGTAGAAGGAATTATGCTTATTTGTTTGAAAGGAGTCGTTTGAGATGATCTTAGTGCCTGTCACATGATATTTGTAATGCTATTAACATTATAATTCCAATAATGTTTGTAATTATATCATGGACTGCAAAATTTGTTGTGTTTTTCTTCAAATTTTTTGGTGACGATGAAATTCCATTTAAAACTAATTTCTTACATTCTTGAACTTTTATATTAACGAAGTAAGTATTAAATTTTCCAGACTACTTTAAGGGTTTGGGAGAATATATTTTTGGTTGAGCGAGGTAGAATGTTGCTATGAGGATAAGGTGCCTCCCGATCCATTTAGTCAAAGGTTATGGAATGGTGGATGGAAATATGTGAGTTAATCCATGATCAATCTTTGGGAAAAGAAGAAAAAAAGAGTGTGAAGTAAAGGAGCATGAACTTCCTTCTAGTTTGGTTATCATTACTATGAAATTGTTTTTGGTTAAACAAGTCGTTATCAAGTCTTTGCGGAAAATAAATAGCACAACCAACTCTAACAAGGATAACTTTAATGTGATGTGGTTGAGAAGGTCAAGTGCAAGTGAAATCCATCCTGAAGGAGAACATATATATGTGCAAATCAATTTGATGATCCATATCATGGAGCATGGGCCTACATGGAAACCTTTTGCGACTTATTTTCTAATTTAAAAACAATTTTTTGAGAGCTATGATTATTGGAAAGGCCACCTTTGCAATACTCAATTTCACCATTCAACATGTTCTTGCACAAGCATTACTAAATATGAAATCACAAGTAAAGGTGAATAGCACCAACCCAAGGCAAGCTGGCAAGTCATCCTCTAATGTCATTGATAATGAAGAAGATAAATAAGTACGAATTCACTAGATTGACCTCATTGAACTACTTAATTAATAAATTTATTCAAAGATGCAACTTCAATATACATTCATTGCTTCATGTGTGTTTAATTGAAATGAGGCCAGTTGTACTAAAATATGACACAGATGAGTTCCAAAAGGAGAAATTGAACAACCATCCAATAGAAAATGAAAGATACATACCTCCCCATATTCAATTGTGATGATGTGTGGAGTAAATCCATGACCCGAACTCCCTGTTAGAGACACAATTATAAGTAATAGAGTAACAACAATCCATTATCAAGGAATTACCTCGAGAAAAAATCATAGACTAATAGCATATTTTTAAATCACCCACCATCTAAGACACATCTATATAATTCAACATCTAATTCGAAAAACACAATAAGTAAAATTAGAAGGTTGGGAGAATGAATATCAAATTCATTGTAAGAATAAGTGTTTCATAGGCCATTTATACATATACTAGGCAAAAACTGCCATAGTTGGTAGAGGGAAGAAAAGGTAGAAGGCTATCCCTCTTTCTTTGTTTCTTCATTTTGTGAAGAAGAAGAGCCCATAGTTCATAGTTATTGTGTGTATGTCAGCCTTGCTCAAGTGCTTCTATTGATGGGAATTGTGGCTATATGATCTCTAAGCAGTGATAGAAGATAATGTTGTATGTTTTGGTGTAGGTTGTTGGAAAATTAAGCAATTCTCTCACTTGGTTCTATATAATTCTCTGCATATTTATAATTCATAAGTTGTGTACTACTTTATTCTAGTTGTAGATCTAGTTTTGGGTGTTGTGCCTCTTTTGCTGAAGCTACATTTTCCATTGTTGTGGGTGTTTTTTGTTGGCAGTCTCTGAGATTTGTTTTTATTGAGGGGCATTTTGGTGAATGCAATTCTGATGTGTTGGGGCATAAAAATATATATGGTGAATTGTTTTAATATTAATCCTAATAGCTAGTAGTGGATCTTAGATTTATCAGCTTTCCCACATTCAAATCTAGTCATTTGGGGTTTCTTTTTGTTGCAGTGAACTGTATTAGTCCTCCAAGATATTAGTTTTGAGAACGAATTCTCATATGCTTGATTTGAGACAAGACCTTTTTGCTTTATATATCTATATTTTGTTCACAATTAGATTGATTCCCAACTTTCACTTAGCTTGTTGCATTATTCTTTTAGTGATTGTCTCCTCCTTGTCCATTTCATGTTATCATATCATAAAAAAATAACTTTTGGGTTCTCACAAAGGGGCCTTATATGAAGTGGATCCATCTAGTTTATTTCAATTGAATTTTTGCATGGCTTCATATCTGTATATTTTGAGTTTGACGCTCTGCATTAGAGTTGCAACAATCGGTCATGACTATGGTGCAACATTGAGCAAGAGTATCATGTTTTATGAGGCTTAGAGATATGGAAAGCTTCCTAGCAATTAGAGAGCCACATGGAGGGATGATTCTGGTCTACATGATGGATCGACCAATGGGGAGGATCTAGTAGGAGGGGATAATACGACACATGTGATAATGTTAAATTTGACCTCCTAATGGAATTCATAGTCACCATGCTCTCATTGAGTGTTATTGAATATGGCAAGCGATTGACTAGTAGCTGTGAGTTGGGTCATTTGGTGGAGGCTATGCGATGGAAGACCGATTATTTTCTCAAGGCACATAAAAAGGCCAATGTACTGTATGGAGAGGTGGGTGATGGCAACTCTTACCATTATTGTTGGCAAAGGCTAGAAGACATGACCAAACCTTGCTAGGAATATAGAATTGATGCAAAAAATCCTAGCGTAGATCTTGCAGGAGAAATAACAGTTATAATGGCTTATGCTTCAATTGTTTTCAGGTACTTTTATCATGCCTACTCCAATGAGATTCTCAACCATTCAAAGTAGCTTTTCATATTTTCTGACAAGTACAAAAGAAAATATGAAAATAGCATTACTGTTGCACAAAAGTATTATACATCTAAGAGTGGATATATGGATGGGTTTCTTTGGGCAGCAACATGGATTCATGAGGCTAGTGGTGATCTGTCGTACTGTTACATGAACTATGTGATTGACAATGTCGCTTCTATAGGTGGAACAAATGGCAAAAGACTAAATTCATGTGGGAGTTTAGTTCCAGGACTCAAAGTCCCTCATGCAAGGCGAAGGTGGGCAGAGTAATGTTGTTCTACAGAAATATCAGGAAAAAGAAGAGTTTTTCATGTGTACGTGCTTGCAGAAAGGAAATAGGATTGTTCAAAAAACTCTAGGTGGCCTCCCATTTTAGCAGAAATGGAAAAACATCAATTTTCTCTCCTCCTAGTTTAATCTGATTACCTCACTGTTGCTCACAAGAATCTTCAATGATCGGGTGAAGTTTTGTAGCCCTCAAAGATTCTATCCTTTGCTCAATCTCATATTGATTACATCCTTAGATACAATCCAAGAGCCACACGTTACATAGTTGGCTATGATAGCAACTAACCTCATCCAGTACATCATAAATATTCATCTATCATATCTTACAAAGTAAGCCCATCCTTCATGCCCTGCAGAGGGGGATATGCCACTCGGTTTAGAAACAAGGGAAGCAATCCCAATGTTTTACATGGTGCTCTTGTTGGAGGGCCTGATCATAATGACAATTTTGTAGATGAGAGAGACAATGGCCCTATTGTGAGTGTCGTGACCAGGCTTCATGCTGGTGGCAGCCTAAACCGACGTCTTCCAGTTATTGTTCCTACATGTGTAATCAAAACCAAACCATCTTCTGCTCCATTCCAAGCCCCTCCTCCACTTGCACCTAAAGATTACTCTCCATTTTTTGTATCACAATCAGTGACCTCATCTTGGCATTTCTCGAGGTCGAACTTACTACATATATTCTACATTGATAACAAACAAGTCCAAGGAAATAATGAATAACATCAAGCTCTCAATTCAAATATTGTATGGCCCTATTTGGGGCTTGTCTAAAACAAGGGGCTCTTCTTATTTAATACGTGTATGTTACAAGCTAGTAAAATATGCTTATTAAATAAGTTTCTCAACCTTTCTATTATCATCTTGTTACATTTCCCATGCATAGAAGCTCAATCCACTGTTGCCAAATATAATGTTGTAAATTTGAGAAAACTTCCTAAATATTGGGTCCACATGTCCATGAGGTGTGTAAAGGATTCTCCAAGACTACAGTTCTTTTTACAGTTACACAAGATATGTGATGAAGTCAGGCATAATTCAGTGGAATCCAATCCTTGTTTAAGGTAATGCATTAATTTTGTTTATTTTCCATGGTTATTTTTGTTGCATATGAAGGACAAAAAAATTTGTTGTGTTCTGCTTCAAAACTTTTGGTGACGGTGAAATTCCATTTAAAACTAATTTCTTACATCCTTGAACTTTTCCATTAGCGGAATAAGTATTAAATTTTCCAGACTACTTTAAGGGTTTGGGAGAATATATTTTTGGTTGAGCGAGGTAGAACACTATTATGAGGATAAGGTGCCTCCTGAGCCATTTAGTCAAAGGTTGTGGAATGGTGGATGGAAAGATGTGAACTGAGCCACAATCAATCTTCGGGAAAATAAGAAAAATATAGTGTGAATTAAAGGAGCATGATCTTCGTTCTAGCTTGGTTATCATTACTATGAAATTGCTTTTGGTTAAACAAGTCATTATCAAGTCTTTGAAGGAAATAAAGAGCACAACCAACTCTAACAAGGATCACTTTAATGTGATGTGGTCGAGAAGGTCAAGTGCAAGTGAAATCCATCCTGAAGGAGAACATATATATGTGCAATTCAAATTGATGATCCATATCATGGAGCATGGGCCTACGTGGAAACCTTTGGTGACTTATTTTCTGATTTAAAAACAAATTCTATGGGAGCTATGATCATTGGAAAGCTCATGTTTGTAGTACTCAATTTCACCATTCAATATGTTCTTGCACAAACATTATTGAATATGCAATCACAACTAAAGGTGAAGAGCACCAACCCAAGGAAAGCTAACAAGTTTTCCTCTAACGTCATTGATAATGAAGAAGACAAATAAGTATGAATTTGCTAGATTAACCTCATTGAATTAATTAATTCATAAATTCATTCAAAGATGCAAAAGATGCCACCCATATATACATAACCATCATATGTAACCCTCCTTGTCTCTGCCATTTTCTGGTACAATAAAGGAAAAAGGTTGAATCCAAATAGTGTCAGCAATTGGAAGACATATAAGAGGTATACCACACTACAATGTTTAGAAAATGTGAATGTCTATGAATGGAAATGATGAACATGACATTATGCAAATAGAAGGTGAATGAGTGTTACATACATGTACAGTTTGGACCGTGGGGAGTTTTAAGGAACGGAGTAAAATTGTCACTGGCATGGCGAGTTACAGGCTTCCCTAGTGACAGTGAGAACACAAGTGTCAAAAACATGTGTACCAACTTCAAGTGATTGGCCAAATAGTGAACTGCAAATTATAAAATCATGTTGATCATTGAAACATAAAATAATTCTGAATAATAGAGAGTGTATTCTCGTTGTATTTTTGGAAAAAGAACCATGAAGAAACAACATAGTCACTAAATTGGTGCTTTGAGGAATCAAATTAAATTAATACATTGTATAATTTGTTTCAGTATAGGTAAAGAGGCATCTGAGACAATAAAGCTTATGTAGTCACCATTGATATTATGAAAAAAATGGTTTTTGTAGTCACCACTGATATTATGAACAAAATTGTCCATAAACCATGGACATGAACCATACAAAGAAACACTTACATGGAATTTTCCCTTGACAAATCAGATTAAATTAGTACATTGTAGTGTTTATTTCACTATCAGTAAAGAGGAAACTGAGACACACTACAACCCTTGTCAACCTACATCTTGTCCTCATCAGGATTTGAAAACATGCAGTTATTCTCGGCATTTATTTCGGATGTGGTTATCAATGTCTCACATTTAGGAAAAGAAAATAAGAATTCTTATAAAGGATAAAATGATGAAATAGATCTAGCGTGTTTGTGTGGGTCAAGGAGAATCAATCTACTTACAAGGTTGAAAGATGTCCGGAAAGACCAGTTGAGTTGTTCTCATTTAGGGACCCACCCATTACTTGAAAACTTAATTCACATCTCAAACAACATACTCCGGAGAGTCCACACATGAAATATAAATATTTTTAACATCCACTTGTAGTACATTCAAAGCCTTCAAGATGAACGGGGGAAGAATTGATCCTTCCCTGATTTCACTGTTCTTGAAAATACATGAACTATAAACCTGTCACGAAGAGTCTAGCATTCTAAAACTGTCTGCATCTGAATTTCTATCCTGCACTGGGTTCATTTCCATTATGAGTTAAACATATATGCTTGATGGATCATTTATGAGCAAATTTATCTTGCAAAAGTTTTGGACGAATATACAGAGATGAGAGCTCAACAGAAATAGGACGAAAGACAATATCCCATTGTTAGGAAGAGACTTTTATTGCACTGGAATATACTTTGGTTACAATCCTGACGTTTGTTAAAATGCCTTCCTATACATGCTCTTTAGGAAGAGTGTGCCTTCTGGTTAGGGAAAACGAAACAACGTGAACTTGCATTGACACTTTATGCCCGTAAGGTACTCTCTCTATTTATCTGGTTTTGGTTGTCTTCTTGCGAAAATAATGGTGGATATTAGTTCAAGTGTTTTCTCCGTTTGCGTTTTATCATGTGAGAAGAACATACAATGCTTATATCTCTGGGGAGCACTGAACTGCGTTCATAATATCTCAAAGCACAACTTCATGAGCCAGAGCTTTCTCTTGGTTATTGTGATTGTATCTATCTTGCTTCCACCTCAGTCATGAATGGTATGATGGCAAGTAGTTCAGTGACTACTCAACTACGTCATCCAGACCAGAGAGCAGCTCTCAAAATATCTCACACTCTTAAAAGTGTATCTCAATCCGCATAAATCAAAGGAATTTGATCGAACTATTGCTACACTTACTACATCCAAGAGAGCAGTAACTCAAAAACTTGGTTTTGCACATAAAGTGAAGGGACATGTGGCGAATTTTTTTTATGAAATTGAAGGTCTTGAAGATCCTAGAAAAAATCTTAGTGGTGCTGAATGTGATCCGGAAATTGGATGGACTGACGGAAAAGAATCAACTAAAGGATGGAATGATACAAAAATTGGACAGTGATCCGTAAATTGGACATAATGAAATTGGTGGTGCTGACAGTGATTCTGAAATTGGACAGTGATCCGGAAATTGGACGGAATGATTCTTGATGAGGCGCTAAATCTTCTCTGTCGAAGATGGAACCATCTTGATGGGGTGACGGGACTGCATTTATTGCCTTCGGAGACTAAGTTGCAGGTAAATACTGCATTCTTTTTTCTTTTCTTCTTCTCATTATACTTTATGAATGGCACCTTTACTACTCATGACAGCAATTGCTTCCGCTTCCCGAACCACTATTGAAAAAATCAAGTGGAACCTAACGCAATTTGTCGGTAATAGAGAGCCTTTGTCACGGTGAGAATTTCCAGGTATAAATACTGTACAAATACAATTTTTTGTGAAAAATCCAGGCATTTATCTAAATATGATCGACTCATCTGGCTTGTCTCTACCAGCTTAAAGGTAAACTTTACAAGAGTAGAAAAAATGTCGTAAAGATCAACAATGAAAGAATTTTTTCTCTCTGTAACAAGTGTATAGGGAGAAGTGCATTTGTTGTGTATCCTAAAGAGCCTGAATTTACAATAAGACTACGAGTGACCAGTCTACTACTGTACTAACAAGCGCATATTGGGTCATACTCACTGTTTCTAGAGGATCCACAGAACCTCGATCAGAATACAACAATTGGTATTGTAAAGAGGGTAGGCATATCATGCATTCAAATATCATTAGACAATGACAAAAATGCATTGCCTTGTGTTTGTGAAGCTAGACCCTGTGATATAGATGTACACCGCAATTTTGATCAAATACAATCCACTTACTCGATAATAAGTTCTTATATCCTATACAAAATGCAAGAAGAGAAGAGAATGAAAGACCAAAGGCAGAAGTAGAGTGACTAGATAAAATCCACTATAAGATCATAGGTGTGTGCATGGGTTCACTTAGAAACCCCAAAATTCCTTAAGTTTATGCGCTACCAGAATAGATATGTTATTCATATTTTGGTTATAAACGTCATGGAACAGGTCATAAAAAGATTCATGTAATAGAATGTTCATCCTCCCAAATTTGGCCAAGGTAGCTCTTCCAAAAGTTGTAGCCGTCGTTTCCAAGCTTGAAAACGTTATGGATAGGGGAGATTCAGAAAGGTTTAGGATTTTCAAACAAGTTTTAAAGATTCATAAATATGGAACAAACAAAACATTATGTTGCCAAAAATTATGCATATTACAAATATTACTAAGAAATACAAAGCATATAAAACAAAATGGAATAATCCTAATATAGAATAAGTTTCAGTTTCAATGTTGAAAGTTATATTAATCCTAATAGACCGATTGCAATGGATTGTTAAATGAACAAGATTGGAACGAATGAGATAAACCTGAATAATTCACCTGATAATTTCAAGCCTTTTCATTCTCAGGAGAACATTGTTGATTTACCTGCAATCAATAGAAAAATTATAACACGTTTATTGTCAGAATTTACAGCTGAAAATCAAGGCGTGACTGAATATTGGAGAATAAGTGTTAGGACCGAAGTGTTTATGCTCACCCCAAATAGATTCTGCCACAGACTCATGGAATTGCAGAGCTGATGTAGCCGCCTCTATGGAAGACTGAATGTGGGGGTGGAAATGCATTGAAGTTAAAAATTGAACATAACTTGGCATAGTCAATGGACTGAAGCTATGATGGTGAGGCTTGATATTGGGTTGAAGATCCGATGGTGAGGCAATATA
This sequence comes from Pinus tabuliformis, assembly GCA_031772625.1. Classification (NCBI taxonomy): domain Eukaryota; kingdom Viridiplantae; phylum Streptophyta; class Pinopsida; order Pinales; family Pinaceae; genus Pinus; species Pinus tabuliformis. The sequence continues at coordinate 382,906,162 of CM062813.1, forward strand.
TTGGGTCTGCAGCTGGTGAAACTCCAATTTGCAACTCTCTGCAATCTCTCTCATTTTTGCTCCGCCTTGTGAAAAACAATAAATACAATATTTTATTTTCACACTAGATTTTAGTTGAATTTAAAAAGCCAAGAGTCTCACACTTTTTTGGTTGTGTTTCAAAACTTGATTGCATTTTAGCTTCAGCGTTGTGAAAAATAATAAATATAATATTTTATTTTCACATGAGATTTTAGTTGAATTTAAAAAAGTAAGGGTCTTACATATTTTTGGTTGTGTTTGAAAACATGATTGCATTTTGGCTCTCTCACCTTGTGAAAAACAATAAATACAATATTTTATTTTCATATTAGATTTTAGTTGAATTTTAAAAAGTAACGGTCTTACATATTTTCTGTTTGTGTTTGAAAACATGATTGCATTTTTTCTCCCACTTGCGAAAAACAATAAATACAATATTTTATTTTCACATTAAATTTTAGTTGAATTTAAAAAAGTAAGGGTCTTACATATTTTTGGTTGTGTTGGAAAACATGATTGCATTTTTTCTCTCCCACCTTATGAAAAACAATAAATACAATATTTTATTTTGACATTAAATTTTAGTTGAATTTAAAAAAGTAAGGATCTTACATATTTTTGGTTGTGTTTGAAAACATGATTGCGTTTTCGCTCCAGCCTTGTGAAAAACAATAAATACAATATTTTATTTTCACATTAGATTTTAGTTGATTTTCAAAACGGGTCTTACATATTTTTGGTTGTTTTGAAAACATGATTGATCTTCGCTCCCCCCTTGTGAATAACAATAAATGCAATATTTCATTTTCACATTAGATTTTAGTTGAATTTAAAAAAGCAAGGGTCTTACATATTTTTGGTTGTGTTTGAAAACATGATTGTTGTGAAAAGTAATAAATACCATATTTTATTTTCACATTAGATTTTAGTAGAATTTTAAAAAGTAAGGGTCTTACATATTTTTGGTTGTGTTTGAAAAGGTTTATTTTATATTAGGTGGTTTTTATAATAATAATAATAATAATAGTAATAATTTAATTTTAAGGTTATGGTTTTTATGCAATGATTTTTCTCTCTGTAACAAGTGTATAGGGAGAAGTGCATTTGTTGTGTATCCTAAAGAGCCTGAATTTACAATAAGACTACGAGTGACCAGTCTACTACTGTACTAACAAGCGCATATTGGGTCATATTGACTGTTTCTAGAGGATCCACAGAACCTCGATCACAATACAACAATTGGTATTGTAAAGAGGGTAGGCATATCATGCATTCAAATATCCTTAGACAATGACAAAAATGCATTGCCTTGTGTTTGTGAAGCTAGACCCTGTGCTATAGATGTACACCGCAATTTTAATCAAATACAATCCACTTACTCGATAATAAGTTCTTATATCCTATACAAAATGCAAGAAGAGAAGAGAATGAAAGACCAAAGGCAGAAGTAGAGTGACTAGATAAAATCCACTATAAGATCATAGGTGTGTGCATGGGTTCACTTAGAAACCCCAAAATTCCTTAAGTTTATGCGCTACCAGAATAGATATGTTATTCATATTTTGGTTATAAACGTCATGGAACAGGTCATAAAAAGATTCATGTAATAGAATGTTCATCCTCCCAAATTTGGCCAAGGTAGCTCTTCCAAAAGTTGTAGCCTTCGTTTCCAAGCTTGAAAACGTTATGGATAGGGGAGATTCAGAAAGGTTTAGGATTTTCAAACAAGTTTTAAAGATTCATAAATATGGAACAAACAAAACTTTATGTTACCAAAAATTATGCATATTACAAATATTACTAAGAAATACAAAGCATATAAAACAAAATGGAATAATCCTAATATAGAATAAGTTTCAGTTTCAATGTTGAAAGTTATATTAATCCTAATAGACCGATTGCAATGGATTGTTAATTGAACATAATTTTCAATAAAGATTGGAACGAATGAGATAAACCTGAATAATTCACCTGATAATTTCAAGCCTTTTCATTCTCAGGAGAACATTGCTGATTTACCTGCAATCAATAGAAAAATTATAACACCTTTATTGTCAGAATTTACAGCTGAAAATCAAGGCGTGACTGAATATTGGAGAATAAGTGTTAGGACCGAAGTGTTTATGCTCACCCCAAATAGATTCTGCCACAGACTCATGGAATTGCAGAGCTATGTAGCCGCCTCTATGGAAGACTGAATGTGGGGGTGGAAATGCATTGAAGTTAAAAATTGAACATAACTTGGCATAGTCAATGGACTGAAGCTATGATGGTGAGGCTTGATATTGGGTTGAAGATCCGATGGTGAGGCAATATATTGGGTCTGCAGCTGGTGAAACTCCAATTTGCAACTCTCTGCAATCTCTCTCATTTTTGCTCCGCCTTGTGAAAAACAATAAATACAATATTTTATTTTCACACTAGATTTTAGTTGAATTTAAAAAGCCAAGAGTCTCACACTTTTTTGGTTGTGTTTCAAAACTTGATTGCATTTTAGCTTCAGCGTTGTGAAAAATAATAAATATAATATTTTATTTTCACATGAGATTTTAGTTGAATTTAAAAAAGTAAGGGTCTTACATATTTTTGGTTGTGTTTGAAAACATGATTGCATTTTGGCTCTCTCACCTTGTGAAAAACAATAAATACAATATTTTATTTTCATATTAGATTTTAGTTGAATTTTAAAAAGTAACGGTCTTACATATTTTCTGTTTGTGTTTGAAAACATGATTGCATTTTTTCTCCCACTTGCGAAAAACAATAAATACAATATTTTATTTTCACATTAAATTTTAGTTGAATTTAAAAAAGTAAGGGTCTTACATATTTTTGGTTGTGTTGGAAAACATGATTGCATTTTTTCTCTCCCACCTTATGAAAAACAATAAATGCAATATTTTATTTTGACATTAAATTTTAGTTGAATTTAAAAAAGTAAGGATCTTACATATTTTTGGTTGTGTTTGAAAACATGATTGCATTTTCGCTCCAGCCTTGTGAAAAACAATAAATACAATATTTTATTTTCACATTAGATTTTAGTTGATTTTCAAAACGGGTCTTACATATTTTTGGTTGTTTTGAAAACATGATTGATCTTCGCTCCCCCCTTGTGAATAACAATAAATGCAATATTTCATTTTCACATTAGATTTTAGTTGAATTTAAAAAAGCAAGGGTCTTACATATTTTTGGTTGTGTTTGAAAACATGATTGTTGTGAAAAGTAATAAATACCATATTTTATTTTCACATTAGATTTTAGTAGAATTTAAAAAAGTAAGGGTCTTACATATTTTTGGTTGTGTTTGAAAACGTTTATTTTATATTAGGTGGTATTTATAATTATAATAATAATAATAGTAATAATTTAATTTTAAGGTTATGGTTTTTATGCAATGATTTTTCTCTCTGTAACAAGTGTATAGGGAGAAGTGCATTTGTTGTGTATCCTAAAGAGCCTGAATTTACAATAACACTACGAGTGACCAGTCTACTACTGTACTAACAAGCGCATATTGGGTCATATTGACTGTTTCTAGAGGATCCACAGAACCTCGATCAGAATACAACAATTGGTATTGTAAAGAGGGTAGGCATATCATGCATTCAAATATCATTAGACAATGACAAAAATGCATTGCCTTGTGTTTGTGAAGCTAGACCCTGTGCTATAGATGTACACCGCAATTTTAATCAAATACAATCCACTTACTCGATAATAAGTTCTTATATCCTATACAAAATGCAAGAAGAGAAGAGAATGAAAGACCAAAGGCAAAAGTAGAGTGACTAGATAAAATCCACTATAAGATCATAGGTGTGTGCATGGGTTCACTTAGAAACCCCAAAATTCCTTAAGTTTATGCGCTACCAGAATAGATATGTTATTCATATTTTGGTTATAAACGTCATGGAACAGGTCATAAAAAGATTCATGTAATAGAATGTTCATCCTCCCAAATTTGGCCAAGGTAGCTCTTCCAAAAGTTGTAGCCGTCGTTTCCAAGCTTGAAAACGTTATGGATAGGGGAGATTCAGAAAGGTTTAGGATTTTCAAACAAGTTTTAAAGATTCATAAATATGGAACAAACAAAACATTATGTTGCCAAAAATTATGCATATTACAAATATTACTAAGAAATACAAAGCATATAAAACAAAATGGAATAATCCTAATATAGAATAAGTTTCAGTTTCAATGTTGAAAGTTATATTAATCCTAATAGACCGATTGCAATGGATTTTTAAATGAACATAATTTTCAATAAAGATTGGAACGAATGAGATAAACCTGAATAATTCACCTGATAATTGCAAGCCTTTTCATTCTCAGGAGAACATTGTTGATTTACCTGCAATCAATAGAAAAATTATAACACGTTTATTGTCAGAATTTACAGCTGAAAATCAAGGCGTGACTGAATATTGGAGAATAAGTGTTAGGACCGAAGTGTTTATGCTCACCCCAAATAGATTCTGCCACAGACTCATGGAATTGCAGAGCTGAGATATCAGATGTAGCCGCCTCTATGGAAGACTGAATGTGGGGGTGGAAATGCATTGAAGTTAAAAATGGAACATAACTTGGCATAGTCAATGGACTGAAGCTATGATGGTGAGGCTTGATATTGGGTTGAAGATCGGATGGTGAGGCAATATATTGGGTCTGCAGCTGGTGAAACTCCAATTTGCAACTCTCTGCAATCTCTCTCATTTTTGCTCCGCCTTGTGAAAAACAATAAATACAATATTTTATTTTCACACTAGATTTTAGTTGAATTTAAAAAAGCAAGAGTCTCACACTTTTTTGGTTGTGTTTCAAAACTTGATTGCATTTTAGCTTCAGCGTTGTGAAAAATAATAAATATAATATTTTATTTTCACATGAGATTTTAGTTGAATTTAAAAAAGTAAGGGTCTTACATATTTTTGGTTGTGTTTGAAAACATGATTGCATTTTGGCTCTCTCACCTTGTGAAAAACAATAAATACAATATTTTATTTTCATATTAGATTTTAGTTGAATTTTAAAAAGTAACGGTCTTACATATTTTCTGTTTGTGTTTGAAAACATGATTGCATTTTTTCTCCCACTTCCGAAAAACAATAAATACAATATTTTATTTTAGTTGAATTTTAAAAAGTAACAGTCTTACATATTTTCTGTTTGTGTTTGAAAACATGATTGCATTTTTTCTCCCACTTGCGAAAAACAATAAATACAATATTTTATTTTCACATTAAATTTTAGTTGAATTTAAAAAAGTAAGGGTCTTACATATTTTTGGTTGTGTTGGAAAACATGATTGCATTTTTTCTCTCCCACCTTATGAAAAACAATATATACAATATTTTATTTTGACATTAAATTTTAGTTGAATTTAAAAAAGTAAGGATCTTACATATTTTTGGTTGTGTTTGAAAACATGATTGCATTTTCGCTCCCGCCTTGTGAAAAACAATAAATACAATATTTTATTTTCACATTAGATTTTAGTTGATTTTCAAAACGGGTCTTACATATTTTTGGTTGTTTTGAAAACATGATTGATCTTTGCTCCCCCCTTGTGAATAACAATAAATGCAATATTTCATTTTCACATTAGATTTTAGTTGAATTTAAAAAAGCAAGGGTCTTACATATTTTTGGTTGTGTTTGAAAACATGATTGTTGTGTAAAATAATAAATACCATATTTTATTTTCACATTAGATTTTAGTAGAATTTAAAAAAGTAAGGGTCTTACATATTTTTGGTTGTGTTTGAAAACGTTTATTTTATATTAGGTGGTATTTATAATAATAATAATAATAATAGTAATAATTTAATTTTAAGGTTATGGTTTTTATGCAATGATTTTTCTCTCTGTAACAAGTGTATAGAGAGAAGTGCATTTGTTGTGTATCCTAAAGAGCCTGAATTTACAATAAGACTAGGAGTGACCAGTCTACTACTGTACTAACAAGCGCATATTGGGTCATATTGACTCTTTCTAGAGGATCCATAGAACCTCGATTAGAATACAACAATTGGTATTGTAAAGAGGGTAGGCATATCATGCATTCAAATATCATTAGACAATGACAAAAATGCATTGCCTTGTGTTTGTGAAGCTAGACCCTGTGCTATAGATGTACACCGCAATTTTAATCAAATACAATCCACTTACTCGATAATAAGTTCTTATATCCTATACAAAATGCAAGAAGAGAAGAGAATGAAAGACCAAAGGCAGAAGTAGAGTGACTAGATAAAATCCACTATAAGATCATAGGTGTGTGCATGGGTTCACTTAGAAACCCCAAAATTCCTTAAGTTTATGCGCTACCACAATAGATATGTTATTCATATTTTGGTTATAAACGTCATGGAACAGGTCATAAAAAGATTCATGTAATAGAATGTTCATCCTCCCAAATTTGGCCAAGGTAGCTCTTCCAAAAGTTGTAGCCGTCGTTTCCAAGCTTGAAAACGTTATGGATAGGGGAGATTCAGAAAGGTTTAGGATTTTCAAACAAGTTTTAAAGATTCATAAATATGGAACAAACAAAACATTATGTTGCCAAAAATTATGCATATTACAAATATTACTAAGAAATACAAAGCATATAAAACAAAATGGAATAATCCTAATATAGAATAAGTTTCAGTTTCAATGTTGAAAGTTATATTAATCCTAATAGACCGATTGCAATGGATTGTTAAATGAACATAATTTTCAATAAAGATTGGAACGAATGAGATAAACCTGAATAATTCACTTGATAATTCCAAGCCTTTTCATTCTCAGGAGAACATTGTTGATTTACCTGCAATCAATAGAAAAATTATAACACGTTTATTGTCAGAATTTACAGCTGAAAATCAAGGCGTGACTGAATATTGGAGAATAAGTGTTAGGACCGAAGTGTTTATGCTCACCCCAAATAGATTCTGCCACAGACTAATGGAATTGTAGAGCTGAGATATTAGATGTAGCCGCCTCTATGGAAGACTGAATGTGGGGGTGGAAATGCATTGAAGTTAAAAATGGAACATAACCTGGCACAATCAATGGACTGAAGCTATGATGGTGAGGCTTGATATTGGGTTGAAGATCCAATGGTGAGGCAATATATTGGGTCTGCAGCTGGTGAAACTCCAATTTGCAACTCTCTGCAATCTCTCTCATTTTTGCTCTGCCTTGTGAAAAACAATAAATACAATATTTTATTTTCACACTAGATTTTAGTTGAATTTAAAAAAGCAAGAGTCTCACATTTTTTTTGGTTGTGTTTCAAAACTTGATTGCATTTTAGCTTCAGCATTGTGAAAAATAATAAATATAATATTTTATTTTCACATGAGATTTTAGTTGAATTTTAAAAAGTAAGGGTCTTACATATTTTTGGTTGTGTTTGAAAACATGATTGCATTTTGGCTCTCTCACCTTGTGAAAAACAATAAATACAATATTTTATTTTCATATTAGATTTTAGTTGAATTTTAAAAAGTAACGGTCTTACATATTTTCTGTTTGTGTTTGAAAACATGATTGCATTTTTTCTCCCACTTGCGAAAAACAATAAATACAATATTTTATTTTAGTTGAATTTTTAAAATGTAACGGTCTTACATATTTTCTGTTTGTGTTTGAAAACATGATTGCATTTTTTCTCCCACTTGCGAAAAACAATAAATACAATATTTTATTTTCACATTAAATTTTAGTTGAATTGAAAAAAGTAAGGGTCTTACATATTTTTGGTTGTGTTCGAAAACATGATTGCATTTTTTCTCTCCCACCTTATGAAAAACAATAAATACAATATTTTATTTTGACATTAAATTTTAGTTGAATTTAAAAAAGTAAGGATCTTACATATTTTTGGTTGTGTTTGAAAACATGATTGCATTTTCGCTCCCGCCTTGTGAAAAACAATAAATACAATATTTTATTTTCACATTAGATTTTAGTTGATTTTCAAAACGGGTCTTACATATTTTTGGTTGTTTTGAAAACATGATTGATCTTCGCTCCCCCCTTGTGAATAACAATAAATGAAATATTTCATTTTGACATTAGATTTTAGTTGAATTTAAAAAAGCAAGGGTCTTACATATTTTTGGTTGTGTTTGAAAACATGATTGTTGTGAAAAATAATAAATACCATATTTTATTTTCACATTAGATTTTAGTAGAATTTAAAAAAGTAAGGGTCTTACATATTTTTGGTTGTGTTTGAAAACGTTTATTTTATATTAGGTGGTATTTATAATAATAATAATAATAGTAATAATTTAATTTTAAGGTTATGGTTTTTATGCAATGATTTTTCTCTCTGTAACAAGTGTATAGGGAGAAGTGCATTTGTTGTGTATCCTAAAGAGCCTGAATTTACAATAAGACTACGAGTGACCAGTCTACTACTGTACTAACAAGAACATATTGGGTCATATTGACTGTTTATAGAGGATCCACAGAACCTCGATCAGAATACAACAATTGGTATTGTAAAGAGGGTAGGCATATCATGCATTCAAATATCATTAGACAATGACAAAAATGCATTGCCTTGTGTTTGTGAAGTTAGACCCTGTGCTATAGATGTACACCTTAATTTTAATCAAATACAATCCACTTACTTGATAATAAGTTCTTATATCCTATACAAAATGCAAGAAGAGAAGAGAATGAAAGACCAAAGGCAGAAGTAGAGTGACTAGATAAAATCCACTATAAGATCATAGGTGTGTGCATGGGTTCACTTAGAAACCCCAAAATTCCTTAAGTTTATGCGCTACCAGAATAGATATGTTATTCATATTTTGGTTATAAACGTCATGGAACAGGTCATAAAAAGATTCATGTAATAGAATGTTCATCCTCCCAAATTTTGCCAAGGTATCTCTTCCAAAAGTTGTAGCCGTCATTTCCAAGCTTGAAAACGTTATGGATAGGGGAGATTCAGAAAGGTTTAGGATTTTCAAACAAGTTTTAAAGATTCATAAATATGGAACAAACAAAACATTATGTTGCCAAAAATTATGCATATTACAAATATTACTAAGAAATACAAAGCATATAAAACAAAATGGAATAATCCTAATATAGAATAAGTTTCAGTTTCAATGTTGAAAGTTATATTAATCCTAATAGACCGATTGCAATGGATTGTTAAATGAACATAATTTTCAATAAAGATTGGAACGAATGAGATAAACCTGAATAATTCACCTGATAATTTCAAGCCTTTTCATTCTCAGGAGAACATTGTTGATTTACCTGCAATCAATAGAAAAATTATAACACGTTTATTGTCCGAATTTACAGCTGAAAATCAAGGCGTGACTGAATATTGGAGAATAAGTGTTAGGACCGAAGTGTTTATGCTCACCCCAAATAGATTCTACCACAGACTCATGGAATTGCAGAGCTGAGATATCAGATGTAGCCGCCTCTATGGAAGACTTAATGTGGGGGTGGAAATGCATTGAAGTTAAAAATGGAACATAACTTGGCATAGTCAATGGACTGAAGCTATGATGGTGAGGCTTGATATTGGGTTGAAGATCCGATGGTGAGGCAATATATTGGGTCTGCAGCTGGTGAAACTCCAATTTGCAACTCTCTGCAATCTCTCTCATTTTTGCTCCGCCTTGTGAAAAACAATAAATACAATATTTTATTTTCACACTAGATTTTAGTTGAATTTAAAAAAGCAAGAGTCTCACATTTTTTTGGTTGTGTTTCAAAACTTGATTGCATTTTAGCTTCAGCGTTGTGAAAAATAATAAATATAATATTTTATTTTCACATGAGATTTTAGTTGAATTTAAAAAAGTAAGGGTCTTACATATTTTTGGTTGTGTTTGAAAACATGATTGCATTTTGGCTCTCTCACCTTGTGAAAAACAATAAATACAATATTTTATTTTCATATTAGATTTTAGTTGAATTTTAAAAAGTAACGGTCTTACATATTTTCTGTTTGTATTTGAAAACATGATTGCATTTTTTCTCCCACTTGCGAAAAACAATAAATACAATATTTTATTTTAGTTGAATTTTTAAAATGTAACGGTCTTACATATTTTCTGTTTGTGTTTGAAAACATGATTGCATTTTTTCTCCCACTTGCGAAAAACAATAAATACAATATTTTATTTTCACATTAAATTTTAGTTGAATTGAAAAAAGTAAGGGTCTTACATATTTTTGGTTGTGTTGGAAAACATGATTGCATTTTTTCTCTCCCACCTTATGAAAAACAATAAATACAATATTTTATTTTGACATTAAATTTTAGTTGAATTTAAAAAAGTAAGGATCTTACATATTTTTGGTTGTGTTTGAAAACATGATTGCATTTTCGCTCCCGCCTTGTGAAAAACAATAAATACAATATTTTATTTTCACATTAGATTTTAGTTGATTTTCAAAACGGGTCTTACATATTTTTGGTTGTTTTGAAAACATGATTGATCTTCGCTCCCCCCTTGTGAATAACAATAAATGCAATATTTCATTTTCACATTAGATTTTAGTTGAATTTAAAAAAGCAAGGGTCTTACATATTTTTGGTTGTGTTTGAAAACATGATTGTTGTGAAAAATAATAAATACCATATTTTATTTTCACATTAGATTTTAGTATAATTTAAAAAAAGTAAGGGTCTTACATATTTTTGGTTGTGTTTGAAAACGTTTATTTTATATTAGGTGGTATTTATAATAATAATAATAATAATAGTAATAATTTAATTTTAAGGTTATGGTTTTTATGCAATGATTTTTCTCTCTGTAACAAGTGTACAGGGAGAAGTGAATTTGTTGTGTATCCTAAAGAGCCTGAATTTACAATAAGACTACGAGTGACCAGTCTACTACTGTACTAACAAGCGCATATTGGGTCATATTGACTGTTTCTAGAGGATCCACAGAACCTTGATCAGAATACAACAATTGGTATTGTAAAGAGGGTAGGCATATCATGCATTCAAATATCATTAGACAATGACAAAAATGCATTGCCTTGTGTTTGTGAAGCTAGACCCTGTGCTATAGATGTACACCGCAAGTTTAATCAAATACAATCCACTTACTTGATAATAAGTTCTTATATCCTATGCAAAATGCAAGAAGAGAAGAGAATGAAAGACCAAAGGCAGAAGTAGAGTGACTAGATAAAATCCACTATAAGATCATAGGTGTGTGCATGGGTTCACTTAGAAACCCCAAAATTCCTTAAGTTTATGCGCTACCAGAATAGATATGTTATTCATATTTTGGTTATAAACGTCATGGAACAGGTCATAAAAAGATTCATGTAATAGAATGTTCATCCTCCCAAATTTGGCCAAGGTATCTCTTCCAAAAGTTGTAGCCGTTGTTTCCAAGCTTGAAAACGTTATGGATAGGGGAGATTCAGAAAGGTTTAGGATTTTCAAACAAGTTTTAAAGATTCATAAATATGGAACAAACAAAACATTATGTTGCCAAAAATTATGCATATTACAAATATTACTAAGAAATACAAAGCATATAAAACAAAATGGAATAATCCTAATATAGAATAAGTTTCAGTTTCAATGTTGAAAGTTATATTAATCCTAATAGACCGATTGCAATGGATTGTTAAATGAACATAATTTTCAATAAAGATTGGAACGAATGAGATAAACCTGAATAATTCACCTGATAATTTCAAGCCTTTTCATTCTCAGGAGAACATTGTTGATTTACCTGCAATCAATAGAAAAATTATAACACGTTTATTGTCAGAATTTACAGCTGAAAATCAAGGCGTGACTGAATATTGGAGAATAAGTGTTAGGACCGAAGTGCTTATGCTCACCCCAAATAGATTCTGCCACATACTCATGGAATTGCAGAGCTGAGATATCAGATGTAGCCGCCTCTATGGAAGACTGAATGTGGGGGTGGAAATGCATTGAAGTTAAAAATGGAACATAACTTGGCATAGTCAATGGACTGAAGCTATGATGGTGAGGCTTGATATTGGGTTGAAGATCTGATGGTGAGGCAATATATTGGGTCTGCAGCTGGTGAAACTCCAATTTGCAACTCTCTGCAATCTCTCTCATTTTTGCTCCGCCTTGTGAAAAACAATAAATACAATATTTTATTTTCACACTAGATTTTAGTTGAATTAAAAAAAGCAAGAGTCTCACATTTTTTTGGTTGTGTTTCAAAACTTGATTGCATTTTAGCTTCAGCTTTGTGAAAAATAATAAATATAATATTTTATTTTCACATTAGATTTTAGTTGAATTTAAAAAAGTAAGGGTCTTATATATTTTTGGTTGTGTTTGAAAACATGATTGCATTTTGGCTCTCTCACCTTGTGAAAAACAATAAATACAATATTTTATTTTCATATTAGATTTTAGTTGAATTTTAAGAAGTAACGGTCTTACATATTTTCTGTTTGTGTTTGAAAACATGATTGCATTTTTTCTCCCACTTGTGAAAAACAATAAATACAATATTTTATTTTCACATTAAATTTTAGTTGAATTTAAAAAAGTAAGGGTCTTACATATTTTTGGTTGTGTTGGAAAACATGATTGCATTTTTTCTCTCCCACCTTATGAAAAACAATAAATACAATATTTTATTTTGACATTAAATTTTAGTTGAATTTAAAAAAGTAAGGATCTTACATATTTTTGGTTGTGTTTGAAAACATGATTGCATTTTCGCTCCCGCCTTGTGAAAAACAATAAATACAATATTTTATTTTCACATTAGATTTTAGTTGATTTTCAAAACGGGTCTTACATATTTTTGGTTGTTTTGAAAACATGATTGATCTTCGCTCCCCCCTTGTGAATAACAATAAATGCAATATTTCATTTTCACATTAGATTTTAGTTGAATTTAAAAAAGCAAGGGTCTTACATATTTTTGGTTGTGTTTGAAAACATGATTGTTGTGAAAAATAATAAATACCATATTTTATTTTCACATTATATTTTAGTAGAATTTAAAAAAGTAAGGGTCTTACATATTTCTGGTTGTGTTTGAAAACGTTTAGTTTATATTAGGTGGTATTTATAATAATAATAATAATAATAATAGTAATAATTTAATTTTAAGGTTATGGTTTTTATGCAATGATTTTTCTGTTAAATTTTTTGGAGGCAGAATTTGGGGGGAAACAAATGCTCTTAACTTGGTTATATTGAAAGCATTTATGTGTTCTTGCATATTAGGTGGATGTAAACAAAAGATAGTATATAGTAAGTCAATTCAATAGTTAAAAATAAGTGTTATTTTCTGAAAATTCATATAACAAATTTGGAAGGAGTAGGGTATGTATCCTTCTTTAGGTTAAGTATATTCAAATTGTTGTGTGAAATGGATTGTAAGACCTTATGATTTCACCTTGAGAAAATAGAGTCCTATCCTAGTCACTCACATATTTTAGGTTGTCATAAGTAAAGTAAGTGCTTTTCCTTAAGATGTGAACATTTCATTTTATGCAGTCTGATAATGTGGTTTTGATGAGGCATTAAAAGATGGAACGAGCATGCATCTTTAGGATCCTAGTGTTATGTTTCTCTCGAGGCATGAGTGCATGTTTAAAAAGGCACTAACAAGGGTTGAAGAGGTGGAATAGTTAGAGAGGTTGGGGGGTTATAGGCTCACTTAAAGGTGTAGACAAGTAAGTTAAGCACCATGACAAGTTGTCAATAAAACTTAAGACATTTGATGAGATACATGAAGGAAAATTGGTAGTGGTACTAAGTGAACATTCCTCGATCCAAGTTGATACCCTCTCCTTGGCACTTGTTGAGCCCCAAAGCATCCTCTCTTCTACGCAATTTCTTAAACCTTTTCTCTTCTATTTTCCCATGTCAGTGCCTCCTAAGCTATCAAAAGTTATTACATGTTGATTTCAAGTGTATATTTGAGTAATTTTCAAATTATATCATTGTGTGTGCTATTTAATCTAGGTTTTGTTTATCAGCTACAGAATGTAGCCACTTTTCGCAGCTAACTTGCAATTACGTAGCTGTTTTCATTGCTCTGTAGGTTACAGGTGTCGGTAGGAGAAATGAGACACATGGGCAGCTTAGGAATGATCCACACATGGATGAGGTCCTATTTTCTTAGCCAAATTCGTAAGGAAAGGTACCGATCAAAGGGTGGTCAACAGAGAATTCTATGTCAACTAGAACTCTGTTCCTACACATAAAAGAAGCCCAAAGTCGTTCCTGAACTCGTGGATCCGTTTTTTCTACATGCAGGCCATCTCCATAACGCAATCCAACATCCACCTTGCATAGATTTACTGCATGGCAACCGAGAGGCTGAATCCTCGGATTTTGACCTGTTCACATGTCTATTGCTGAAGAAATTTCTCTAAGATATAGTTATGCATTTTCTCTATAAATATAAGTGTTTGTAATGCAGATAGTTCTTGATGCTGTTGATATAGTGTTATTTTGCTATTGTGTGACCGAGAGACATATTCCTTTGTTTCATAATACAAAAATCTATTTTTCATATGGTTGTTTAAGCGTGGTTTGAAGCAATAGCATGTTAGTCCAAAGTTGTACAGAGGGCCCCTGCGTAGCTGAGGTCCCTTATTTTGTTTTGCATAGTTTCTTCACGTATATTTTCTCTCATTCGAATTGTACATTTCTTTTGTTTTTCTTATGATCATAATCGTTCTGACTTTATACATGTCTTTTCATCTTGTCACATTTCTTACTAACAGTGCACTTCAAAATAGTCTTTAAGTCTAGTTATGCTCGAGCTTCTTAGTGTAGTTTTTGCATCAAGTGGTGATTTGAGACTTGCTTCCTCTGTTGAACTTTAGTTTTCAATTTCAGTTGTTTATGCTTTTATTTAGTGAGATTTGTTTACTTCTTAAGTTAGTTTAGATATCAGTTCTTCATGCTATATGATGATATCTCCGGAACCTTTAGCTTAACCCCGTTTTAGAAGTTAGTTGGTGAGCTATTGTGGTTATAGGTGAAGTAATTGATTTTGATTTCATTAGTATGCATGTAGAAAGTTTAGTTGTCATTTCTTTCATGCTATATGATGATATTTCTGGAGTCTTTAGCTTAACCCCATTTTTGAAGTTAATTGGCAAAATATTGTCATTATATATGAAGTAATTGACTTTACTTTCATTAGTGTGCAATTTAGATGTCATTCTTTTCATGCCATATGATGATATTTCCAGAGTCTTTAGCTTAACCACGTTTTAGAATTTAATTGATGAAATATTGTGATTATGGGTGAAATCATTGACTAGTTTCCAGTTTCGTTACTTTTTGGTTTTGAGTGCAGCAGTTTATTAGATTTCAATTCTGCAATTAGGATGGATAGCAGAAATAGTAACCTCATTTTCAGTGCTTCATTTTTAGTTTGGTTTATGTAGCTGCATGTTTACACTCTTATTCAAGCTCTAATTTTGTAGGCAACATGTTTTGAGATCTTTTAAGTTCTAAGTTTGGAAATTATCATAAGAAGCATAAACCTTGTCTTCAATTCTACATCCACACTTGATCTTTAAAAGTATTCCTAAAACTTTAGACTAGGGTTTCCATTGCATTAAAACATTTTAGGAGACCAACAAGAACAAAACCCAAAAACAAGATAAAACTCAAAACAGTGAGGTAAAAAAAGGGTTGTCTAGTACATACAATGCACTACACTTCATCAGTTTACGACTCCCAAATTGATAACTTATGTAGTAATTTAAGACACACTAAATTGACTAAACATTTTGGCGTCGTTGCTGGGGAAGTGTAACTAGGTAGCCTATTTCTTACATTCAAAAAAAAAGGAGGGATAATAATTTCTTGAAGTATGTTCTCATCTTGAACCTAGTGTGATTTGGAGGATCAGAAAAAAGAATTATTAGTTCAATAATTTCTTGAGTATGCTCTCTTCTTGCACCTAGTGTGATTTGGAATAGCAGAGAAAGGATTATTAGCCCAATTAAAAATCATTAAAAGAATAAAAAAAATGACATGCATAGAGAAATATATTCTAAGGGAAGGTTTATAGGTAGGGGAAAAAGTTCGATTTTTACAACTCCAACTACTTCAAGGAATAGACAAGATACACCTCCATCCCAGACTCATTCTCCTAGCCTTAGGATTCCTAGAATTCAAGGGGCAGTAATTGAATTAGAAGATTCTCCCACTCCATATACTAAAACTGACCTAGGAAAAGAACCCTTCTTCACCTCCATAGGAGAGCCTATTGCAGTGGAAGAAGTAGAATGACCTAGAGAAGAAGAGGAGGTAGAAACTCTCTCTCATCAGCCATTAATATAAGAGCCAGAAGATTCTGAGGAAACTATCATGGCAGAAGAAGTACAAGATGGAGAATTTTCACTATTTGGAGGAGGGGATAGAGGTAGAGGTAGAGGAAATAATGGAGGTGGTAGAGGTAATAGTGGAGGAGATAGAGGAAACAATGGGGGAAATAGGAAGGAGATAACTCATTTGGATTCCCTACAGTAGATGAGAAAACCCATACAACAATGAAAAACATTTCACCATCTGTCCTCTGAAACTTTTATGGATTGCAAAGTGAGGATCCTGAAACATTTCTATTTGAGTTTGAAGTTTTATGTCGAACCTATGACTATGTAGAGGACTCTCAGAAACTCAAATTGTTCCCTTCAACATTAAAAGGGGCTGCTCTGAAATGGTTTATGCGATTAGACACTCAATCTATTAGGACTTGGAATGATATGAGGCCAGCATTTTTGGATAGATATCTGGATTATTGTATGCCTACTAATCATAAGGATGAGGTATTCAAAATGATGCAAAAAGAAGATGAGAACTTAGAGGATTTGCTTGAGAGGTTCCAATACAACTTAAAGAGAGCAAAAATGAACAATTTAGATGAGGAAAACTTGAAATCCATTTTATTGAAAGCCATTAGAGATGAATGGATAGATATTTTAAACATGATGGGGAAGGGAGACATCTCTCAACTTCCACTAAGTGACATAGCAGAACTATGTGTCCATCTCTCAAGGGGATAGTCTAAAACTGGAAAACGGCCTAGAGACCCTTCTCTTATTAGAGCAAACAAATCTGCAACTGGGACAGTAAGTAGGGCAGAAATTGGCAATATGTTTGATGAGTTCAAAACTGATATTCTAGGGAGCCTTAGTGAACAGTTAAACACCCTCAAAATTCAAAACAAGCAAAAAACAAAAGGTGATGCCTTAGCCATATTTTGCCCAAAATGTAGAAAGAAACATGCTCTAAGATAATGTCCCTTAGATGCAAAAGTTGTAGAAACATGTATGATTTGCTCAAAAAGTCATGAGACCAAGGATTGTCCTTCAAACCCAGGTCTTAAAGTCGTCTTTCAAGAGGATCCAAATTCTGTAGAATCTCTTTGCTTTGTTTCAAGAATACCTTGGCAAGAGCAACAAAATCAAGGATTTAACAATCCAATAAATTTTAAGCCCCCACCAAATTGGAATTCTTGGCAACAACCTTGGCCTTAACCTCAAAATCAGTATCAATCTCGATCATGGGCACAAGGGGTAAAAAATCCTTATGGGAGATTTGCTCAATATTATCAATATCCTCCATCTTATCAGGGCTATCCTCCCCCACAAAACCAACAACAAAATCCACAACTTCCAAATCAAAGCCCTCAACTTTCATTTCCATTTCCACAACAACAACCTCCTCAATAAAATCAAAATTCTCAACTCTTGCTTCCATTTCAACAAAAGTCAAATCAACTACCAGCCCAACCATTACCAAATCCCAACAAAAAAACCCTCAAAATGCTTACATGGTAGAAGGACAACCATTTCCTACCTACATGATTGTCCCTCTAGATCTTAATGATGTTCAACTTAGATCTGGTAGGATTTTAGAAAAATAAAAACCTTCTATAGATGTTCAAGAGCAAGATGCTTCTAAGGAGGATTCTCTGAAAGTCAATAAAAGTTTTGAAGAAGCATCCCTTCAAAGCCCAACTATTCAAAAAGAAAAACAAAAAGAGTCAACCCCCACAACTCCTATAGTTGAGCAACCTGCATCTACATCCACACCTCCTTTTCCTGAGAGATTACAAATTGACAAGTGGGTGGAAAAACAAATATTTTTGCCTGACTATGATTTCCTAGATGAATTAAAGATTGTCCATATCAAGATTCCCTTGCTACAAGCCATTAGAGAAATTCCTATTCTAGCAAAAACAATAAAGGAGTTGAGTATCAAAAGACAAGGTACGAAACCAAGAGACACAAAAAGAATCCACCTGGTAGGAAAAATAGTAGATATCATGATGGGAAAGATTACCATGCAGAAATATGTGGATCCAGGTAGTCCAATTGTCAAGACACACATAAATGGAATAGAAAATCCAAATACATTGATTGACTTAGGGGCTGCTATAAACATTATGAGTAGACAAACTATGGAACAACTTAAACTTCCTAATCTTCTTTTCACACCTACCTTATTGCAACTTGCAGATAGATCAGTAATCAAACTAGATGGTGTACTAGAAGATATTTAGGTCTCCTTAGATTCTTGGGAATATCCGGTGGATTTCGTGATTTTGACTCCCAAGAATAATCTAGGAGGACACCCACTCATCTTAGGAAGACCTTGGTTAACCATAGCTGATGATTTTATTAGTTGTAGATCTGGTGACATGTACATTTTTTATGGTAGTTCAACAAAGAAATTTACTTTGTATCCTCGAGCAAAAGCAATTACAGAAGTAGGAGACAATGAATGGGTCGATGATGAAGATGCTATACAATATGTCTTTACTCTCTCTGAAGTTAGTGAGGATAGTCAAATCCTAAACACATTAGAAAATTTTGAAACATCTTCGGAATATGATCACACACAATTTCAGTTAGATTTTGATATTGAATACTTGTCATCAAGGCAAATGTCTCTCTACTCTATGGAAGAGTTTCGTAGTTCTGAAGTTGAAATTTTTCCAGGTAAAACATTGAATATCAACAAAAACTTGGAAGAGTCACAACAAGAAGAGCTAACCAAAATCTTACAAAAACATTCTGCTGCATTTGCATGGGAGTATACTGATATGAAGGGTATTGACCCTAAGACTTGCATCCATCATATCTATATTGAGGAAAACAGTAGACCAATCAGATAACCTCAGAGAAGGATGAATCCAAATCTTAGGGAGATTGTGAAAGAAGAGCTCCAAAAACTACTCAATGTGAACTTCATTTACCCAATCTCAGATAGTCAATGGGTTTCTCCTTGGTGATAGTTCCCAAAAGGAATGGTAAATGGAGGGTGTGCATTGACTATAGGGAATTGAATAAAGCAACCTTGAAGGATCACTTTCCTTTGCCCTTTATAGATCAAGTCTTAGATACATTAGCAGGCAAAAAGTACTTTTCATTTTTGGATGGTTTTAGTGGTTATAATCAAATTCAGATAGCACCTGAAGATCATAATAAAACCACATTTACTTGTCCATGGGGAACTTTTTCCTACCGAGTGTTTCTTTTTGGATTATGTAATGCACCTGCAACATTCCAAAGAGCAGTACTAGGAATTTTTTCTGATCTAATCCATGATTGTGTAGAGGTATATATGGATGATTTTACAGTCTATGGTAATACATTTGAAGAAGTCTTAGAAAATTTGGAAAAAGTCCTTATAAGATGTAAAGAAACAAACCTTTCATTAAGCCATGAAAAATTCTTTATGATGTTTACTGAAGGTATTGTTTTGGGACATCATATTTCAGGGGATGGGATTAAAGTAGACAAATCCAAAGTTGAAGTCATCTCCAAGTTACCTATTCCAAGTTTCCAAAAATATGTCAGAAGTTTTCTAGGATTTATTGGATATTATAGAAGATTTACCAAACATTACCAAAATAGCATCTCCACTCTTCAAACTGCTTACAGAAGACTGTGAATTCAAGTGGAGTCCTGATTGCCAATTAGCGTTTGAAGCTTTGAAAACAAGAATATCTAAAGCACCTATCTTGAGAGGACCAAATTGGAAACTTCCTTTCCATATTTCTATGGATGCTTCAGATACAGCTCTAGGAGCTGTACTGGAACAAAAAGACTTGGTTCCTTATGCCATTTACTATACCAATAAAAATTTGACTCCCACTAAGTTAAATTATACTGTGCCTGAAAAAGAATCCTTAGCTTTCGTTCATGCAATTAATAAGTTTAGACATTATATAACAGGCTATGAAACTTTTATTCATACTGATCATTCTGCAATTAGATATCTGATGAACAAACCTATTACTAATGGCAGAGTTACAAGATGGCTCTTACTTTTACAGGAATTCAATATTACTGTGTTAGATAGACCAGGGAAATAAAACACAGTTGCTGATTTCTTGTCTAGGATTCAAAATATCAAAGAGGACTCTCCTGTAGAGGATAAGTTTCCTGATGAATACTTATTTGCAGTAACTACTAAAACTCCTAGGTTTGTAGATATGGCTAACTATTTGGTTATAGGGAAACTACCTCCACATTTATTTCCTAGTGAAAGAAGAAAGATTATTCAGGATAGTTCAAGATAATCATGGATTTCTAACGAATTATTTAAAACAGGGCCAGACTTTGTGATCAGAAGATATGTGATGGAAGATGAAATGCTTGATATTCTCAAAGCATGTCATGATGAATCGTGCGGTGGACACTTTACTGACAAGAGGACAGCTTATAAAATCCTTTCTTTAGGATATTATTGGTTGTCCCTCTTCAAAGATGCAAAACAATATGTCAAAAGGTGTGACAGCTGCCAAAGGGTAGGGAAACCTATGCCTCAAATGAGATGCCATTGCAACCTCAGGTACTCATCAAACCCTTTGAAAAATGGGCTTTAGACTTTATTAGGCCTATTAATCCTCCATCCAAGCAGAAAAAGTATATATTGGTATGTATTGATTATGTCACTAAATTGGTAGAAGCCAAAGCATTATATTCTGCTACTGAAAATACAGTAGTTAATTTTCTTTATGAGGATATTTTTACTTGTTTTGGTGTTCCAAGGGAAATTGTGACAGATCAGGGAAGTCAATTCACATCCAGAATGATGGAGAAGCTTATGGAAGAGTACAAGGTCAAGCATAGAAAATCCACTCCTTATCATCTACAAGCAAATGGTCAAGTGGAGTCCACAGACAAAGTTATTGAAGGAATCATTACCAAAACTGTGCATCTACATAGAAGAGATTGGGCAGAAAGGCTTCCTGAAGCCTTATGGGCCTACAGAACTACATGGAGGAACACAACAGGACATACTCCCTATGAACTTATTTGTGGGAAGGAATTTTTGCTCCCCATTGAGTTCCAGGTCAAAACGTTCAAGATGGCAATTCAGTCGGGAATAGATCTATCAGAAGCTCAAAAGCATAGACTAGAACAGTTGAATGAACTAGATGAGATCAAACAAGAAGCAGTTCAAAGTGTTGGGTGTGGAGCCTGATTATCTTCTATAGTACCGGCATATTGGACCCCAGTTCAAAATGGGGCGGCAACGCCGCCCGTAAAATAATCGCTGCCGTGGGGGGTCCAGGGGGGGCGGCAGCGACTTTTGGGAGCCCCCCCCTGGCGAGGGGTTTCGGGGGCAGCGCCCCCGAAGCTAAAAACAGCTGTAAAATTGCCTTGTAAAAGTATAGTAATTTCTAGTCAATCTGGGCCGTTCATTAGGCAGATGATCTGACGGTAGAACTTATGTTTAGTTTAGGGTTTTTTTCCCTAGAAGGCAACCCTCTCTTTATATGAGGGCATTGTATTTGAGGCTGTGAGATAGATGTGTATTCGGTGAGCGAGAAACATAGAGGTGAGACTGTGAGAGAAAACAGAGGATATTACAACGGTTTTGCTGTAGGTTGTATCTCTTCATTTTGCTGGATAATAGAAAGGAAGGACTGGCTGTTCGGGGTGGACGTAGCCCAAACTGGGTGAACCACGTATATCTGTGTCTCTCTTGTTTTGTGCGTTTTCTGTGTTTATATTTCTGCAATATTTTATGTGTTCCATTGCTCCGTAATATATAATTTTCTAACACAAAGAACTAATCTAGTTCAGTAGTAGAGAGCTAAGTGGCATGATAAATACATCAAGGACAAAAAGTTTCAAGAAGGAGATTGGGCATTGCTATTTGATTCAAAGTTCAAAGGTTTTCAAGGTAAATTTCAGACTCATTGGCTTCGGCCATATGAGATTGAAAAAGTTTTTAGCAATGGAGCAGTAAGAATAAAAAAAATCAATGAGCATCAAACTCCTCTCATTGTGAATGGTCATAGATTGAAGATCTATCATAAGCCACTTTCAAAGGAGGAGTTTATCAAAATCTTTCAAGATAATTCTGCAATGAGGCTGGTGAAGAAGAATCATTCTTCTCCACCAGCCTAGTCTTTGTTCTTTTCATCATCATCTAATAATAATAATAATAATATATAAGCCTGAAAATGCTAAGTTATGGTATGTTCTATGCTTATAACAGTTTACTTCTTTTTCTTATTATATTCCACCGATTAGCAATCACATGTACATAAAGTAAAGTGTAGATAGAACATTAAACGATCGACAGAAAACAAGCCAAGACAAGAGACACAAGATGTGGCGGCTAGCCAGGGAAAAACCCCACAATGTGTGGGGAAACCCTTT
Organism: Pinus tabuliformis; assembly: GCA_031772625.1. Taxonomy (NCBI): domain Eukaryota; kingdom Viridiplantae; phylum Streptophyta; class Pinopsida; order Pinales; family Pinaceae; genus Pinus; species Pinus tabuliformis. The sequence continues at coordinate 382,928,836 of CM062813.1, forward strand.
GATCAAATCTTCTTTTATCTTCAATAATTCAGCAGAGAGAAATAGTACAATAAATCTGATTCATATCAGCAGTAGCAAACCCTAGATCAGTAGCATCAGCATTAGCGGCTTCATTATCAAACTAGGGCGGACCATATCTCACAAACCGATAGTCGGATTGACTTCATTCCACCACCAAAAGTTTCGGATTCCAAAGGAGGTTCAGATGAACCTACAACGTAGTTCAGATGAGGAGATCTTCTAGGCCACGCAAGTCAATCTTTACTTCTGCAGTTGCAGCTTCAGTTTCAGCAGTTTCTGGCTTCAAACTAGGGCAGTCGATATCTTGCAAACCATTCGTCGGATTGACTTCATTCCACCACCAAAAGTTGCTGCTTTCAAAGGAGGTTCAAATGAACCTACAGTGCAGTTCCAAAGAGGAGATCTTCTAGGCTACGCAAGTCAATCTTTACTTCTGCAGTTGCAGCTTCAGTTTCAGCAGTTTCCGGCTTCAAACTAGGGCAGTCGATATCTTGCAAACTGTTCGTCGGATTGACTTCATTCCACCACCAAAAGTTGCGGCTTTCAAAGGAGGTTCAGATGAACCTACAGTGCAGCTCCAAAGAGGAGATATTCTAGGCCATGCAAGTCAATCTTTACTTCTGCAGTTGCAGCTTCAAATTCAACAGCTTCCGGCTTCACATGTGTGAGAGAGAGAGACCCATTTCAGTGCAGTAGAGAAGAGACTCATATCTGCGCAGTAGAGAGAGAGAGATGTGATGAGATGAGTGAGTCCAAATGAGGAAAACTTCTCTTATATTTATACACAACATTGGTGGGTGAATAGATGCGACTGTTGGGCTTCTAAGCCTACATGAGTTGTAGGTCGGCTTGATAATAATTCCATAATCAAAATAAATTCATATCTCCATGAATACTTATCGGAATCGGATGATCTTTATATCAATCCTACACCTCTCGACGAGAGGAATCTAATAAAAATATTATCAGCCATGAATAAGATGACCCACATGAAGTTTTTCCCTGGTTGCCAATTTTAACACTCCTTCTCAACCATGGAGAACTTCATCTGCAATCTGTCTATCGGTCGTTACTATTCATCCATCAAATGCACTGCCTTGTACAACCTGTCCCTTGCCCTGCTCTGCTCTATTTTTCCTGTTCTGATTTGTCTTGTTCTGCCCTGCACTGATCTGTACTGTTTTTTTCTGTTCTGCTCTGCTCTTGCATTGTTCTATTCTGCTCTGCTTTTGTCCGAATTATTGAAGAAGAAGAAATGATCGAGGATGTATCATAATGACTCAAAGTCAGTCTCAGAGTATGTACCACTGGTCCCAGACCAGTCTCAACCAACCCGAAGTCAGCGTCATAGTGAGTACAACTCCACTGGTCCTAGACCAGTATCATCCTCCACTGACTCAAAGTTAGTCTCAGAGTGCGTACCACTGGTCCCAGACCAGTCTCAGCCGACCCGAAGTCAGCTTCATAGTAAGTACCACTCCTACCACTGGTCCCAGACCAGTATCATTGATCCCAGATCAATGGAGGTCATCCTAGCGTAGGGAGTACGGTAGTTACAACGATGCGTCCATCGATACTACTATGGTCCCTAACTTCATTTCCCTGCTCATTGATCAGATGAGAGGTGCTTCCCATGAGTCCCAGACTGCATGGGTAGGATGCCTCGACAGGAGAACGAATCAATCCTATCCTCACAAGAGAACACGTCAATCCTGCTACAATTGCCATGGAGAACACATCAATCCAGGCCTCACAGGAGAACACATCAATCCTACTACAATTTCCATGGAGAACACATCAATCCAGGCTGCCATGGAGAACACATCAATCCAGGCCTCACAGGAGAACTAATCATCCTGCTACACAGGAGAGCGAATCATCCTGTTCCATAAGAGAGCGAATCATCTTGTCCCAAAAGAGAGCGAATCATCTTGTTCCAGTGCACACCACCAGGGGAGGGTGAGTCACCCTGTGGTCGTATGCACATCAATCCAGGCCTCACAGGAGAACTAATCATCCTGCTACACAGGAGAGCGAATCATCCTGTTCCACAAGAGAGCGAATCATCTTGTCCCACAAGAGAGCGAATCATCTTGTTCCAGTGCGCACCACCAGGGGAGGGTGAGTCACCCTGTGGTCGTATGTTGCTCCAGTAATAACCGCAAGCCCTCAGAGCTCCAGAGCTCAATGTATGAAACATGTAGGACCCTTGTAAAAGGGTTTCTTACCGACTCCAAGTCATTTGGGAAAATCACAGATTAGATCTTTCCTCGGGGCTTTGACAAGGTGTATCAACCTGTACATCATCTTAATGTGATGGAGCCTCCTTGCTCATCAACTTACCATATCCAAGATGATGTCTATCTGCTGGAGCAATCGACGAATACGGGATTCCTCAATAATCGAATCCCACCTCTGGTTGTTATAGAGAATCACAGTGGTATCCAATGTAAATCCAAACAGCTCACTGAAGAGCTTTCGCAACCAGACTACCTCACACAAGGTTATGCTAGCAACAATATATCCTGCTTCGGCAGTGCTCAAAGCCACCGACTTCTGCTTCCTACTCATCCAGGATATCGAAGCAGATCCCAAGGTGAAACAGCACCCAGAAGTGCTCTTACGGTCCACCACACTGCCTGCCCAATCAACATCAGTATATCCAAGTAGTCTCACATCTCGGGCAGTGTATCTTAATCCATGAGAGATTGTGTCCTGAAGACATCTCAGAAGATTCCTGGCATCAATCCAGTGAGGCTCAACCAAATATGAGCTCACAATGCTAACTGAAAAACATATGTTCGGACGGAGGTTCACCAAGAACATCAATGCAAATGAGTTTTTGAAACTCAGAGGCATTTCCCAAGTCTGGTTCGACATCACTACCATATAACTTCTAAAATTTAAGATCCTCGAGGTAGTCACAGGCTTGCAGTCCATCATACCGAATCTTTCCAATATATTTACCACATATTTTCCTTGAGATAGGAAAATTTCCCTTGGCTTCTGCCACACTTCAAGTCCTTGGTCCTTCATTTCAAATTCAGAAGCCATCTCCCTCTTACATTTGTGAATGAGAGGGTTTGCACCTGTTAGAAAGAGGTTATCCACATACAATACCAGTATGAGAGGCTTGTCATCTTCAACCTTAAAGTAAAGGTTAGGATCGGCTTCACTCCTAGTGAATCCCAGCTTTATCAAGTAGCTATCGATCCTCTCATACCATGCTCGGGGTGCTTGCTTCAGCCCATAGAGAGCTTTCTTCAACCTGCATACATGAGATTTTCGATCATAAATCTCAAATCCTTCGGGTTGCTCCATGTAGACCTCTTCTTTAATCAAGCCATGCAAGAACGCAGTATTGACATCCATCTGATGTAGGTTCCATCCTTGTGAAGCGGCAAGGGCTATGATCGAGCGGATGGTCGTATATCTGGAAACAGGTGCAAAAATCTCATCATAGTCTATACCTTCCTTTTGGGAGAAACCTCGAGCAACAAAACGAGCCTTATACTTTTCCGTGCTTCCATCTGCTGCATGCTTTATCTTGTAAAGCCATTTTGAAGTAACAATTGTCTTGTCCAGGGTTTGGGAACTACTTCCCAGACATCATTCTCCATAATAGACTCATATTCTATGGTCATAGCATCCTTCCATACTTGATGCTTGACGACATCTGAGAATGACGAAGGCTCATTTTGTATGATCGTGCTCATGATGGTCAGGTATCCTTGATACCTATTAAGTTTCTTACTTTGACGGAAGGTTCCTCAGGGTGCAGCATGTCCTTTAGCATCATCAAGTATCCCCCCTAAGCCATGAAGGCCTCTTCCTAGAAGAGGAAGGCTCATGTGGATGATAATCTATCAGATCCATGGGTTCTTCTACATCAGGCATTGATTCATCATCCTTTTCTTTCGGTTCCCTGGTGTTGGCTTCTCGAGAGCTCCTCAAAGTCGAAAGATTGTTCACCTTGCGGTGAAATTTTCTTTAGGAGTCTTGGAACCCAATGCTCAATGAGGGCATCGATTTTGTACATATACGACGGTGATTGTAGTTTCAGCCCATAGAAACATCATAAGTCTTTGATCATGTAGCATGGCCCAGACAGCTTCCATCATCGTGCGGTTCTTCGTTCCCACCATACCATTCTGCTCAGGAGTATGTGGTGTAGTAGTCTCCCTCTTAATGCCAACCTCAGGTATGCCTGAGTGAACCAATTGTAATATATCAGAGGACTTGCTTTGGCTTGAGGGGAATGGTCCCCTTTTGAGCTTTCCTTCAGCACATCCTGGACATACACCTTCATTCTCTATTCAGAATTCGGGCATCCCTATCACCATTTGTCTTACACCGAGTATAGCTTTATAATGAAAGGGGGAAAACCTCTAATGCCAAAGTTCGGACTGAAGAGATATGTCATAAGACATGACACCTAGCAGACTTCCATCAACCTGATATAATGAATCAACACTAAACCCAAGAGTAAAGGCATCTTTAACATTATTTTTCCATATACATACCTTGCCATCGCTGAAGGTTACCTTGTAGTCTTTGTCTTCCGTTCCCGAGATGGACACTAGGTTCTTTTTGAGGTCAGGTGCATTTAATACATCCTGGAATTTCTGGCCTTCTTGAATGCTTGTCCTCTTCCTTGATTCCCAGCTCTCCTCTTATCTTTGCTGTTGAATTTTTCATTCCTTTGATTGCCATCAGAGGGATTTCGAGTTGCACCACTGCATATTGTACCATGCTTCTCTGATCATGATTATCATCATGCTGCCCATGTCCATGATTTTATCTATCATAATGCTGCTCAAACTAGTGTGCATCATCATCATGCTATCCTATATGTTCATGATCTCATGTTGCCCTTTATGTCCATGATCTCATTCACCATGATGCTCATGATCTCATACATAGTGACTTGCTTTGTAACATCATCATTTTCTTCTAGCCTTAGGTCCAGCCTTTCCTTTTGATTTAGTCCTGGAATTATTTCTTTTCTTTGCATGAAAATAAAAGGCAGCAGGAGGCATTTCTTACACTGCTTCCCTTGTTTCTTCTTGAATGCATCTAGCCATTAATTCCTCTAAACCAGGAATTACATTATAGTTCAGAAGAGTAGTCCTGAACACATACCATTCAGATGGTAATCCTTCAAGAGTTGTGAGTGCCATTTCTCTGTCAGTAATAGTTTCCCCAATAGATAGGAGATCATTCTTGATCTCGGTGATTCTTAAGAAGTATGATTGCATACTTTCATCTTTACCCTTCTTAATTTCCCTCAGCTTATTTATAAGAAACAAAACTTGATTTGCATCATTAACTTTAAATAAACTCACCAGTCTGTTGTAGATTTCCTTGGAGGTGTCTAGATCAGAGATGTAGGCCACCAAGCGCTTGTTGATAGAGTCCCGGATGATCTTCTTTGTTTTGACTTCTCCATTTTTCCATTTGTTCCAGGCAGCAGCAGATGCATTTGATGAAGGCTCAACAATATTGCCTCTTACATGGTCCAGCACTCCTTGATCTTCAAGGGTTAGATTGATAGACATCTTTCATCCGTGATAGTCAGCTTTCTCACGGAGCTTGTCTTCGGTAGGAAAGAGTGTTGAGGACCCCATAGTTCTTTTAGGATAGCCTTGCCAATCTTCTCTTCAATGATTGCTCTTGCTCTTGCTCGGGCTTTGTCTTCACCTTCGCTCTGATACCATGTTAAGTTATGGTATGTTCTATGCTTATAACAATTTACTTCTTTTTCTTATTATATTCCACCGATTAGCAATCACATGTACATAAAGTAAAGTGCAGATAGAACATTAAACGATCGACAGAAAACAAGCCAAGACAAGAGACATAAGATGTGGCGGCTAGCCAGGGACAAACCCCACAATGTGTGGGGAAACCCTTTGATCAAATCTTCTTTTATCTTCAATAATTCAGCAGAGAGAAATAGTACAATAAATCTGATTCATATCAGCAGTAGCAAACCCTAGATCAGTAGCATCAGCATTAGCGGCTTCATTATCAAACTAGGGCAGACCATATCTCACAAACCGACAGTCAGATTGACTTCATTCCACCACCAAAAGTTTTGGCTTCCAGAGGAGGTTCAGATGAACCTACAGTGTAGTTCAGATGAGGAGATATTCTAGGCCACGCAAGTCAATCTTTACTTCTGCAGTTGCAGCTTCAGTTTCAGCAGTTTCCGGCTTCAAACTAGGGCAGTCGATATCTTGCAAACCGTTCGTCGGATTGACTTCATTCCACCACCAAAAGTTGCGGCTTTCAAAGGAGGTTCAGATAAACCTACAACGTAGTTCCAAAGAGGAGATATTCTAGGCCACACAAGTCAATCTTTACTTCTGCAGTTGCAGCTTCAGTTTCAGCAGTTTCCAGCTTCAAACTAGGGCAGTCGATATCTTGCAAACCATTCGTCGGATTGACTTCATTCCACCACCAAAAGTTGCGGCTTTCAAAGGAGGTTCAGATGAACCTACAATGCAGTTCCAAAGAGGAGATCTTCTAGGCCACGCAAGTCAATATTTACTTCTGCAGTTGCAGCTTCAAATTCAACAGCTTCCGGCTTCACATGTGTGAGAGAGAGAGACCCATTTCAGCGCAGTAGAGAAGAGACTCATATCTGCGCAGTAGAGAGAGAGAGATGTGATGAGATGAGTGAGTCCAAATGAGGAAAAGTTCTCTTATATTTATACACAACATTGGTGGGTGAATAGATGCGACTGTTGGGCTTCTGAGCCTACATGAGTTGTAGGTCGGCTTGATAATAATTCCATAATCAAAATAAATTCATATCTCCATGAATACTTATCAGAATCGGATGATATTTATATCAATCCTACACCTCTCGAAAAGAGGAATCTAATAAAAATATTATCAGCCATGAATAAGATGACCCACATGAAGTTTTTCCCTGGTTGCCAATTTAAACAGAAAACCAATCACTGATTAGTAGTCTTATACAGAAAATACAGGTCAAAAATCAGAAGATTTTAATGCCCTATATTTTCCAAAAAAAAAAAAACTTTCATTTCACTCATAGTTTGTTTCATTCCATTTCGCTCCATCTCACCACCACATTCCATCAATAAAATTTCTCTTCATATTCACCTTTCCATGTATCATCCATACAATCATTTTTTATTTACATTCATTTGCCAAGTCATATGTTATTCACTATGTCAGTTTCTACAGCTGAATTCTGATTTTGCAATTGGATTCTGATTCCGCAGCTGAGTGTTGATTCTGCAGCTAATCCTTTGTTACTTTGCAGTGACAGTCAAGCGATTAGCCAAATAATAATAGAAGCAAGATGCAGGTATGGTAGAAAAAGATCTTTGAAGACATCAACACTTGAAAAGCACCTACAGAAGCAGCCAATTAAAAGTTCACAAAACGAAAGAGGTATGATTCCAAGGTATGGACAAAACCATTTTCAAATAGCATTTTAAACGCATAATTTTTATAGTTTGTAAATCACAAACTCCATAATGTGTAATGATTTGACTTGATGGCTGCCTTAACTCCACCATATCCTCCGCATCAATCTTAACGATCTCATAATCCATTCCCGAGTTTAACTCGTACTTAGTTGTACATCCTCATTACACTTATTAAAACAGCTAATCATGCAGACGTGAGCTAATTGAATACAGCTCTCTTCCATTGACGTTCCACTCCGCAGCCTTTTATGAACCCACTGACGTCCACTCCACAGCCTTTTATGAACTCAAACTCCATTTAGTTTCACAAATTTCACAAGTGACACTCTGCCTCCATGCTTCCACACCAGGTTTTGCAATCCTCGGTTCATTGTTTGTTTACAAAGACTTCTGCTCCATGAACCTACTCCCATGTCATGCTTAGCATTCTTCCCATTTCGTAATCACCGATTTTCTCCACGACCCTCTTCCATTTTCCACTCATATAACTGTTTTGCTCTCATAAAACTATCATTTACAGAGGTATCTTCGTAATAAGAAGGAGGAATGGGTCTTATAGTGAGAACAGAACCTGAAGGAGCTAAATTCATGGAGGGATACCCGCAGCTTAAGAGCATATTGAAGAAGGTAAGATGGTTGCAGTTCATTAAGAAGTTCAAGGGTCATAATAAGGAGGTTACAAAAACATTTGCAAGATCTTTCAATGGTGTGGAAGATGAAATTGGGGACATCAAATTTCCAGTGACAGAGTCATCAATTGCAGTAGCCATAGAGCTTCCACAAGAAGGGGAGAGATGGTTTAAGAACAAGGACTTCGATGAAAGGTCTGGAGGGTCATTCTTCGTAATCCAGGTATGGACGTATCAATGTTTAAACGAGGAATTCCTATTTCAGCCCTAAAAGATAAATGGACTAGTCTGATGTTGATCATTCAAAAATTCATTACATGCAAGGGAAGGTATGGCTCCATGTACATGTATCATATCAGATTATTAATGAATTTCCTGGAGAATAAACTATCAACCTCCCTTATTTCTTGTTGAGTAGTTTGAGAAAAATGTCTACTACCGTGCAAAAGAACATAGATGATGTAGAACCTCATCTCTACCATCATGGCCTTATTAAGATCCTGGTATTCCTCAGCTAATCCTCTGTTACTTTGCAGTGACAATCAAGTGATTAGCCAAATAATAATAGAAGCAAGATGCAAGTATGGAAGAAAATGATCTTTGAAGACATCAGCACTTGAAAAGCACCTACAGAAGTAGCCAATTAAAAGTTAGCAAAACAAAAGAGGTATGATTCCAAGGTATGGACAAAACCATTTTCAAATAGCATTTCAAATGCATAATTTATATAGTTTGTAAATCACAAGCTCCATAATGTGTAATGATTTGACTTGATGGCTGCCTTAACTCCACCATATCCTCCACATCAATCTTAACGGTCTCATAATCCATTCCCGAGTTTAACTCATACTTAGTCGTACATCCTCATTACACTTGTTAAAACAACTAATAATGCAGACGTGATCTGATTGAATACAGCTCTCTTCCACTGACATTCCACTTTGCAACCCTTTTATGAAACCATTGACGTCCACTCCGTAGCCTTTTATGAACTCAAACTCCATTCAGTTTCACAAATTTCACAAGTGACACTCTGCCTCCACGCTTCCACACCATGTTTTGAAATCCTCGGTTCATTATTTGTTTACATAGACTTCTACTCCATGAACCCACTCTCATTTCGTGCCCAACATTCTTCCCATTTCGTAATCACCAATTTTCTCCACAACCCTCTTCCATTTTCCGCTCATATAACTATTCTTCTCCTGTAAAACTATCATTTACAAAGGTATCTTCGCAATTAGAAGGAGGATTGGGTCTTATAGTGAGAACAGAACCTGAAGGAGATAAATTCATGGAGGGATACCCGTAGCTTAAGAGGATATTGAAGAAGGAAATATGGTTGCAGTTCATTAAGAAGTTCAAGGGTCATAATAAGGAGGTTACAAAAATGTTTGCAAGATCTTTCCATGGTGTAGAAGTTGAAATTTGGGACATCAAATTTCCAGTGACAGAGTCACAATTGCAGCAACCACAGAGCTTCCATAAGAAGGGGAGAGAAGGTTTAAGAACAAGGACTTCGATGAAAAGGTCTGGAGGGTCATTCTTCGTAATCCAGGTATGGATGTATCAATCTTTAAATGAGGAATTCCTATTTCAGCCCTAAAATATAAATGGACTAGTCTGCTATTGATCATTCAAAAATTCATTACATGCAAGGGTAGGTATGGCTCCATGTACATGTATCATATCAGATTATTAATGAATTTCTTCAAGAATGAAACTATCAACCTCCCTTATTTCTTATTGAGTAGTTTGAGAAAAATGTCTACTACTATGCAAAAGAACAAAGATGATGTAGAATCTCATCTCTACAATCATGGCCTTATTAAGATCGTGATTGGAAATCATTTGAAAGAGAAGGGAAATACGTGGGAAAAATTCTTAACTAGGAACTTCTTCCAAGACCCTCCTGAAGTGCCTGAGGGCAGTTCAGCAAAGAAAAGTAGGAGAAAAAGAACGAATTTAACAATCTAGGATACTCCTACTAGTATGACCAAAGAAGCCAGTGAGGAAAAATTGCCTTCTGAAACATTGACTGAGATTAGAGAACAGGTAAAACAGAAAGGAAAGAGGATAATTGAAGACATTTACCAGACTCCTGAGCCTTCTTCAAATGAAGAGCAAGTGCTTTATGAGAGATTAATTCATCTTAAAGAACAATCAACTAAGGAAAAACAAAAAGGAAAAGAGAAATATAGCATAGGAAAAGGAAACATAAGCTCACAAGGTCTAAGAAAAAGCTCTAGATTATAGGGAAAATTAGAGAAAATGCAAATCAAAGGATCTCAATTCATAGACCTAGGAGGCGAAACTCCAGATCAGTCACCAGAAAACACTCCAACTGATCAACGTCCATATTATTCTCTTTCTCCTCAATTAGATTTTGAAACTACTCTAAGGAAGACAACTCCAGAAATTGATCAAACTCTACAACAGATGTATGATTTCATTGAATCATTAGAGAAATCTACAACAGAACAAGGAACTTCCTCTAATCAGCCAGGTACAACTCAGGAAACCTTGATTCAGTCATTAAAGTAAGAAATTTATGAGATAGAAGTCCTAAACAGGCATATCCAAAAGGATAATGAAACATTCAAAGAGCAAAACAAATTGGACAAAATTATCCATGACAATACCACGCTGCACTTAGGGTTATGGCACAAGAAAAATAGAAACCTGAAGAAAAAGAATAGGAGGTTTAGTATAGCCCTCATCAATCTCAAGTACAGATGTTTTATGATGAAGCCCAGGATGACAATAACAACAAGAAAGAAGAATAAAAGGTTAGATGTCTTAGCAGAAGTTTCAAAGCAGATGAATTGAAGGAAGGATAGTTACAATTTTGGTTGCATGAGGACATGCAACATCTTCACAGTGGGGGTATGTTGAGCCCAAAAACTTCCTCTCTTCCACGCATTTTCTTAAACCTTTTCTCTTCTATTTTCCCACGTCAGTGCCTCCTAAGCTATCAAAAGTTGTTACATGTTGATTTCAGGAGTATATTTGAGTGATTTTCAAATTATATCATTGTGTGTGCTATTTGATCTAGCTTTTGTTTATCAGCTACGGAATGTAGCCAATTTTCGCAGCTAACTCGCAATTTCGTAGCTGTTTTCATTGTTCTGTAGGTTACAGGTGTCGGTAGGAGAAATGAGACACATGGGTAGCTCAGGAATGATCCACACATGGATGAGGTCCTATTTTCTTAGCCAAATTCATAAGGAAAGGTACTAGTCAAAGGGTGGTCAACAGAGAGTTCTACATCAACTAGGACTCTGTTCCTGCACGTAAAAAAAACCCGAAGCCGTTCTTGAACTCATGGATCCATTTTTGCCACCTGTAGGCCATCTCCATAACGCAATCCAACATCCACCTCGCATAGATTTACTGCTCATGGCAACTGAGAGGTTGAATCCTCAGATTTTGACCTATTCACGTGTCTATTGCTGAAGAAATTTCTCTAAGATACAGTTATCGATTTCTCTATAAATATAAGCATTTGCAACACAGTTAGTTTGTTCTTTATACTGTTGATATAACGTTATTTTGCTGTTGTGTAACCGAGAGACATATTCCTCTGTTGCATAATACAAAACTCTGTTTTTCATATGGTTGTTTAAGCGTGGTTTGAAGTAACAACGTGTTAGTCCAAAGCTGTGTAGAGGGCCCCTGCGTAGCTAAGGTCCGTTCTTTTGTTTTTGCATAATTTTTCATGTATATTTTCTCTCATTTGAATTGTACATTTCTCTTGTTTTTCTTATGATTATAATCATTCTGACTTTGTACATGTCTTTGTAGCTTGTCACATTTATTACTAACAGTGCACTTCAGAATAGTCTTTAAGTCTGGCTATGCTCGAGCTTCTTGTTGTAGTTTTTGCATCAAGTGGTGATTTGAGACTTGCTTCCTCTGTTGACCTTTAGTTTTCAATTTTAGTTGTTTCTGCTTTTATTTAGTAAGATTTGTTTACTGCTTAAGATAGTTTAGATATCAGTTCTTCATGCTATATGATGATATCTCTGGAGCCTTTAGCTTAACCCTATTTTAGAAGTTAATTGGCGAGCTATTGTGATTATAGGTGAATTAATTGATTTTGCTTTCATTAGTATGCAAGTAGATAGTTTAGATGTTAGTTCTTTCATGCTATATGATGATATTTCTGGAGTCTTTAGCTTAACCCCGTTTTTTAAGTTAATTGACGAAATATTATGATTATAGATGAAGTAATTGACTTTGCTTTCATTAATGTGCAATTTAGATGTCATTCTTTTCATGCCATGCGATGATATTTCCGGAGTCTTTAGCTTAACCCCATTTTAGAAGTTAATTGACGAAATATTGTGATTATGGGTGAAATCATTGACTAGTTTCCAGTTTCTTTACTTTTTGGTTTTGAGTGCAACAGTTTATTAGATTTCAATTTTGCAATTAGGATGGACAACAGAGATAGTAACCTCATTTTTAGTACTACATTTTTAGTTTGGTTTATGTAGCTGCATGTTTACATTCTTATTCAAGCTCTGATTTTGTAGGCAGCATGTTCTGAGATTTTTTAAGTTCTAAGTTTGGAAATTATCATAAGAAGCATAAACCTTGTCTTCAATTCTACATCCACACTTGATCTTTAAAAGTATCCTTAAAACTTTAGACTAGGGTTTCCATTGCATTAAAACACTGTAGGATACCAACAAGAACAAAACCCCAAAACAAGATAAAACTGAAAAGAGTGAGGTAAGAAAAGGGTTGTTTAGCACATACAGTGCACTACATTTCATTAGTTAATGACTCCCAGATTGATAACTTATGTAGCAATTTAGGACACACTAAATTGACTAAACAAAACTATCACTTTACAATATGAAGAGGAAATGTGAAATAGATGTGCAACCCACTAAAGAAGTTGGTAAGGTTGTTGCAATATATATAAATGGGTATGTCGTGTTGCAAAAGGAGATGTTGGAACTTGGAAGTGACCATTGGATTAGATTTTTCATGGAGTTCCAAGGAGATGCAAGGATTTGATAAGGATCACAGTACACAAATCCATCAAATAGGCCATATTGGGTTAGAATATTACTATTTTGGGACATCCAAAGTTGAAGGTGTATTTTATGGGGGTTTAGCCTAAGCACTTGGGTGCATCCCACATCGTAAGGGTATCTTGGACTTTCGGTGTGTGTTAGTGGTGTTAGTGCATTGTGTTTAATGAGAACTAGCTAGAATGTGTTCCGTTAAGGAAAAAAACCCACAAGTTTGAGATGACTTAACAAATTGGCATTGTAAGGTGTGTTATGCAATAGTTTTGGGGAGACAACTTGAACCATCTTAGAGTGTGATGGGTTGTGCCATGGACTTAGGTCCACTTACATGGGTTGAGGTGTGAAGGTACCCTGTGAGTTGAGGAAAATGATTTCAATGCTTACCTATATAAAGTGTTTATGATATAAGATTAATGTTTTTTGGTTGAAGAATGGAAGAGGAAGATAAGAAAGGAGAGGCATTGAGGTTTGTTGTAAATTAACCAAAAGGAAGGAAAATGTCTATTATTATTAGGATTGTTCAAGTTTCCTCTTTAATAGGACTAAATCTTAGTTGGGGCTAGGGAGTTGGCCTCAAAAGAATTCATTAGGTACTCTAGAAATCTAGGACATGAAGTATCCAATCTAATCTATTAGATAGATTCATATTGGGAAAAGGTTGCAACAAATAAGGTGAAAATATCCCCTCTTTAATGTGCGTTTTAAAAATTCCCTTTAAGAATCCTAAAACAAGGTCACAATCTTGAAAGGGGGGCCTTGATTTTAGCAAAACTCAATGTCAATGCTTAATACATGGTGTGATTATTTCTATTTTTGTTTGACCTTGAACAATGAGATCTATCTTTGGGTATATTTATTACTATGTCATTTCATTTCTGTGTTGAGAAGGTCTTAAGGGATATAGGGGATAATATGATTATTTTTTAATAGCCCTCCCTTAAAACCTTGTAAGGAGATGGTGTGCCCCATTTTTGTTGTCGTAATATTTCAACCACGAGCTCTTCTGATGAGGATGCCCTTGAAGGGAGGGTATGCAAAGGAAGTGGAAAAAACCAAAACTTAATGTTGAGTCAAAGGAGGAGTATATATTGTATGTGTCTTTATAGGTATTGACAAATTTGAAGGGAATGTTGTTTACCTCATATTACAATGCCTTTTATTCCATCATTCAAGATGTTAGAGGCCATTGACTTTAAGGGTCATGGGTGAAAGCTCACAAATATTTTTAAAATGAGAAGGTAGGTGTGATTTAGCATAGGATTTATTCTTCAAAGGTTGATTTTTTGGGTGAGATTTCCTAGGAAATGGAAAACATTGAAGCCCTACCACCTATAGCTTAAGTAGAGTATGAGAAAATGTTTCCTAATATTCAAAGAGTCTCTCCATCTTTTGTACATGAGATCCATGCTAGTTATGTTCAAATGTCAATCACTCATGTCAAGTTTGGCCCTAAGTAGGAAAGGTAACATGGAAGGAGGTGACACCCTTAGAAGAGTTCAAAAGGGGAAAGCCACATAAGTATAAATATCTACATCAAAGGACATCCCTCATAAAAAGAGCTAGACATGTATTGGTTGAATGTAGACAACAACCCATCCAAATATTGAAAAAGACAATAGAACATCCCTTGAATCTCGTAACAAATGGGGTATCTATAGATAAGGTGATCCTATAACTCTATTTCGCGTGTATGGAAAAGCTAGGATATGTTATTGAGAAGAGGAAGATCACGATGATTAGTTTAAACTTTACGGCAATGTAAACCCACTTCAAACCCCCCAAGGGGGATCAATTTTTAGCGATAAAAATATATATATTTTTAACTACTTTATATAATATATGCATATGTTCATAGTTGACGTTGAAATATTTTACTTAATATGGACATTGAAATATTTCATTTATAAATCACATTGTCCATATCAAAATATTATTCTTTTATTAATATATTTTTAAATACATGTCAATACTTTTTAACCTTCATAACGAAATATTTTATTTATGGCATACATTGAAATTTTTTATTACTAATAATAATACTAATGTTCACTAGATATACGATGAAAATTCAATTGTCGTCAGATATTCCATGAACGCAATTAGAATCATATATTCGACGAAAGTCGGGGCTTTAAAAAAAGTACAAAAAATGCAAGTAAAATCCCATAGTACAGTTGAGTTGTCAAAGTATAGTGTCGAGTTTTGCACCCAAATGTACTATTTCACTAAACCATTAACCACTAACCCCTAAACCAGGTTTTCGACCCAAATGTACCACTAAACCATTAACCACTAGCCCCTAAACTCCCTAGACCTCAAACGCTTGG
The DNA here is from genome assembly GCA_031772625.1 of Pinus tabuliformis. Lineage (NCBI taxonomy): Eukaryota > Viridiplantae > Streptophyta > Pinopsida > Pinales > Pinaceae > Pinus > Pinus tabuliformis. The sequence continues at coordinate 382,944,324 of CM062813.1, forward strand.
CCCTCAACCCCCTAATCTCTAACTCTTTACTGTTTACCCTTAACCCTGACCCCTAAACCCCTAAACCCCTTAGCTCCTAGAACCCCTAAGCCTTCTCCCAAACCATAGGTGCTAGTTAATGGCTTCAGAGCTTAAAGGTTAAACACCAAGGGCTTAGGGGTAAGGCGATATATGGGTTAAAGGCTTAAGGGTTATGGGATTTAGGTGTCAGCGGGTTAAGAGAATAGGGGTTAGGGGTTAAGGTGTTTAGGGTTTATAGGTTAAGAGTTAAGATTCGAGGCTTAAGAGGATAAAGGGTTAGGTATTAAGTCATTTAGGGATTCATGGTTAGGAGTTAATGGGTTAGTGGATTAGGGTTTAAGAGATCAGGGGGTTAATGGGTTAAGCATTATGAGTGTAGGGGTTAAGGGATTATTTCTTGGGGATTAAGGGGATAAGGAATTTAGTGGTTATGGGATTATGGGTTGTGATATTAGGGTCCATAGTCATCTTATCACAAATATTTAATGTTCCCTTATTAATTTCTCTCGTCACGTTCCCTCTAGGCCCCCCATCCTCTATACCATTTGGTCCTAAGCCCCCTTCTCATTCTCTAATACTAGGATTATAGATGTCATTAAACCATACTTGGACCTCCCACCTCTACCCATCCATCCTACCCTTATGTCCCCTTTCCCTATTCAATACATGAAAGGAAGCCCCTCCCCCAAAAGTCATGAGAATTGAACATTTAGAGGCATTCATTTAACAATCACATCTAAAAGTTCAATTCTCATGAATTTGTTTTGTGTGGGTTGTCGAAAATTGCCTCCAAACATAGACACAACAATGGGTGCAACAATGGATGTAAAATTGGATGCAGAAGTGGATGCAATAGAAGTAGATTCAAAACAAGACACAAAACCTGAAACAAAAGTGGATTAAAAAATATATGCAATAGTCAATGCAAAATTGGAAGCAAAATAAGATGCAAACATGGATGCAAAAGTGGAAGCAAAAAACGGTGGAATAGTAGGTGAAAAACTTGGCACAAATTATGGTGAAACAAAAGTGGATGCAAAAAGGAGGAAAAATTTGATGCAAAATAAGATGCAAAATAGGATGTAAACGTGGATGTAAATATGTGTGCAACTATGGACACAAAATTAGTTGCAATGAAAATAGATGCTAAAGTATATGCAAAATGAGATGCAAAAGCTTACGCAAAACTTGATGTAAAAGTTGATGCAAAAGGGGATGAAAAAACATAAACAATATTTTATGAAAACTTGGAAACAAAAGAGGATGTAAATGTGGATGCAAAAGTGGAAGTAATTATGGGTGCAATGATAGGTGCAAAACATGGTACAAATTGTGGTGCAACGAAAGTGGATGCAACAACAGAGACAAGAAAAGATTCAAACTTGAATGCAAAACAAGATACAAAAAGGGATGCAAAAGTGGACGCAAACATGAATGTAATATTCGACACAAAATTGGATGGAAAAATGGATGCAATGGAAGTAGTTGCAAAATAAGACGCAAGACTTCATTCATATACCTGACACAAAAGTGGATGCAAAACGAGATCCAATATTTGATGCAAATTTGGACTGAAAAGAGGATGAAAAAGTGGAAGCAAACATGGGTACAATAGTAGGTGCAAAACATGGCACAAATTTTAGTACAACAAAAGTGGATGTAAGAGTGAAATGCAATGATAGTTAAAAAATAAGAAGCAAAATTTGATGCAAAATTGGATGTAAGCATGGGTGCAAAAGTGGACGCAAAAAGTGGATGCAACAGAGTTCGATGCAAAAGTAAATGCAAAATGAGACACAAAACCTGATCCAAAAGTGGATAAAAAAATGGATGCAAAAATGTATGCAAATGAGGATGCAAAATTAGAAGTAAAAGTGGGTGCAAAGGTAGGTAACAAACTAGGCGCAAATTGTCGCACAACAAATGTGGATTCAACAGTGGAAAGAATAATGGATGCAAATGTGGATGAAAAACAAGATGCAAAAGTGGATGCAACAAAAGTAGATGTAAAAGTAGATGAAAAATTAGACACAAAACATGACAAAAAACTTGGTGCAAAGGGGGATGCAAAAATGGATGCTGAAAATGATGTAAAAGAGGATGCCAAAAATGATGCAAAAGTTTATAAGTGTAGGCAGAAAAATTGGATGCAATAGAGGATGCAAAAGTAGGTGAAACAAAATTAGGTGCCCAACTTGATGCAAAACACGGCATAAAACCTAGTGCAGAGGGTGGTGCAAAACTTGACGTAAAACCTGGTGCAAAGGGTGGCACAAAAATTGACGTAAAACCTGGTGTAAAACTTGGTGAAAAACTTGGTGCAACACCTGGTGCTAAACTTGGTGCAAAACCCGATGCAAATTTTACATCAAGTTTTGCACCATCTTTGATAACTGGATGCAAATAACACCACAAATGGGATCTAGGCACAAAAAAGGAAGAGAAATGGGATGCTAATAGTAGGGTTGCATTGTAATGTACGTTGGTGTGGTCTGTGAGAGGCCCCTTGGGGAGCTTCAACCAGGGGTGAGATTAACCCATCCATTCTATCTCTATTTTCTCAAGCTCTCGATGCTCTGAAAGTTCGGAAACTTGGAGTTCCCAATTGGTGGAGTGGAAATACCTAGGTTGTTGTGTGTAGTTGTCTGTGGAGTAGTTTGGGTGACAGGAGGTCTAGGCTCGGGGTGAGGCGATCTTGGTGATTTACAGTGAGTCAGGCCCTTAAGGTTGTCAGTGGCTCCTACAGTCTTGAGTCAGGCACAAGTAGTGGTGTTACTGGTCTTTTCAACATGTGGCCTTCCCCTCGGTGTGGGCATTACTCCCTCCCTGCCAAGCCAGGCTTAGAGGGGCATAGGGACCAAGACAAGCCAATTCAATTTGTGGAGCTAGGAATGGTGGTAGCTGGGACGTGTCGGGGTGGCAAGACTGTCGGTCTCTCCTGAAAGATGGTTTTTGGAGTGTGTGATGGTCGTGGAGGTAGTAAGCAGGCGACCTATCATGGAGGGTGGTCTCAACAACCTCAGTGGCATGGGAATGTGCGGCGTGGTGGTAAGGTCATTCGAAGGTCTGGAAAACGTTCAGCTCCTGTCCTGTGGGTAACTCAACACTGGTGTTTCGAGAACTTTTGTGAGCTAATTCAAACTTTTTTGGATTGGGTGGAGTCGACTGAAAGGATCTAATGGGAGGAGTATACTAAGTTGGTGGCCACCCTGGATAGAATGCACTACTTTAAGTGCCATGTTAGAGAGCGCGTGGTGGTGTTTTGGCGTGGCCAAAACCATATTTCAAAAAAAGTGGAAATGTTGGACACATGGATGGCACACTTCTAAGGGCATGTCATGTGCAACTTCCGTGCTCTGCCTCCTCTAGGAACAACCCCAGATATCCCAGAATCCATCGCGTTGAATGATTAATAAGCCCTATGGTTTTTTCTATGTGTTGTTTGTCTTTTAGTGTATGTTGCCTTCCTATTTATGGATGATGTCCTTAGTCTCTTTTTTCTATTTATGTCAGATGTTGCAAACAATGGTCAACAAACCTGGTCGGGGTGAGACCACCTGTTTTTTGTTACTCTGGATGTATATCTCTTTTTCCAAATCAATAGAATTTCGACTTACAAAAAAAAATTATATTAAGTTTCATTTCATTTATTATTAATATCTCTTACTTAACTATTTTACAGGTTATGAAAAACATCTAATCTTTTAAAAAACAAATATGTTAGAGTGAAATTCTCTATCATAGTACGATATTGAAGAGAGATATTGTAATAATTTTTATTTCCTTTATTATTAAATAAAATGAAAGGCTATGATATTTTGATAACTGAGGCAAGCCTTAAGACAATGTTACAGGCACGAGGTGCAAAAAATAAGAATGTTTTATTACACACAATAAACATGCATATAATATTAAAACTTAATAAAATTATGAGGAAAGCCTTAAGAGAATGGTATATGCACGAGGTGAAAAAAAATAAGAATGTTTTATTACACATAGTAAACATGCATATAATGTTTGGCATCATCCTCAATTTTCTAAAGAATTACGTTTTCTGAATTTCTACATACCTCACACTTTCATTTGTGCCTGAAAGAAACTACCAACTGAAGCTTTCTATGAAATCATACCTAGCGAGAGTCTCTATTAGTATCGAACCTCTACAAATCCATTAACCACAATTAATTTATTGAAACTTAATAAAAGTAAAAACAAACAAAAATCGAAAGATAAATCTGGGTGAACCTGAATGCGAAATTGAACTTGAGCAAAAAAGGGGAATCTTGGCTTTCAACTCTATTCACAACCCCATTTATCTGCTTTTATGTAAGATATTTTTGTGCAACTTGAAGAGCTAACAATTTCAAATATATATAATATCATATAAAACCTCATTAAAGAAAACCTAAAAAAGCAGTAACCTAAATATGTCATTCAATGACCTGAGCAAGATTTGATGAGATTCTCATCACCTTCTAGTATAAGATCATCTACATAAAGTACAATGATCAACAACTTACCTTCCACCACTATGTGATACAGTTTCACATCTGCTTCACTCTTTGTGAAGCCCAACCTAGTGAAGTAGCTATCTATCCTCGTGTACCAAGCACAGGGTGCTTGCTTCAGCCCATACAATGCTATCTTGAGTCAGCACACATGGGACTCATGGTCCAAGGTTTCAAAACCTTTGGGATGCTATATGTACACTTCTTCCTCAATCATGCCATTGAGGAAGGTAGTCTTCACATCCATCTAATGGATCTTCCAACCCATCTGTGTTGATAGTGCCAAAATAGATCTGATTGATGAGTACCTTGCAACAGGAGAAAAGGTCCCATCGTCATCAATCCCCTCTACCTGTGAAAAGCCACAAGCCACAAACATGGCCTTATGCTTCTCCACACTACCATCTACAATTTTCTTTACCTTGTAAAGCCAATGGGAGCTCACAATTGACTTGTCCTTTGGTGTCGGGACCACATCCAAAACATTGTTTCGAACTATGGAGTCATACTCCTCCAGCATCAACCCAATCTAGTTGTTGATCTGCTTCTTGAAAGGAAGATGGATCTATCACAACACATGCACCCATAAGTGCCATGTATCCAGTGACCTCTCTGGTGACCTTCTCTGTCTACGCTAAGAAGAGGATGCTCCCACATTCTCTCATGCATCATCCAAAAAAATTTCAGCCTCTCTAGTGCACTTTCTCCCCTCTCTAGAAGACTCTGCCTGAGTAGATGTCTCCAATCTCTAAACCTCTACATGTGGATGATCCACATCAATCTGAGTCCCCTCAACCTTCGGAGCTAAGAACTCCTCATCCGCAAGTAGCTTAAGCTCCCTCTCAAAGGATACTCACATGGCCTTCTCCTCATTGAACCTGATATCCCTGCGAACCACTATCATCTGACTCATTGGCATGTACACCTGATAGTTGTGGGGTGTATCAGTGTACCCCACAAAGATGCCCAAGTCTTTTGTTGGCTCAAGCTTCTTCCGTGCATCTTTGGTCACATGGAAATAAACCGATGGCCCAAAAATATTGAAGTGACCAACATCTTGCCTCTTACCGGAATAAGCCTCCTCTGGTGTCTTCATCTCAAGTATCTGATGTGGGCTATGGTTTTGAACATGAGCCGTTGTGTTGCATGCCTCAACCCACAAGTGTAGTGGTAGGCCCTTATCATGCAACATCGCCCTTGATTCCCCTACTATTCTCTTTTTCTTCCTCTTGGAAACCCCATTCTATTGAGGGTTATGGGGTGCCCTCAACTCTTGTTTAATCTCTTCTGCTGCACAGAAGTTCTTAAAATCATTGGAGACATACTCACCACCATTATCACTCCTTAGATCTTTAACCTTCTTGCTAGACTCTTTCTCTACCAATGCTTTGAACTCACAAAAATGTGTGAAAGTTTGACCATTTTTCTGCATAAAGAATACACACCATTTATGAGAATAGTCATCAACAAATATAACATAATACCTATGTTTAGCCATGGATGTTGTCAAGAATGGTCCACACACATTTGAATGGACTATCTCTAGAATAGAAAATGCTCAATTGTCTCTGTCTCCAAAGGAATCCTTGGTGTATTTTCCCAAAGTACAACCCTTGCATGTATCAACTTGCTCAAGCATACCTTTGGGAAGACCGGTAGAGATTTTCTACAATATCTTCAAAGCCCCATGATGCAAGTGGCCCAATCACCTGTGCCACAACTCGCCGACATCTTGGCTCAACATCTTTTCCTCTTTTGAAATCAAAGTAGCACAATCGTCTACCTCTATCTTATAGAGATTTTGAACTCGAATCCTTATCTTCCTTACTTGACCCATGGCTATGTGTCGAAGGGACACCATTCCTTTCGAAAAGATCACATCATAGCCTCTATCCTCAAGCATGGAAATGGATACCAAGTTCTTCATCAGTCAGAGTACATGCATAAAATTCTTCAAGGTGAGTGGAGCCGCATGCTCCCTCTGAAAGGTAATAGTGTCCACACCATTAACACTATACTTACCTTCATCACCCATCTCGATATGCATCTTGAGATCTTTCTCCTCCAGTTCACTGAATAACTCTTTGTCACCAGTCATGTGGAAAGAAGCTCCACTGTCTATGTACCAAACACTTCCCATCATTGAATACACCATGTATGCAATGAGGGAAAAGTCCAATTCAAATTGGGAGGCCAAAGCCTCACCCACCGCTCCTCTTGAGGACTTCTTCTATGGACAATTTGTAGCAAAGTGATCCATCTTGTGACAATGAAAGCATTTAACTTTCTTCATGTCATTCTTCTTACCTCCATGATAAGAATCTGATTTGGAACGAGAAATTTTACCTTTACCCTTCCTCGCCTTAATCATTAAGGCACAGTTCTCATCATCATCATTATTTGATGAAGATCCATCCTTGGTGTTCCTCCTGATTTCATCTTGCATCAAATCCGACCATAGTTGTTCCCAATCTGGTAGCTTCTCCCAACCATTGACAAAGTCCTGATAACTATACTAAGTCTTTGGGAGTCCAGGAAGAGCAAGCCTCACGATATATTCCTTTGAAAGCGTGATTCCAACACTTCCAAGTTCATCCTAACATTGAGCGAACTTGTTCAGGTACTTTGGAATTCTCTTGCCTTTCTCCATCTTGATTTTACAAATTTTATCCTTCAATGCCAACTACCTTTGATCACTACTATTTTGATACAAGTCCATCAATGTTTTCCACATAGAATGTGTGGTTTCCTTTCCATGGAGACTCAAGACAATATGATCTTGAACTCCCTCAAGGATTATCCGCCTTGCCTTCACCACACACTTCTTCCACTCATCCAAGTTATGTGCATCAGTAGCTGTTGGCTTAGGAATTGCTTGTTCAACAAATTCCTTCAAGCGATTGTCCTCTAGCATAACCTCCATCCTATCCCTCGAGGCTATGAAATTTGAGATGCCTTCCAAGGCATACTCAAGCCTCAAACCATGGAAGTCATCTATCGATCCTGAAGTATGTATGCGAATTTTACTTTCACCTGTAACCCAGAAACTCAAAAATTCAAAATCTCCTCTAGAGAGCTGATTTTAAATCAACGATATCTCCCTCATCTAAACTCCGATTCGGCTGATTTTTTTTTTTTAATTTGGGTATATTTTCCCAAGGAATTTAGATCTGCAATTTTTTTATTTTTTATTTTTTATTTTTATTTTTTTTTTTTTATTTTTTTATTTTTTTTATTTTTTATTTATTTATTTACTTATTTATTTATTTATTATTTTTTTTTCTTTTTATCTTTTTTTTTTTTTCTGAAAAATTTTGAACTGAAATTCTCATATATTCTCTACAAACTCTCGACCCAAAAAACAATCTTGCTCTAATACCATGTAGAAAATCTTGTAGATTCACAAGCTAATGCAATTTTCTAAAGCAAGAGACAAGAATCTACTTCTAGTCTTTACAACATAATCCCATAAACATCGAGCAAATAATAATTAATAGAGGAAGAGAATCAAAGACACATAACACAATAAATATCCAGGAAAAGCCACAGCTCAAAACCCCACTATCTGTTTTGTATTAATCCAGAAAATCAAGATGAAAATACAATATTTGTTCTCTCTAAAACAATCCTAGCACTCAACAAATTCAATATCCAACTCATAAGCAAGCTCAAGGCCAAAGATTAGCCTTTTCACAAGCTCTCCAAGTCTCTATTCCAATGCGTAATTGTTATGGAGGATAGCTTGTATTTAAAGGGAAATAATGCCTCTAAAAACTATGCAATCCCTCAAGTGTGAGTTCCTGAATGCATGCATTATCAGTGCAACTCAAAAAAATCTAAAAAAAAAATCACATTGTCCCTGCACTCTAGTCTCAACTAGGTCATTCTTAGAGTCAACATGCATGAGTTTCTGATGAGTAAATATTTAGTTAACTAGAGTAGCACTAATGGAGCTCATTAGTGACACCACTGGCTGTTAACGTTAGTTCTCTCAATCAGTTTGAAAACTAATTTAACTAAACTGACTCATGAAACTAAGTCTTCTATTTTACAACTCAAAATTAAATCACATTGTACTCCTACAAAGTAGGGAGAACATACACATGATGACAAAAAGACTTTCCAACTCGAATTTCCTAGGTTAAGTAAGTTTAATAAACTTAATTTAACTATTTCAAGTTATTATGAGAATAGAATTTGAGTTTAATTCATAGTTTAATTCAAGGAAAAATTAAATTGGAATTTCTTGTTGCCATGTCTCAACATTCTCCCATAAAAGAATAGAAAATCTGGAAATATTTTGACAAAATCTGGCAAGATTTTTTTGAGATCCCGATATGTATCTTTAGAATTTTGGGCGCCACGAGGTTCTTGATGGTGTTGAATCCATTTCCACCATCAAAAAAATGATTCAAACACTCCCATGGTCAATCATCATCCAAGAAAAATTCTCCACAACCCTGTGTTGTTGTATTTATAAATGCATTGTTAAATCCAAATGGAATTGTAAAAGTTACACATTTAAAATTTACAATTTCAAAAAAAAAAGACAAACAGTAAAAATAAACTGATATTAAATTAAAAATAAATCGACATGGCATATAGACCATTATCTGAGCATCAAAATCAAAGAGAGACTTTAAAAATTTCAAAATTGAAATTAAGCATACGAGTCATTGAAGACTGGTGCAGCTAGGTATTTATGTTTGTTTGACTCATTTGAATTAGAAAGGATTGTACCAGGAAAGTTACTTCATATAATCATCGACTAGTTGATTTTTCCTGGGTAGGTTCCAGAGGGCAGTCCAGCTACCCTCAAATTCAATGTGTACTTGTTATTTTTAAACTAGTTGATTTTCCTTCCTTTCCTCTGAGGAATTGACCAAACCCTTGGAGATGTTGTTAATAGCCACATGATTGTAACTTGTTATAATTCATAAGTTTAGTGCATTTGGAATTGCAACTTTTTTTCCTCCCTGGAAATCGACCAATGTCTTGAAGATGTTGTTAGTAGCCAGAAAATTGCAACTATTTGAAGTTCACAAAATTATTCTCTTGGAAATTGCAGAATGCTATTGTAGTTTGAAATCCCTCCTATACTTGATACATGCACTTAAAAGGTAAGGCTCTTGATCATTTTCATGTTACATTTAATTTGTGAATTTTGCCTACTTTTATCAGGTTTTAGAGCAAAGTTTCTCGTTGAATGGTAGAGAAGGTTGGATCAGTTCAATAATTATCTTCCTAATTGCCAAATTTTGTCACCAGTATTGTGTTGTGGTAGGGTACTTAAGTTCTGGAAATTCTTTGGAATATTTTTATACATAGAAATAATGGAGAAAGGTTGTTTCAATTGTTTTGATTTGATTCTAAGTTTAGTTTTAGATCATATTTTCTAGGAGATTGTTGTGATCTCCTGAACATAATGTAACCATTATATTTGTGTTTGTGTGATTTGTTTAATTAATGAATGCAACATTGTGGCAGCCTTAGGTGCTCCTCACCTGAGAGTTGTGGGTTTCATTCTCAATTCCATTTGTCTTCCTATTGTTTTAGTTGGTATTCGAGTGCCAGGGTTGAGTTGAGCCCTTGTGGCTAAGATTGACACAGTGAGCCTTTGTGGCTGAGAGAGACTAGTGAGTGTGGAGCCTCTTCTGCTAGTGAGTGCATGTGTGAATATTTGTTGGCAGAATCAAGATCTACCATATTTGTGCGTGGAGTAGCATGATCACATTTGAAGGTTGCATGGTTTGTTTGAGGATCAAGTCATTATCTGGAGCACAATGGATCTTGGTGTGGAACAGTGGAGGTGAGCCAAGTTGGCATTTGTTAGGAAAAGTAAGGTCAGATATGACCCGCACACCCTTAGTTAGTTATACAATGCACAGTTTCGGTAGATTGTGCATCTTTTCCTAAGAAAATGTGAGGAGATTTGTTCAGGTTCTATTGAGGGAAAGTGTGCATTTGTGTAGTTTTTATGAAGAAAAATTGCACAAACTTGTGCAACTTTTATTAAGAAAAAGTGCACAGATTTGTGCATCTTTTATTAAGAAAAAGTGCACTCCTTCACGGTCCGTCTATGGGAAAAGTGCGCAAATTCTTTTTTGTGGAATTTATAAATTGGTTGAGCTTCATTTGGTTTTTTGTTTGAAGCTATGGATCTGTTGATCAGGGATTCATGGAGCTACTGGTGCTGATTGTGAAATAGGAAGTTGTACGATGTTGGAAATTGGGATCTTTTGTCAAGATGGATAATCCCCTTGCAGAGACATACATGAATGAGTCTAATAAATTGGATGGATCCAATTATGTTAATTGGAAATTCAAGTTGCAAACACTACTGGAAGGCTATGGCACTTGCACCATCATAAAGGGAGAAGAAGAAACACCTGTTGCAGGTGTGACGTCTGTGTCAATTCAAGACTAGGAGGAGCAAGAGAACAAAGAAAAGGTATTACTAAGAATTTCTATTAAATATACTATAATCCCTCATATTCGTGATTGCAAGACATCTAGTGAAACCTGAAATGAACTGAAGGAATTATACGAAACCAAAAATACAAATCGAGTCCTCTTTTTGAAAAGTAAGCTCTTGTATATTAAAACGTAAGAAAATGAATATATCAGTGCCTTTGTTTAAAGAATCAAAGATGTAAATTATAAGCTAGGAGATATAGGAGAATCAGTACCTAGTATTGATCTGGTAACAATTACATTAAATGGAATGTCAGAAGACTATCAGATGTTTACTACAGGTCTTGCAGCAATGGAGAAAGTGCCAAATTTTGAGGAATTGATAGGTATATTGATGCAAGAAGAAGATAGGCATAAAAATTTGAGGCCTCAGAATCTAGAATTAGCACTTATGGCAAAGAAGTTCTTTAAAGGGAAACAAGGAGGATGAAGTAAACGTGGAATTCTACCACATTAAAGGCAATTTCCAAAACCAAATCAAGGTATGTCATCTGTCAAAAATTATTATGAAATAAAATGTTTCTATTGTGGTAGAAGTAGGCATCTTGCCAGAGACTGTTATAACAAGAAAAATGATGAATCTAGGAATAAACGTAGAAGACTGTGAGGACATTTTACAGGAGAAGCCCTGAATTGTGATCTCAAAATCTTAATTTGTTTGTGTCTAATGCCGCGTTGGTTTCTGAAACGGATGATGCTAATACATGTTTTTTTATTCTGGAGCTTCAATTCGCATGACATGCAATAATTGGTACGAAAACTTCAAGTAAATAAGCAATGGTAGAAAATTCTACCTTGGAGATGATCATGCATATAAGATCATGGGATATGGAGATATACATGTGACTTTACCAAATGGCAATATCAGGTGCATCCATAATGTTATGTATGTGTCTAGGATCAAGAAAAATTTGATCTTTGTGTTTACAATTACAGATCAGAATATGAAGGTTGAATTCTTCAAAACACATTGTATATTGAAAGATCTGCATGATCACTGCAAACCTGTTGCTTCAAGAGTCAGATTTGGAGGCTTGTACAAGCTTTATGTTACTAGAAAAAGTCATCAAGAACTGACTTCTACAACTATGTCAACATAAATCCTTTGGCATAAGAGGTATGGTCACATTAATTATCATGATTTATTGTTGCTACAAAAAAAAAAGTATGGTTGAAGGACTCCTTATGTTAAGGAATGAATATGCTACTTGTGAAGGTTGTGCATTAGGAGATATTCGCAGAGATGAATTCCCCTCTAATTCTGATAGGAGAAAATGAGATGTAATAGAACTTGTGCATTATGATGTTTGTGCACCCATGTAGACCAGATCCCTAGGAGGCACCTATTATTTTTGGTTGTTTATTTATGACTACACAAGGTGCACTTGGGTGTCCTTCCTTAGGAAAAAGAGTGATGCTTTTTATTATTTCAAAGAATTCAAAAACATGGCAGAGAAGCGGACAAGAAATTTTATAAAGGTCATACATTCAAATCAATGGGGAGAATACAGATTGGGGAACTTGATCAAGTATTGCAAGGACCATAGAATAGTGAAGCAATTTACAATACCCTACACTCCACAACAAAATGGTGTTGCAGAAAGGAAAGATAAAACACTGGTGGAGTGTGCACAGAGTATGATCAAAGGAAAGAACCTCTCAAATTATTTTTAGGAAGAAGGCATTAGTATTTTTGTTTATTTAAAGAATAGAAGTCCAACAAGGTATCTTGATCTTAATACTCCATTCGAAGCCTATATGTTTTTAAACCAACAGTTCATCATTTGAGTGTATTTTGATGTAATGCCTTTGCACATATTCCAAAGGAAAACAGAAAGAAACTTGATGCTAAAGGTATCAAATGTATTTTTGTAGGATATTATTCATAATTTGAAGCTTTTAAAATGTTTGATCCCTCTACTCACAAAGTGTTTGCAAGTACAAATGTAACTTTCCATGAGTAAGCAGATGAAGGAAACAAGGATAATGTTGGGATGGGGTCCCCTGGGTCAGTTTTGGGGCAAAAGCACAAGTTTTGATGTAAAAAGATATAAAGTCTCCGCGAATTGTGGACGGGGAGTGCGTAGTTAGTTAAGAGTCAAAAAGGGGTTTTACCCTTGTTTATGTAAACTTGATTTGGTTTTGGAAGATCTACCCATGGTCTACGGACCATGGGATTGTATAAATAGGTGTGTCTTAGAGAGTCTAAGGAGATCTATGTCCTTTTCTATGGGTATGACTGAAGGAGTCTAGAGAGTTAGTGCAGGGAAGCAAGTCTTAGAAGGGGAAAAGGCTTTGTAGCTCAGTGCACGAAGGCCTAGTGTAGTGTCCGTAGCTGAGTGTCCAGACCCCTGTAGCTGAGTGCGCAGGGAAGTTTTGAGTCTGTAAACTTATATTGAATATCAATAAAGAAGGTTGTTGCAGAAATTCCTTTGTTTTATCTCTGTACATCTGCTGTTTATGATTGTGATATATGTTGTAATGAATAATGTCTTTATGAAATAATGATGTATTGATGCGCGAATTTACTGGATCCGTCTTATTAACTGAATGCAATTAATTTTAAGTGATTACATGGAGATCATAACACTTTCTGTTAGGTTTATTGAACACTTCGGTAGATTTGAGTACATAGTGATATAAGAGTAATCTAAGGTGTGTGTAAGTAGCTAATTCATATTTTTAGGGTCTGCAAAAGCCAGTCATAGACCTTCGCGAATGTTTTAAGGTCACTTGAAGGGAATTGCAATACCAAGACCTAAGGGCTTACATATCTATGTGGAGGAAAATCTAGGGTATAAAAAGACATCACACTGATCTTTGGATGCGGAAAATTGGTTCCAACATCCCCCATACTACTTCAGGTGAGACTTCAGCCTCCGCTACATGGATTGATGCTGAAAGGGCCAGTAGTGTAGGGTTTTGTTTGGTGCAACTAACTCTGAACCTGGGTCAGGACCCATTAAGCCAACCAATGGTTATGTTGTTGGGAATGGGATCTGCATAAGGAGATGTGTGATGTTGCATCACTGGAATCCGACAAAAAAGGAAATTGAGAATTGGTTGTATAGGATGATCCACGAATTTGCGCCATAAGAGAATAGAAATCTACACCTGACGAAATAGTAGTGGCTGGACAAATATTTGTACACAAAAATACACAAAATTTTCTTCTGCACCTTCCTGATTGAACTATACGAGTGGATAGCTAAATTGGACGATGAACAAGGAAGGTGGAGGCTTGACGGTCCAATAGTGTGGACTTCGGGGCTAGTGCAGAAGTTGGGAGCCTCTGCAGATAAGATCACCCACATTTTTTACCATTGGCCTAATCGGTTATAGGAGGATTTGTTATAGAGTTCACAGTTGACACCTCAGTCAGTTATAGCGAAGTAAAGAGACGCTTCTTCAAGGGACTGCAAGCTAAGTATTTGAGATCTTTGGTTACCTAGATTAAGATGTTTTTGTGTGAAAAATAGGTTATGCCATTGCCTTGATGTTTGGATCTATGCAAAGTGGATGAAGCTTTAGAAATAAAGGAAAAAAAAGTCTTGAATATAGCCCCTTGATTGGACCTCCTTCAAGTGACAACGAAGGAGCGGTACAGGCCTCGCCGTAGAGCACTGTCCAGTTGATAAGACAAGGTTTTCTGTGGATACATCATCCATCCACACCACCACCACCTTCACCTCCACAACATACAACCTCGCCCACACCACCACCACCACCGTCATTCAACATGTCGAACACAATGAAGTTTCCAGTTTTCAAGGGCCTCGGAAGTGAGGATGTAGATCAATTTTGGTTTGTTGTGAATGCTGTGTGGACAATGCAACAAATTACAGATGATAATATAAAGAAGGCACAATTGGTTACCGCTCTGCTGGATCATGTGCTGACATGGTACGTTAAGTACTATACCGATAATCCGTTGGCGTCATTAGCAAACACTCAGACCGCTTTGAACAAAGAATTTGGTAAGCCTAAGTCTAACTCACAATCAGTAACTGGATTTAAGGAAATCACGATGAGGGTCAGTGAAACACCCTGGGAGTGACATCAAAGGTTGAAGTGCGTGATCTGCAAAGCTAATATGCATATCACAGATAGTCATCACCGCAAGTGGTTTATAGCCTCACTCCTGCACCACCTAAGGATTGCTTTATTGCAGGAAAAGATAGGAACTTAGGCAGAAGCTCTAGAAATCACAATGAGATTGCATGGAACAACTATTCAAGACGCGTCTTTGGGAGTCCAACAAATTAACTTGCAGTTGAAAAACCTTTGTTTGGAATTGCAGAGCTTGAATAAAGAAAAGGAGGCTAGGCCAGAGGTGTGCGAAGAAGTTTGGTGCCTCAAGTGTAAGATCCAGGGGCATGATAATGATCATTGCCATGTCCTCGCGAATTATATCACGAGGGGGGACTGATGCCCATGAGGCAGGAAGCTCCAGTAGGACCAAGTACAGGGCACGCGCTATGGTGCACTATGTGTCAGGTGGCTGGAAAACATGTAACAGATAATTGTCATTTGCTACAAAAAATTGTACAGACACCACAACAATTGTTCTGCGATTTTTCCAAATCGGTGGGCCATAATGAGCGCCACTATCATAGCTATGAATTAATGATGGAGAGGACACCTATGTATCAAATGCAAGTAGAAACTCAGCCTCTGGATTAGGGTGCTGGGAGAGCACGTGGAGGATATTAGGGGCACGGATGAGGTCGAGGAGGGGAAGGACCTGGAAGAGGTCGTGCACAGGTCATTTGTTACAATTTCGAAATCCCAAGACACTACGTGCGAGAGTGTACGAATCAAACATGTCTATCATGTTAGTACTGCACTCAGTTTGACCACACAATAGAGGAATGCCCTGTAATGATAGCCAAGATGTAGGAGAAGAAGGCGCAGCCTTAGCATCCTACCTAGAACTTACAAATGATGAGGGCTGAGACCTGCGAAGAGGATCCAAATGTGAATATCATGCTGAGAAGATGGATCACAACTTGTGATGATAAAAGAAAAGGACTTGTAGAGGATGGATGGGTTTGCAAGGCCCCGAGAAAAGAGATTGGGTTTGATCTGGAGTGC
This sequence comes from Pinus tabuliformis, assembly GCA_031772625.1. Classification (NCBI taxonomy): domain Eukaryota; kingdom Viridiplantae; phylum Streptophyta; class Pinopsida; order Pinales; family Pinaceae; genus Pinus; species Pinus tabuliformis. Next base: position 382,960,421 of record CM062813.1, read on the forward strand.
GGGAAGGAAATGTTTATGGAGGCGAGGAAAAGCTTCACTGAGGCCTCTACCTTAAGAAGCACGACAAACTGCCAGAAACCGACGCGCCTATAGAGGTTGACCCCTCTTTGCTTACCACCTTCTTGGAGACTTGTATGAAACTAATGTGTGATAGCAAGGCTGTGAAAGGGCTACAAGAATTGATAAACAAGTGTTCTGGTAAAGAGAATGCTCCTGATGGACACCGCATAGTCCAAACAATCGGTAAACATAAGGCAAGAACAGGGCATGAGATGAGGCTCACCACATAGATAGGAGACTATGAGATGGACTAGGTTATTTTGGATTTAGGATCTGATGCAAATGTTTTGCGTAAGAAGACATGGGAAAGAATGGGAAGACCTGTGCTATAGTGGTCCCTAATTCAATTGAGGATGGTGAACCAACAAAAGATTATCCCTATGGGACGATTACATGGAGTCATCGTAGATATAGAAGGTGTGAGCGTGCTGGATGACTTTGAAGTGATATAAATTGTTGATGAAAGCAATACATACCCCACACTCCTTGGAATTGATTAGGCTATTGATATGAATGGGTTCATCAACTTGAAGAAGAGGACAATGTCGTTTGAATGGAAATCACTCCGTGTTGTAGTACCATTGGACCCTACAGAAGGACCATGCTATATTGAACCGATCCGCGACTATGAAGAAAGTGATGATGATTTGGATCAGATTTAAAAAATAACAGCACAAGATCAAGACTGGGTTAACCCAACAGTTGATGGATGGATTGCATGGGACTGTGAAAGCTCCTGTACATCTGATTCGGATGAAGAATTGGCTGCATGAAGCATCTACTCTGTACTGCAACATAATGACCAAATCGTTGCATTATGTGTCATCAAAGCTAAGAAATTTACATTATCATGATGGTTTAACTGATGTAGATAAGTTTTTAGATGCTTTTGAAAGTGAAGTCCTAGAGGATCATCGCTTTCAAGCGTTAGATTTGGCACTACGTGCTACGCCTGCATGATGGTGGGGCGCACACAAGGACAACTTTGATGAATGGCACGATTACAGGAAGATGATGAGGTTTCGATTTGGTCGTCCTAAAGTACGGTAAACCGAGAAATATGATGGGAGAAATTATCCGCACAATCATTTGGTAAAGTGGACTAAAGTCTATGGAAAAAAGCTACAGCTAGAGTGGGTGCACTTATTCTGTCACACTCTAGATATAATCCATATGAATTGGTACCTTGAAATAGAACTCCACCATGACACTGCGGAGTGGGATATCTTAAGGGAAGGATTTGTGATGACTTTCAGTTGTGAGGATGGGTTCGAAAGCATTGATGAGGCTCTACAGGAGTTAAAGCAACAATCTTCAGAATTCCACAAGATCCTTTGGAATTGGTTCAACCATATTGGAGCACCTAGCTGTGCCATGCGCTGGAATGCTATAATATGAATGTTGAAGGGGAGGATGAGGATCTAAGAAATATCAATATCCCAGAAGTGGAAGGCCACCACGAGGTTGAAGGTCTACAGATAGAGAACCTGGATATCACTGTATCATTGAAGACTAAGCAAGTAAACATTGGTACTGAAGTGGAGCCTAAATTTGCAAAGATTGGGGATTATTGGGATGATGCCATAGTGAATAAGGTTACTAAATTTCTTTATGGATATCAGATTTGTTTCCTCAAACCTGAAGGGAATCATAGGTGATTTGGGTGTGATGAAAATAACTTTAAAACTAGACACGAAGCCCATTAAGAAGAGGCCATATCACCTTAATACAAAATATAAGGAAAATGTCCACTTGGAGTTGGAAAAGATCATAGTTAGCACCCTGAATAACATCGGCCTCAATATTGCAGCGCTTCCTAACAAGCTTCTTCATGCGCTGCAGGCAGGAGTGACAACAGAGTTGAGGGTGCGGGAGCAGTGTTCTCTCAGTTTAATAAGCGAGTACTAGGTGAATAATGAGAAAATGTTCACCGAGAAGGCGTGCAAAACAGTGTTGGAGTTGCACATACCTGAGGACGCACAGGAAGAGGCCAAGATTCGTAAACTAGTTGTGGGTGTCCGCGATTCAAAGGTAGAGGTGGCAAGAGTTCAATTTGAACTCAATATGAAAATCATGGAGCTACAACTAAGTCACAGCTTTCAATTCCGCTCGAGGTTAGGGAATAGCGCGGAGCTGCCATCAAGGAAGGGATGGCTACTGTGGATGCCGCAGTGGTGGACTAGACAGCTTTGTTTGAACATGCAATGGAGTTGGTGACGACCCTGCAGGAAGACCCCAACCTACAGATATTAAGTATAGATATATGCAAACTCCAAAAGCAGTATGATGAGGTTAGGGCGACAATGCACTTAATTTCTATAGTGCAACGCCTTGCCAAGTTGCAGGAGGGGATGAAACTCCTTTCACAAGTGGAAGCAATGTAGAAAAAAGAAGCAGTGCTTAAGGCCAGGTTGGGTCCTTGGTTGGAAGAAGCCTACTAAGTCTCAACCAACATTCAGGAGAAGTTTATGAACTTGCAGCTCACACAGCAGAAGATCAAGTTGGCCGATGAAGGACCAGCTACAGTGCAACTTGTTGAACAAGTCAAGCATGAAGCTACACAAAGCACTGCTGAGGTAGCAATTGTACAGGCGGAGCTAGGGGATATTTGCAGCAAGATCACCATGCCAGCCGAGTGACTCAAGCGCGAGCCATGACCTTTGTGATAGGGGCCTGTTGGGATGGGTTCCCCTGGGTCAGTTTTGGGGCAAAAGCCCAAGTTTTGATGTAAAAAGATATAAAGTCTCTGCGATTTGTGGACGTGGAGCGCGTAGTTAGTTAAGAGTCAAAAGGATTTTTACCCTTGTTTATGTAAACTTGAGCCAGTTTTGGAAGATCTACCCATGGTCCGCGAACCATGGGATTGTATAAATAGGTGTGTCGTAGAGAGTCTAAGGAGATCTATGTCTTTGTCTATGGGTACGACGGAAGGAGTCTAGAGAGTTAGCGCAGGGAATTAAGTCTTAGAAGGGGAAATGACTCTGCAGTTGACTGCACAGAGGCCTAGAGTAGTGTCCGCAGCTGAGTGCACAGACCCTTGTAGCTAAGTGCGCAGGGAAGTTTTGAGAATGTAAACTTATACTAAAGATCAATAAAGAAGGTTGTTGGAGAAATTCCTGTGTTTTATCTCCGTACTTCTGTTATTTATGATTGCAATATATGTTGTAATGAATAATGTCTTTATGAAATAATGATGTATTGATGCACAAATTTATTGGATCTGTCTTATTAACTGGACACAATTAATGTTAAGTGATTACGCGGAGATCATAACACTTTCTGTTAGGTTTATTTAACACTTGGGTAGATATGAGTACATAATGATCTAACAGTAATCTAAGGTGCGCGTAAGTAGCTAATTCATTTGTCCAGGCTCCACAAAAGCCAGTCATAGACCTTCGTGAAGGTCTAAGGGCCGTTGGAAGGGAATTGCAGTACTAAGCCCTAAGGGCTTACAGATCTGTGCGGAGGTAGATATAAGGTATAAAAAGACATCACACTGATCTTTGGATGCGGAAACTTGGTTCCAACATGCCCCCATACTGCCCTGGGTGAGAATTCAGTACACGCTACACATATTGATGTTGAAAGGGCCAGTAGTGTAGGGTTTTGTTTGGCACAACTAACTCTAAACCTGGGTCAGGACCCATTAAGCCAACATATAACAACTATGAAAGATGGCACATTCTTCCTAAAGTTGAAGGCAATAAACTAGAAGCAAAAGCATAATATAGTGAGTAGAAAAATCTTGAGGAATAATCCAGAAATATGGACATCACCAATAGTCAGAGCCCAATTGGAAGTGGAGAATTACTTTCAGAGAACATAGGTGAAAACAATGAAGTAAAAAGGAGATCTACTTGGAAAATTCGACTACCTGAAAGGTATAAAGACCATGCCTCAATGAGTAGTGCTTTGAATGTCATAGAACCCATGGTTATAATGAAGCTAATGAACATGAAGAGTGGAGAGAAGCAATGGAGGAAGAATATGAATCTATAATTAAAAATAAAACCTAGGAATTGACTGAGCTACCTACAGGAAAAGAGCCTGGAGGATGTAAATGGTTGTACAACCCCAAGTTTAAAGCAAATGGCAGTATAGATAAATATAAAGATATATTGGTGGCAAAAGGGTACTCACAAAATGAGGCCATTGATTATGCAAAAACATTTGCACATGTAGCTAAATTAAATACCATCAGATTGTTAATTACATTAGCTACAAAGAACCATCAGAATTTGCACCAATTAGATGCAAAATATGCTTTTATGAATGGTGATTTAAAGGAGGAAGTTTATTTGACCCAACATGAAAGATTTATGAAAAAGTGGCAAGAACATTCAGTTTTCTGATTAAACAAAGCTTTGTATGGGCTAAATCAGGCACCTAGCTCATGTTATGAGAATATTGATTCCTTCTTTCTTCAACGGGGTGTTATGAGGAGTCAAAGTGACCCAAATATGTATACCAAGTTTGATGAAAAGGGGCATATAGTACTGATTTCTTTGTATGTTGATAACCTAATTATTATAGGAAATTCAATCAAACTGATTGATGAAATTAAGATGTAGATGTCATAACTATTTGAAATGAAAGACCTTGGTGAGTTTCATTACTGTCTAGGTCTTGAAGTGTGGAGAGATGCAGGCCAAACTTTTGTTACTCAGGGTAAGTATGTCATAGAAGTACTTAAAAGGTTTAATATGGATTAGTGCAAAGCTGCTTTTGTTGCAATGCAACACATTGTATAGACAACTGGTGGGAAGCTTGAATTATCTAACTACAACCATACTTAATTTAGCTTACTATGTTATTGTGTTAATTTAGTTTATGGAGATACCTCTAGAAAGTCAATGGAGAGTAGAAAAACGAGTACTCAGGTATCTTAAAGGAACAATTGATTTTAGTCTTAAATATAATGATTCATTTGATGTTGAGCTGAAAAATTACTCATATTTAGATTGGGCTGGTAATCTGGATGATAGAATATCTACTATAGGTTATGCATTCAATATTGGATCTAGGATTGTTTCATGGAACAACAAGAAGAAACCTATTGTATCTTTGTCATCTACAGAGGCAAAGTATAAATCTTTGTGTGAAACAACTTGTGAATTTGTTTGATTGAGGAGAATTCTTCAAGATGTTAGAGAAGAACAAAAGAATGCTACAATTATCAAATGTGACAACCAGAGCTCGATCAAGTTGGAAAATAATCCAATTTTTCATGCAAGGACAAAGCATGTTGATGCTCAGTTTCATTTTATTAGAGAGAAGATATAGTCTAAGGAAATTTGTATTGAATATTGTAATACTTGTGAAAGTGCTATTAATATTTTCACAAAGCCCCTTGGGAAGATGAAATTTGATTTTTTAAGGGAGATCTTAGGTGTGGAGTTTAATCCTTTCTCCATTAAGGGGGAAACTTAGAAATAGTGGAGAAAGGTTGATTCGATTGTTTTGATTGTTTTCTAAGTTTAGTTTTAGATTCTATTTTCTTGGAGATTGTTGTGATATCTTGAATAGAATGTAACCATTATATTTGTGTATGTGTGATTGCTCTAATTAATGAATGCAGCATTTGGAAGCCTTAGGTGCTCCTCACCTGAGAGCTGTGGGTTTCATTCTCAATTCAATTTTTCTTCCTATTGTTTTAGTTTTATCTCATAATGGACTCTGAGCCTTAACCTCTTCCATAAAATATTTTATTTAGTTTATTTTAGATCTTGTCATAGTTTATTTTGAAAAGCGTAGTCTAAAAAACCTACAAATTAGCCCAGAAAATAATTGAAATTTCAGCAAGATTACGACCAAATTTGGTAGAGTTTTTTGAAAATTTGGATTAAAGCTATTAAAATTCAAGATTTTGGGTGCCCTAGGGTTTTTGATGGTGCTGAATCCATTTCCACCATCAAAAAAATGCTTCAAACACTCCATCATTCTGGTTTTTTGAAAAAAATTACTCGATTCTAGTTAGGAAATTGCCATCCAGTGGAATTTGTGGCGTCTGTAGAGAACATCGTATTTTGAAATCCTCCAAATTAAAGATGGATCTCTAGGTATTTAATCATATTGGTGGGATCTATCGCACAAATTTTGGTTGATTCGATACATTATAACTTTTGTATCGTGCCACCTTATAACCGTTCACATAATTTCTTGATTTCAAGAAAGATAATTGTGTCAATTTTAAAACGCCCTCTATCAAACCCTAAAATTGTACCCGTCATATGGAAAAAAACCTAAAATTATGCACCATCATATGTAAATTTATATGGATTCCACAATAGACATGTTGTTATTTTCCTAAAACTATACGTGGTTATATAATATTTAAACTCTTGCGCTCTTTCATCCTAGGTTTCCCAAGATTTTATCTCTGAAATGACTGTGTGAACTTTTGCAAGATATTCTTGAAGTCTCTAATGTTCCTCTATATTTCCGTCGGTAAAAATATTGACGAAATCGTTTCAGTTTGGGGGTACCTTGGTCAAAGATTATGTGTGCACACTGTAAGGATGTACAAAAACTATTAAATTTACAAGTGGGAAAATATTAAAATTAAATATTTATGTTAAAAATTGTTATGGATAAGTGAAATGAGAAAGTAAGTAACTAGAAATTGCCTCTAAAGGTGCAAAGGTACACGGAAGAAATAGAAGATTTTGGAAGGTCATCTTGATAAACTAAATCACTAAATATAAAAAAAAATTAGTGAATTTTGATTATATTTCACAATAGCGAATTAGTAAATATTAATTAAAGTAAAACAAATATTTCACCAACTATAATAAATTAGTGAATATTAATTAAAATAAAATAAATATTTCACCAACTCCATTGCAATGAACTAAAAAAATGTAACTATCCATTCTCACTACAAATGGATAGTGGTCATAAACTACCATTTCAAATGTTATGCTAAGTGTCTCTTATAACCACATCTATATTTTCAAAATTATGTAGCCTTTCTAATCCTCTAGACATATTCTTTTGCAAAGGACATAATTTCATATCAAAGGACTTTAAAATTGGTGTTGCTTTATCTAGGAACATGGGGAACTTTTCTAAATGAGAAAACAAAGACACACTCAAATTTTTTTAATTTCAGAAAGGCTATATCTTTTGCAAACTTTGAGAATTCAACGAATTTATTATTTTAACATAACTTTATCATTCTCAAATCAGGAATATCATGTTGATGTAGAGGAGCACATCAACTCAAATAACAAAAAGTAATATCACATGCAGTTATAGATTCTTATGATAAAATATCAGATGTTAGTAAATCACCCTTCACTTTTGCTAAAGAAGTTTAATTAAATTAAATAACTGTGAAGCCAAAACTTTTAAATGGAGACTCTGAGTTCCAAATAAATTATCACGAGATATGATGATAAATTCGTACATACTCTAACTAGAAAAAAATCACATTCACAATAAAAGAGACAAAATTTGAAGTTGTGGTTGTTGTCAGCTACAAAATCACACTCACAATTCTTTATAAAACAATACTCAGCCAATCACACTAAAATATTAAAACCTTGGACCTCGATATTCTTCATTTATGATAGTTTAAATGGAAAGGCACTTTTTTGGAGTAAGTAAATGGTCTTCTTGGGATGACAATCCAAAATTATCATAAATTATAATAAATGTATGTGCCCAAACCATCCATCTTCATGTTACTGCATTTTCAGGTCCTTAAGTTTGGCCTCTAAATCATAATTTCTAATGCTACTCTCCTTTTCATCCTCATCCTCATTTGTGTTCTCATACAAATAATTAACTTCTCCCTCTAGATCATTATCTTCCAAAGACCCAAGCATGCCTTCTTCCCTCGCCTTGTCTTGTGTTACTCAAAACTACCTTAAAAACTGAAAGTGTAGTTTCTATTTCAGGGGAAAATCAGAAGAGGACCTAGAAATAATAATTATGTGTGATTCATGAAAATCATTATACCTGAGACATATTCTTGACATATTTTATAATTGAACATTAAACCTCGATCGATTACCTTTTAACTCAAATAAATAAAATAAGCAAATAGCCAAAATTTATTTAAAAATAATCGAATTGAAATAACAGAGTAGAAGGTAAAAAACTGCATGATAATGGAACTCAAACTTACTTTGACTTGGATCAAACTCAAAGAGATGACATGATGATCTTGCAAAGGTATCGAGTGTTCGATTCTCCATAATGGCTGGATGTGGAAGACAGAGAGGAGGAGGTGGTTTCATGGATAGTTTCCTTCTACTTTCCCTTGACTAGAGGTCGTAGGGGCCAAACCTTGACCCCATTGTCTTTCCCCATCAATATATGTTAAAGCGAAAGCATAATTAAGTAGACGAGGTGAAATGAAATTAAAAACTTGAAGGTTTCTTAAAAAAAAATTGGAAGTAAGTTTATGTCTTATGGTCAATGGATTAAGTTGCAAAAGCATATAAACTCAATGTTTTTAGCTTAGTTTGTAGAAACAAAATAGAGAAAAATGAACCATAAACAACAACACAAACACAAAAATTTGATAATGAAGTTCACCCCTCCTAGGCTATGTCTCCGAGTCCATCTTCTAATGTTGGGGATCTTCAATTATATGCTCAAATATGAAATTACATCAGTTTACATTACTCAAATTTTAAAAATAGTACTGCCAATGAATTCAGAATGCTCAAAAACCCTTATCTAGGCTCTTCTTGAGCTCAAAATTGTTAAAAACTAAGTAAGATATGCTTCCTAGAACCAAGCTCTATTATTTGCTCTACAATTCTGCAAAATTGGCTAACCATTCTACGTATTCTGCCTTTCCGCTGGCCGCCGAGTGACAAATTCACCTGGTGCCACTGGGATTCCTACCCAAAAAGGCGCAAAATATCACCTCTTTAATTCAACCAATAACCCCCTTAAGTGCCAAATTAGGGTCATGAGGAGCACCATGTGCCCATGGGTTAGGGCTAACCACCTGCCCCTATTGCTTTGTTCCCTCCATCTTGACCTTTGGTCATATAATGATCATGGGATCGAGGGACGACATGGGCCAGGTGCCACCTGGTTCTCCCCTTCCGCCACGTGCTGTGGTCATATGTTGTCACCAAAACTGGGGGTTAGGCTAACCACCCACCCCCTCCGGCTTAGCCCCCACTCTGGAACCGATGGTCACATGGAAACTAATAAGAACGGGGGTAGGCTAAGCACTCACCCCCTCTACCGGAGCCTCCGCGCAATGGTCTCTTAGGCCTTAATAGGACCGGGGTCCGAAGCTAACCACATGGCCTCGTCACTTATTCTTGCGGGTCGTATGGTGGCAATAAGACTAAGGGCCAAGGAAAAATGCCCAACCCCTTCCCCAAAACGTGCTGAAAACTCAACTTAAAATATAACTAGACTTCACCATAGGTTAAAAAACAATGATTTGGCGTGGCAGTAGGTCATGGTGTTGCTCTACAGGAGGTGTAGGGGTCGAACCCCGGCGAGACCCTTTGGGATAGGGCCACATGTCACTCAGTGATCAGCCCACAAGGGCTTCCCCAAGGGAGCAATACCATACCAGGTGGGTTCATATTAGGGGATATATATTGAGGGAAAACTAACATAATATATTGGGGGATATATAGGGGGGAAAAGGGTTTTTATATTAGCAGGTATAAAAAATGGAACTCAAAGTTGATGAAAAAATATAAAGGGGTATAAAAAATGTTAATGAAAAAATGGATACCTACAATATCTAGTGGAAGTAAGGATTTTTTAAATTGGGAAGGTGTATTGGGTTAGTATTGGTAGGGTGTTTTATAATGTGATTTTTAGGGGCATTTTCAAATATGTAGTCAAATTGAGGGTATTGTTTAATATACCACGAACGCACGTGATAGGTCAGAGATTCATTGTGTCAAGCAGCCATGGATTATCCCTTTGTAAAATCTCCACCCAATAAAAATGTGCCACCCAGTCTTGTACGATAGTGCCATGCAACGACATAGGATCAGCCCATATTGCCCACGGCCTACCCAGTGAGTAGTGATAACTTGAGCATACGGTCTCAGTTTGATGCGATTCAATTGACAATGGATTCAGTACGACAAACACTACGATTTGGCGTTGGTTTCAAGCGATTTTGAGCACTTTCATTTTTGAGCATATTTATGATCCCCTGGATCACGGGGCCATTGAAATCAATGACACAACACTTAATCAAATGAATACATACCAGATTCTTAGGTTCAAAACCCTCACCCTTCAATTTTGAAGTCCCTTGCTCATCCTTGAGCTTGGTAGCCATGAACCATATTTTCCCTTCAGAAGCCAAGTACAGAGACAACACATTTACCAATGTCATGATCTTCACTACAAATATGTGTACTAAGTCCAAAATCCCAAGTTTTTCCAAACCCTCAGATTATTTCGAAGCCCTCACCTTGATACTCGCATGGCTAAAACCCGAACTCGAAGCCAGATTTGAAGTCGAGCTCTGTCGCAACAACGAGGCCCTCAGAACCATGTGTGATCCAATGCAATCAAGCATTGCGGATATAAAAAATGATGGCTCCTATGACTTTTTTTGGCCTGTTGGCCAGCCAGGGCTTTATCATGCCTATAAAACACATGATTCAAAGTGCCACATGGTAAAATATATTGGATAAATGAGGACAAAAATTGAAAGATCTCATTAGCTAGATCTGCCCAAACCAACCCATCATAGGAAGACCTCCAATGTAATTATATAGCTTAAACTTACTTTTTCCTATCAAAGTTCCAACTAAACTAACCCAAAAAAAATATATAGAAAAAAAAACAAAATCATCTCTGTAGGTTTTAACCCCGTACACAAATTACCTGCATACGAATTCTAAAACACAAAAAATAAACAATGTGAGAGCATAACACATAAAACACATATACACAGAGATTTTCCCACTGGATCCAAAAACCGGGACTACCAGCTTGATTTTTCATTATATTCATTTCAATGTTACATACATATTTATACATGCCGAAGCATCCAATACCATGGACCGAAAACCATCGTGTCCAAAACCATGGACCAAAAACCATAGGTAGGTTCGCCCAACCTAATATAGGGTCGAAATTTTTTTTTCCTATGGTATTGCCCCAAACCTCGTAGAGGGGGGCTACCTGCCACCCTGTGACCCTCCTACTGCACAATCGGTGCAATGAATGTGGTGCTCCACCCCCCCTCTAACCCCTCGGTTCACTACGTAGATTAGCCGTGGAAAGAATATAACACAACCAAACATTCTCCCACTTGTTGTTTTCTTTCCACAAGGGGCCACAGGAGAGCTTAGTCATTTTTCCAGTCCTGAAACGCCCATTCTTTCTCTACACCAGGAGAACTTCTTAGAGCTCATAGATTTTTTCAATGCATTTGCAGTATTCTTCAAAGTGTCCTCCTTTACCAACAACACCTTTTTTTCTTCTATCATATCCCTCACAAAGTGATACTGAACATCAATGTGCTTTGTCTTTGAATGATAAGCAGGGTTCTTTGCCAAGAAAATTGCACTTTGGCTCTCACAGTCTATCCTTATAACTCCCTGTACTAACCCAATACTTGAACACAATCTCTGCAACCAAACTGCTTCCTTGCTTCCATGAGTGGCTGCCATGTATTTTGCCTCTGTAGTTGATAGTGCCACTACAAATTATTTCTTACTCATCCAGTTGACTGCTCCTCCAAATAGGTTAAACACATACCCACTTGTAGATCTTCTCTGATCCAAATCTCCAGCCCAGTCTGCATCAACAAAGCCACAGATATCCAAAACTCTATCCAATCTTGGTCTTCCTTGGTAGCACAAACCATAATCACTAGTGCCATGCACATACCTAAAAACCCGCTTCACTGTTGTCCAATGCTCCTTCCCTGGTTTTGACATAAACCTACTCAATACTCCCATTGCATGTACAATGTCTGGTCTACTACAGACCATTGCATACATCAGCCTACTGACTGCACTTGCATATGGAACACGGGACATATCCTCTTCCTCTTCTTGTGTCTTGGGACACTGTTCAGTAGATAGCTTTACACGTACAGGAATAGGAACCTTCACCAGTTTACTATCCTGCATATTAAACTTTTGCAGTATTGTCTCGACATACTTCCTCTGGTTTAACCAGAGCTTCCTCTTTGCCCGATCTCTTTTAATTTCCATGCCTAAAATATAGTTTGCAGCACCAAGATATTTCATGTCGAATTTGGAGGACCATTGGGTCTTCAAATCCTGGATAATTTCTTTGTCATTTCCAAACAACAACATATCATCCACATACAAGACTAGATAAATAACACGATCACCAATTAATTTAAAAAACACACAGTGTTCTTCTTTGCTTCTGGTGAAGCCAAGTCCCCATATAAATGTATCAAATTTCTGATACCACATCCTTGGTGACTATTTTAACCCATATAGAGACTTCTTTAACTTGCATACCAGTTCTTTCTTACCCTTCACCACAAAGCATTTAGGTTGCTTCATGTAGATCTCCTCTTCCAGATCCCCATGATGAAATGTTGTCTTCACATCCATATGTTCTACCTCAAAATCAAAAGCATCAACAACAAATAAAAGTAATCTAATAGAAGTTACCTTAGCAACAGGAGAAAAAATATCACCAAAATCAATTCCCGGAACCTGAGAATAACCTTTTGCTACTAACCGAGCTTTGTATTTCTCCACCTTTCCTTTTGCATTTGTCTTCTTCTTGAACACCCATTTTTTGCCAATGTGTTTCCTTCCAGCCGGCAACTCCACCAGATCCCAAGCCTCATTTTTGTGCAAAGATGTCATTTCATCAACCATGGCCTCTTTCCAGAGTTTTCCATCCTCTAAATCTACTGCTTCCTTCATAGTTTTGGGATCATCATCAGTAAGAGATAAAGCAAAATTTGAACAGAAAGCAGATGGACTATACCTTTCTGGCTGCCTTCTTTCTCGAACTGATCTTCTTACACCCGGAGTTGTGGCTCTTCATCTTCTGATTCCTCCTCTGTTGTAGAGTTTGATTCTTCTTCCTTTAGCTCAAACGCTATCTTCTCAGGTTCCTTTGGTTGGACTTCATGTTTAATAACATCTTTCACCTCTCTGAACTCCACATCTCGGCTGTACACAACCTTCCTTGTTGCTTAAACCATCCTTATACCAAATAAAGATGTTTTTTTCATATTTACTATCTAACTTGGTTCGTTTCTCCTTTGGAACATGTACATATGCATCACAACCAAATACCCTCAGATGTGAAAGAGAGGGTTTCTTACCATTCCATGCCTCTTGTGGAGTCTTATCCTCCAACGCTAATGAAGGTGATCTTTTGACCAGTTAACATGCTATCTCCACCGCCTCTACCTAGAATTCTTGTCCTGACCCGGCACCACTAAGCATGCTTCTTGTCCTTTCCATCAACGTCTTGTTCATTCTTTCTGCAACTCCATTTTGTTGAGGTGTATATGGAGTAGTCTTCTGCCGCACTATACCACACTTCTTATAGAATTATTCAAATTTCTTACTGCAAAACTCTCCACCGTTATCTGTCCTCAGCACCTTTATTTTCTTCTCTGTCTGGTTTTCCACCAGAGCCTTAAATTCTTTAAACCTGTCAAAGACTTCAAATTTCTTCTTAAGGAAATATATCCATGTATTCCTTGAGAAGTCATCTATAAATGGTACATAATACACAGACTTACCCAGTGATGGAACCTTCATAAGTCCAAACACATCACTGTGCACAAGCTCTAATATCTATTTCCCCATCTTACCACCAGAGGGGAAACTCACCTGATTCTGCTTCCCGTATACAAAATTTTCACAGAAATAAAAATCTAGAGAGCTATTACTCATACCTTCTACCATACCTTTACCATGAAGTATTCAAAGGCCCTTCTCTCCAATATGTCCAAGCCTTTGATACCATAACATGGTCTTCTCTCCAAAGACCACTAGATTTTCTGCTCCACTTTCAAGAACCACAAAACTGTTGCACCCATCAACAACAGTGCTACCTCGCAGCTTGTACAAAGTTCAAGTCCGAACTCCCTGCATCAATACCAGTGCCCCTCGAAGCATCTTGCAGGTATCCTTCTCGAACATTGTCTTTACACCTGCATCATCCAGCTTGCTTACAGAAATCAGATTTCTGGCTAATGCAGGAATATGCAGAACACCCGGAAGTGTTCTAACCATTCCACCTTGCAACTTTAGCTTCACTTTTCCACGACCAACGATTCTAGCCTTCCTATCATCCCCTAAGAAGACATCACCACCATCGTATTTATCATACTCGCAGAACCACTCTCTATGGGGAGTGAAGTGAAAGGATGCACGTGAGTCAATCAACCATGCCTCATGATCTACATGTGTACTTGGAGAAGCCAAGTACACATCCCCACCTTCGTCTGAAGTGGTTTTTGCCTCTGCAGAAGGAGCATCATCAGATCCCTTTACTTTGTTCTGAGCTTTAGATTTATAGTCCCTTTTGTAGTGCCCTTCTTTTCCGCATTTCCAACACGCCACCTTTACAGGTTATCCTGGAGATTTAGATCTCCCACTCGATGACTTATTTTTGTTTCTGTTCTGGGACCGTCCTTGTACAGACAAGGCATCACCATTCTGACTCTCCATATTTTTCCATCTCATCTCCTCCGTCAGCAAGGATGAGACTATTTCATCGAACTGTAAGGCAGTTGCATTGCTACCTATTGCAATAACCAGACTATCCCACGAATCTGGTAGAGAACACAACAAACTAATGGACTTATCTTCATCTGAAATTTTGATATCAACAAACGATAACTAACTTACCACAGTATTAAGTGCATTCAGATGCTCCGTCACCAAGTCTCCATATTTCATCCTCAAGTTATACAACTTTTTTCGCAGGAACAATTTATTCACCAGAGACTTATATTGGTACAAAGTCCCTAACTTGTCCCACAAAGCCTTCACTGTAGCTTCCCCTGATACATTCAGCAATACCGAATCTGAGACATGCAATCATATTATACTCTTTTCCTTCCAATCCAACTTCTTCCATTCTTCATCGGTCACTCCCATTGGTTTAGTACTCGGATCTACCATGATCCACTGATCATCCACCAACAGATCCTCCATCTTGAGTTTCCACAACTCAAAACTCTAACGATTAAATTTCTCGATCTCTATCTTTCCACTGCTCTCCATATTCTTTTACCACTAGAATCGATCTCACAGATCTCCCACTAAACAGGGTCTACCACAAGCCCGAGCGAAACCCCTCAGCAACAAAGGCATCCCCTTGAAGCCAAAACAACTCTGATACCAAATGTAGGTTTAACCCCGTACAAAAATTACCTGCATACTAATTCTAAAACACAGAAAATAAACAATGCAAGAGCATAACACATAAAACTCATATACATAGATATTTTCCCACTAAATCCCAAAACCGAGACTACCAACTTGATTTTTCATTATATTCCTTTCAATGTTACAATACATATTTATACATGCCGAAGCATCCAATACCATGGACCAAAAACCATCACGTCCAAAACCATGGATCGAAAACCATCGTGTCCAAAACCATGCACCAAAAACCATAGTTAGGTTCGCCCAACCTAATATAGGGTCCAAAAAATATTTCCCATGGCACTGCCCCGGACCCCGTAGAGGGGGACTACCCGCCCCCTCAAACCCCCCGAACAAAGGGGGCTGCCGCCCCCCCTGTGACCCCCCCGCTGTGCAATCAGCACAATGAAGGGGGGACGAAGTAGGTTAGCCATGGAAAGAATATAACACAACCCAACAATCTCACAATTAAATTAAACAAATATATTTATTACTTTATAAAAAAAATACATCCATGTCAGCGTAATACAGCCACATCATAAAATACATACATGTCAACCAACGTCAATAGTCATTTGACCAACTTTGAAGTAAGTGGAGAGTTGCTCATAACAAAATAAATTTAACACATATGAAAATTAAGTGTGCGGATTAGGGAATGTCCCCCACCACATAAGCAATATAGCCACGTCATAAAATAGATACACTTCAACAAACATCAATATTCATTTCACCAATTTTTGGTTAAGTGGGGAGGTGCGAAGGGAAAAAGCCTCAAGTGAGACCCTAAATCACAATGCCTCTGATGCATTCGTTTTAACCTTCACGTCTACCTTCTCTTCTTCCATTTTGTTCACACTAGCCAATTTCACAGGATTCAAACATGGGACCTATTCACGGCCACCATGAGTTAAAACATTTATAACAGCAGAAACAGGATCTGCACATTCTTCATCATATGTCCTTTCCCAAAGAACTACGATAAGAAGAGCACTACATTTGCCATTAGAATCACGTCCCAGAGTAATATCGTTTCAATTTTGGAAGCAATTGGTATTGCAGAGGAAGAGGAGAAATTCATAAATAAATAGGAAGAAATGAAGAGTATGGGAATGAGTGTGTGGGTTTCAAATTTCCAAACTACGCAGTCAGCCTGTGGTTTATTGTTTCATTATGGGTGGATGGGAAATGTAGAGGAGTTACAAAGTCTTTCATAATAGACTCGACTTTTTATAATGATGGATTGTGTTTTTTCTGGGGACAATGTGTATGGGTCGATGTGATGAAACTTCCATAGTCCCTGCCTTGTTGTTTGGCAGACTTTTTCTTTACCTGTTGGCTGAGGTTTTATCAGGCGTACAAAGAATGTGATTCAAAGTGTTACATCTTAAAAAAATATTAGATAAATATTATACAGAGAGGGACAAAAATTGAAAGATTTTATTGGCTATATCTACTTAACCAAACCTATCATAGCAACACTTCTGGTGTAAAAATGGTTTGTTGTGAAATTTATGTGAGCTTTCACTCGAAATTTATCCCAAAATTTCAGGACAAGTGGATGTAGATTCATTATTGTGAGGATTTTTATATTTAATGTACATTAATTGAGGATTTATGAAAGTTGATATTGTTCAGAATTTTAGTAGAAGAAGTAAAGCAAAAGTACATGTATAGTGGTGAGATGGAAATGAACACAGTAATGAATTTGTAATTTTTTGAGCATATAATTAGTATCATGGAATAATGGTCACCTTATGAGTTAGAATCATTTTACATGCTTGTTATACAAAATTTCAAATCATTTCAAATGATTTAATGATGTGATTTTTGTGTCAATTGAAATGATTTATAATGTATGTCTTGCAAAGAGGGTGCATGCTAGGTTGTACCCAACACCCCATAAAGTTTTTGGTCTTGTAAAAGTCTAATTGTAAACAAGTTCTTTTCCCTTGGTGTTTGTAAGCCCTATCATGTTAGGCAGAACATGTAGTAATCATGTAGTGTGTATGCTCTTATGGAGAGAAAGGATGTGACATCAAGTTGTGGAATTAACCACTAGGATAGGTACAAGGGTGTCAAGTGTATTAGCATGCTAGGTTGATGTGAAATCAAAGAAGTCAGATCTTCGATTAAGGGGGGAATTTGAGGTGGATTAATCTCAGAAGGTTGGGATAACCTTAAAAGGTAAGGACCAAGTTATAATGAATAAATAGTTTAAGATGTTGATGAATCATGTAGGTGAAAAATATTCTTAGAGAACTAGCAAGTATAGTTGATAATGCTCATGTATATCAGCAGACAGATTTATTTTTATATGGACATCAATAATTAGTTGTTTGCAGAAAGAATCAAAGTACAAAAAGGGGGAAAAGATGGCTCCATGATCTAGAAGAAGATGATGACAAAGAGTTGCAATAGAACACTGAGTGATGAAAGAAGTTGAGGACAATGATAATGATGAAACGAGAAGGAGAAAAAAGGAAAGAGAATAGCATCATGAAAGAAAATGTGCACAGATAAAATGATGCAATGGCAAAGAGATGATGGAAAAAGAGAGAACGATGCAACAACAAAAAGAAAAAATGATGTAATATAAACTACAATGGCAACATGAAAAAAGACAATGATAGAGAAAATGAGCGGCAACAACATGGGGAAAATGAGTGATGAAGACACAAAGAACAAAGAAAGATGGAAAGCATGCAAGCGATGGAGGAAGAAAATAAGCATGGGAAAAATAATAGTACTGCTTAGATGCAAAAATAGTTGCAGATGAAAACAACATCTCTAAAGATGAAAATAAAATCCCTAAAAAATTTAATGGTCCTACTTAATTAATATTTTGATTAGGAATGGAAATTTGAAATGAATGTAGTTGGTTCAATGTTAATGTAATCCTAATGATATGTGTATACTCTGAAACTTTGTTATGTTGAAAAGTTCATGGTACTCTTAAAATCACTTTGTGAATGGAGGTTCATATTCAAAATCACTAATGTTTGTGGTTAGTATAAATCACACAATGTGATGTGTTGTTAGGAGTAAGCAGAAACCACTTGTAATGGTTAAGGGTAAGTTGATGCAAAGATCCATAGGTGTTGTAATGTCACCCGAGGGTAAGTTGATGCAAAAACCCATAGGTGTAATGGTTACAAGTAAAGCACATAAAACCCAAGATAGTGATTAGTCATGATGTAGAGAGAGTTAAATTATCGATGTTTTTACAAGTATAAAATGTAATTTGAAGAAGAAAAAATGATGAAGGGACTGGTTCAAAGAAAATTGAAGAATGCATATTGAAATCACAAGTGGTAGTTAAAGTGGAGTATGTTGGCGTAACTCATGCTTGTAATATAAGAAATAAAAGAAGTTAGAGTTGAACTATTATGTATTTGGCTAGAATTGAATAGCTGAATTTGAAATAACTATTATGGTTTCTATAGTTATATAAGAAATCATGTGTATTCTAAATGTAACATAGAAGACTAGTATAACTTAATAGATTTTCTCTTTCACTATTTTTCTGCTAATGTTGTTGCTCCTTATTCTTTCATCTTTATTTGCATATATTTATCATATAATTTTTTTTAAATAAATTGGTTCCATTATTATAAACACCTAAGTGTGCACATTTAAACCATTATTTCAATGTTTTTTGAATTTAATATTCTATAAAATATTTAAAATACAGAAATATGGAAAATTGGTATCATTTGCTATAGAGTCTCTATTATAATTTTTCAAAAAGTACAAATAAAAAGATTGAGATTTTATAAAATTTCATTTTCAATTTTTACTTTCATCATTTATAATATTACTAATTTTGAAAATACATTTCATATAAAAAAATATTTATTTTTATTATTTATAATAATATTAACTAAAAAAACCGTCTCATATGCAAACACGTGTTTATACCATTTAATTAGAATTCCTATTTTTTAATATCAAAAGCTTCAACAAACTCGAATTTTTTGTTGAGATTTTATAAAATTTCATTTTCAATTTTTACATTTATCATTTATAATATTACTAATTTTGAAAATACATTTCATATAAAAAATATTTATTTTTATTATTTATAATAATATCAATTAAAAAAAAACATCTCATACACAAACAAGTGTTTATACCATTTAATTAGAATCCCAATTTTTTAATATCAAAAGCTTCAACAAACTTGAATTTTTTCGGAGATTTTATAAAATTTCATTTTCAATTTTTACTTTTATCATTTATAATGTGAAAATACATTTCATATAAAAAAATATTTATTTTTATTATTTATAATAATATTAATTTAAAAAAACCCATCTCATGCGCAAACAAGCCTTTATACCATCTAATTAGAATTCCTATTTTTTAATATCAAAGGCTTCAACAAACTCGAAAAAGAAAAAGAAACTAGTTTTACCTTTCCATAACTTTTTTTTATTGAGAACACTCTTAGCATTGCAAAGTTGGTTAACTTTTTTATTGAGAACCCTCTAATATTTGCAAAGTTGGTCGTTAATGGTTAGAAACTTAGGATTAAAAAGAGCTTGAGAAAGAGCATTGGCATTATTTTTTCCACATATTTATTGATTTTTGTATTTAAAATGTTTTATTTTTATCTTTAAAATATTGGTAACTAATTTTATCTAGTAAGATGGTTATGTTTCTTTTCATATTATTTATATCATTATTTTCTTTTTTCGTAAACTTGGCATATCTTTATTTATTTCTATTTTCAAAAGTACTTTTCACAACTATTTGCTACTGCAGGTGGTTTTCCTACCTGAAGGAAACCAAGTATCCACTTGTCAGTTTTAAATCCTGTCCAAAATCTAAATAAGTTCATTGCTATCCATCTAGCAGCGTTGTATTGGCTGTCTATTCTACTGACTCTACTTATCAAAATAAAAATAAACATATTTATACTGTTCATAGTCAAAACCATTTTTGATCCAACTAGTTCACTGTGTCACTCCTCTTTAGAGGATATTACTGGTGCAGGTTCCTTTGCACTGGATCCTGGCATCTCACTTCGTTGCTCAATTCTCCATTTCAGGTCTGTCAGAGTATATTCAATTCTACCCAGTGCTAGGTTGTTTCTGTATGTCTGGATTTGGATTTCCGCTATCTCCCATAATAGTTCTACACGGACTGGGTCCTTTTCTTTGTTCTGATTATGTGCCTCTGTTTCTTCTCTTGCTGCATGCTCATGCTCTTGGTGTAGGGTCATGGCCCAAGCCACCACGTTCTTCATAATCCAGTATTTCTATATGGTTTACTTGAACAGTGAGTACCTCCCTCGAGTGGACCCTGGGTCTGGCACCAAGCTTTCCCATTTATCCACGGGGATATCTCGGTATTTGAGATTGGCTCTTAAATCGCTCTCCCAACTCGCAATTTGAGCTCTAACTTCCGACGGATTTCCTTCCATGTAAGCATCGATGATTTTCTTCATGTGTTCCCCATCAGGTTTCTTGCCTCTTTTTTTTTGGTTGTCCACTTGTTCCCTCCTCCTTCTTGATTCCTCTGTTTCCTCTTTTGGGGGCCATTTTTCTCCCTATTTGGGTGTTGCTGCCTTGCATCCGGTGTGTTCTGTCTTGGCTAGAGTTCTTACTCCGGTGTATTCGATTACCTATCACAAAATCGATGCATTCATCAGCTTTATGGTTTTGACAGAGTTCAATTCCCCAATTGCTCTTTTTCTTTCCTTTGTTTGTGCCTTCTATCTTCTGGTTTCCAGCCAAGGTTTGAGTACCATCTACCTCCTTGTTTCCAGGCAGTTTCGGTTTTGTGACTGTTAATTTTTTTTTTCAGGGTTAGGTTTCTCTTGGGTTTTCTTCCCTTAACCCCCCCTTTATAGCTTTCTAAGCCCTTCCATTCCTTTCTCCTCGGTCCTGAGTTTTCGTCCTCAGATTGGATCAAGGTAATATTCTTTTACCACCTTCCCTGAGGTTTCTCAGACTTATCTACAGGGTTCCTGGTGTAGCTCCTCTGGTCCTTAGGCTTTTCCCTTCCCAAGTTTCTCCCCTAATAGCTATTGTCACAATCCCCTCCATTCCTACGAGCCTGGCCTGGATCGAGAGCCTTCGGGGGATACTGCTAACTGATATTATAGGCTAGCCCTCTCCCTTTCTGGGTGTTAGCTCTTGCCTCCCTTTTTCTCTACTCATGAATTGCTTATGGTCTGTAGGAATGGAGTCTACTGCTCTGGGAATTCTAGAGGCTTTTCCCTTGTTTTTGTCTATCTTAAACTGGAAGCTAGGATGATTATCAATCTTCTTGCTACAGAGACTCATGATTCTTTTAGAGTTAGGGGGTGAAGGGGCTACATACCTACTTTCCATGCAGCTGCTTCCTCCTGCTGCTGCCTGTGTCTTCACTCTGCTGCCACCTCCCTTCTCACCACCTTTCCTCATCTTCGTTTGCATGCAAAGAGCTATTTGCAAGTTTTCTTTGGTTTTAATCTCTCTTTTACTCTGGCCCTTGACCCTTACCGGCATCTGGCTATCTTGGTTACCAGCACGGATCCCTTCAATCTTGTCTCGGGATGCTTCCCTCTTGTCCTTTCTCCCGATGTCTTTCATTGATTCTCACCTTCTCCCGGCTACTCTTGCTTCAGGCCTCATTCTACAGCTTGGTGTCCTTCCTCTGCCCGCCTCTCTGTTCTCTGTCCTGCCCTCCTCTCTGTCAATTTGGTTTTTTCTCTCCCTCGTAATCTCGGGGTGCGTACCTTCCCTACCCTACTCTGTCAACTGCTCGATCACCTATCTTCTCACTTCATTCTCTGCGTCTGTCCTTTCCTCCATCTATCCTCTTCCTTCTTCCCAATCCCTCCTCCGTGGTCTCTCTAGATTTCCTCTCCTGTTTGTATTTTCTTCCTTATCCTTTTCGAGTAGTTGTCTTAGGTCCGCCATTTCCTCCTTTTGGCTTAGCTCGGCCTTGCTTTCATCTAGCGGCCTTCCTCCCTTTCTACATCCCCAATTCGCTAAGCTGTCTACTGGTTCGTTGCCCTTCCTTCTCACATGGGTGGGAAGGATGTAGGCTACCTTTCGTAGTAAGTCGCTTATTTCCTCCACTAACCAGTCTGTTCTCCAACTTTGACTCATTTTTCCTGCTGAAGTGCCATTCTGTAGTTGTTTCATGATGTCTACCACTAGTTTCGCATCTCCTTCCACTTGAAAATTTTGGTACTTCTCCCTTATGGCGATCTCTAGTCCTCTTCTCAGCGCATGAAGCTTAGCTTCGTTGTTGGTTGCGTTGCCGCAATCCATCACATATATTCTGAGTGTCCTTCCCCTGTCATCTCTAAAGAATCCTCCTATCCCTGCCTCTCCTCGGTTACCCTTCACTGCCCCATCAAAATCCAACTTGGTGAAGCCCTATTGGGGATTACTATAGTAGTTGTTCTCTTCCGCCTCATTATTATGGTATTTCCCTGCTATAACTTTCATCATGCTTGACTTTAGCTGCAGGCGAGCCATTATTCTTACCTTTGTCTGGTCAACTTTTCAATCTTCCTCGTACCATTTCTCTATGAGAATGGTATCCCTTATATTCTGGGTGATTGGGTTCCATATCTCGTCCTTTGCTCCGCCATCTTCCTTGAAGGTCAGGTGGTTTCTCTCTTTCCAAATGTTCCATAGCACGAATCCTAATGAAAGTTTCCAGGCTCTGTTCAGGATTGTATTTTGGTAAGGTTTTTTCTGCCATTTTTCTATTGTTATTTTGATACTATTTTTGTCCGTGTCACTGATTTCAAAAAGATCCTGGTGTTGTCTCCACAGGTTGTTGCCAACTTTGCAGTCGTTAGTTATGTGCTCCATGGTTTCTTCTTGTACTTGGCAAAGAGTGCAACACGAAGGGCCTTGTGTTCCTTTTTTCCTTAGCTAGTCCCAGGTTAGAGCTTACTCGTGGCTCAGGATCCAGGTGAAAAATGTTGCCTTCGACCAAGTTTTTGTTTTCCAAATGCTGTCCCATTTTTTTGTTTCTGGGTTTCTGTTATATTCTTCTTTTACATAGTATACTTCAGCTATTGTGAACATTCCTTTAATTCTCTTTCCCCATCTGATAGCGTCTATCCCTACTTTGGCCGTAATTTTTCTTGTTTCCATTTATTTTCCATATATTTTCCATTGAGTTGTTTCTGGCGCATCTTGCCAGTTTTCCTTTTTTTTCCACCTTCTCCAATATCCGTCCATTTATGGGCTCCAATAGTTTCATACTGCACCCCTCTCAATCTGTGTGGTGAACTGATGTATCTCTTGGAGTTGAGGTAGTTGGTTTAGTTTCTCTCTATTGCCAAGCCTCTTCCCATAAGTTTGCTTTGTACCCCTCTCTTATTTCCCAAAAACTTTTCTCTCTTATCAAATCCCTGTTGGCTCTTGCCAAATTCTAGATTGCTGAGCCTTTTTTTTCCATTTAGCTTCTCAACTTGCCTTCTGGAGACCTGGGCATCTCATATTTTCTTTCTCATAGCCTTTTCCACAGGTTTTCACCCCCTTGTATCCATCGCCACCAAAGCTTTTCTCCCATTACCTAGTTCAGGGTATATGGGTCTCTCATTCCTAGACCTCCTTTTGTTAAGGGTTTTCTTAGCCACTTCCAGGGAAGAAGTGCCCACCTTTTTTTCTTGCTCGCTCCTTGCCATAGAAATTTTTTAAACATATCTACTATTTTTTGACATATTGTTTTGGGTGTAGCTTGGCTAGTCAATTGATATATCAGTAGGGATTGAAGTACCGATTTGAGCAAAATTATATGACTCGGAGTATTGAAGGCCCTAAAGGTCCAATTTTCCATTTTCTTTTGCAACTTCTTCATCAAGATTCCCCAATTAGAAATTTTGTTTTGCTTATCATTTAGCTGGATGCCTAAGTACTTAGTTGGGAATTCGCCGAGTCTAAATCCCATGCTTCTTACAAGGAACACTTGGGAGGCATTCTAGGTGTTGAAGAAATAAATTTCCGATTTTTCTTTGCTTACCTCTGTTCCCGAGGCCCTTGTGAATTCCTAAAGAATTTCCATTATTTTTTTTGCTTCTTTTAGGGTTGCCTGTCCGTATAACATAACATCATTTACAAACTATTGATGAGTTAGAGGTAGGTCATTTCCCCATAGTCTTAATCCCTTCAATTGTTCGTTGTTAACTTTTTCTTTTATAAGTCTTCCAAGTCCATCCACTACGAGGATGAACAGGAATGGTGATAATGGATTGCCCTACCTGAGTCCTCTGGATGGATTGAAGGCTTCTGTTGGAGATCCATTTAATAGAATTGACATTATTGGCGTAGTGATCATTGACATTACCCAGTTAATCCATCTGTCATCAAAGCCGTAAGCCTTGAGTATAAGTTGCAGGTATCTCCAACTTAATCTATCATAAGCTTTTGCGAGGTTGATTTTTATCATCATTCCTTTGGTTTTTGAATTCTTCAATGAATGAATTGCTTCTTGTGCTACTATTATACCATCTACTATTTGTTTGCCTTTTATGAACCCCATCTATTACAGGGATATTAGCTCTGATAGTATTGGTTTGAGATGGTTCACCATGATTGTAACTAGAATTTTATATATCACATTGTAGAGAATTATCAGGCAGAGCCCTTGAGGCTCATCTGTTTTTTCTGTCTTTGGTATTAGAGCTAGGAAAGTATCATTTAAAGCCAGGTGCATTCTTTTGGTGCAGCGGGACTCTTCTACTGCATTCACTATGTCCTAGCTCATGAAGCTCCATGTGGCTTGAAAGAATTCTGAGGTAAATCCATCTAGCCCAGGTGCTTTGTTCTTTTCCATTCCCTTAACTACCTCTTCCACCTTAGCTTCCTTTATGACTCTTTGGAGAACCAAATTCTGTTCTCTATTTACAATTTTGGGAATGTTTTGACTTATTTTATCAATGTCATCCTCCCTGCTGATGTTGGGTTCTGTCAGGATTTCTTTGAAGTGTTGCACTGTCAAATTCTCCAATTCTGCTTTTTGCGTTAACCTGTTGCCTTACTTATCTTTTAGGAAGAATATTCTATTTTGTTGTCAGTGTTGTGTCATTGCCTTATGTAAGAATTTCGTATTTCTCTCTCCTTCTTTTAACCATTGGATTCTGGATTTTTGTTTCGATAAGATTTCCTCTTGTTTTCTTCTTTCCTCTATTTTATTTAGCACCAGTCCTTCTTCTTCAACTAATTCTTCACTTCTTCGTTCATCTATGATTTTCTGTTGTATTTTCTCCATTGAAATCTGCAATTGTTCCTTATCCTTATGAATGTTTCCAAATTCTTCTTTATTCCACTGTTTAATATTTCCTTTTAGATCTTTTAATCTTAGTTGGGGAGTGTGCATTTTATTTCTTCCTTTCCTCCCGTTCTCATTTTCCTTCCACCAAGTCTTCATTTTTTCTATAAATTTGGGATCTCTCAGCCAGAATGCCTCAAACCTGAAGGGTCTGTTCTAGTTCTGCTGATTCATAACTATCTCTAGTTTAATGGGCCAATGATCTGACCCTAGACATGGAAGGATTGTAGCTTCGTAGAAAATATCTTTTCCTAAGAGGTTTTCTATTGCAAGAAATCTGTCTAACCTAGAAGCTATTTGATTGCTCCCTCCTCGCCGATTGTTCCAGGTGTATTTCCCATTTATAGTTGGGATATCTATCATTTTTAGTTCCGGCTGTAGATCCCTAAATTTCTCCATTATGGTTCTTCTCTTTGCAATCCACCTTTCTTTTTGTCTTTTGTTGTTGTCATGTTGAAGTCCCCTGCTATCAACCAGAGTTTTTCTTTATGCAGGTTACCTAACTATTGGAGCTGGAGGAGGAAACTTCCTTTTTCCGTTGGAAAATCTGGTCCGTAAACTATCGAGACTAGAAACCAGTAGCTATTTCCTATTAATCGGAACTTCCCCGTGAGAATCCTTTTCATTCCTATCCAATAGTCAGTTGTGATTTCTGTTGGGTTCCATAAAATCGCAATACCTCCTGCACTTCCATTCGCATCTATGGTCATGCATTCATATTTTGGTTTGATTTTGTTTAGGATCTCCTCCACTTTCCTCCCTGGGATTTTTGTTTCCTGTAACAACATTATTTGGGGTTTTTCTCTTCTTAGCCTTTCCACTAAGTGTCTCTGTTTTCCTTGACTATTCAGGCCCCTTATATTCCAAGATGTGACTATCATGAGGTGGTTGGGTTGGTTTGGTGGAATACCACCGAGAGTGGAACTACTCTTCCAGTATTCACTAACATTTCACCCATGAGTTGTATCGATTCTTGTATATTCCTTCTACCTCTTTTTTTCCTTCCTTTTGTTTTTCTTTGAAGGTCCTGAGTATTGTCTTGTTGGAGGCCTAGTTGTTCTACCATTCCTAGCTTTCCCTTGCCCTGTTTTTCTTGGTATTGTTGGAAGGTCTCTCTATATAGTTTTTTCTGCTCTTCTGGGGTGAATCTTTCATCCAAGTATTTCCATTCCTCTAGGAGTTTCCGTAATACTTCTTCTTCTGAACTTAATTCTTCTCCCCTGCTTGTATCAATTTCCATTAATGTATTTTCCATTTTCTCCCCTCTTTCCTTGTCCTCCTTACTTCATGGTTCGCCTTGATCTTTCTGCTTGATGTGTGTTGTACCTTGACTTGTGTTGTTTTCTTTTTCCTTTTCTCCCTGTTAATCCATTGTTTGAGTCTCATTTTCTTCCTCTTCTTCTTGAAGGATTTCAAATCTATTTCTATAACTTGTCTTGATTTGTTGTTCTTTCATTGTTTCTTTTGGGTTTTCCTTTGTGTGTCTTCTTTTATTTTTTACCACCTGAAACCCTTCATTGTCTTCTTGATTTTTCCTTTGTGGTTTGTTTCTTCTTTCCTCTTCTTCTCTATTGAGTGGGAATTCCCTGAATAGGTGGCCATACTTATGGCATCTTCTACATTTGAAAGGAATGTGCTTGTAATCCAGGGTTTGTTGCCATACTTCCTCATGATATTCTAACTCGACTGTGTCTGGAATCGGGTCAGCTATGTTCATGTAGACACAGATTCTTGTGTATGAGGTGTATCTTCCCTTTTTTGTAGTTTCTGCTATTTTAACAAAGCTTCCTATAATGTTTTCTATTCCTTATAGGAATTTTGGCTCCCAAAAGTCCATTGGAAGTCTGAATAGTCTTACCCATACCTGTGCTGCTAAGAATTTTTCCTTATCTGGGTTATAGCATTCTTCCCAATATCTTATAAACAATCTCGCATTATAATGGAAATATGGACCATTTTCAAACACTTTTTCTTTATCTTGCAGGTTCGAGAAAATTACCGTGAAGAATCCTCGTGCTACCAGCTTCAGTTCAATGTGGTCTCGAGGTTGCAACTTTTGCTGGATCCATCTGGTGAGGTCTTTTTCTGTCGGCCATACTCCAATGAATTTGCATATTAGTGCATTATCTTTCATGTAGCTTCTGTATTGCTCCAGTTTATTCATTAGGATGATAAATCTTCGTTTCTCTGCAGCACATGGTAAACACCTTCCTCTTCTGCTGGCCTGCCATCATGTTCCTAGGACAGGTCCTGGTTTTCTTGTTTCTTCCGCTTGGTTTCCATTTTTATGTCCTTCGCCTACCGCTGCATCTCAATAGGAGGGGATCTATCCCCTCCTCCATTCCTCTGTCATTGTTGTTAGATCTTGGTACTTGTGTCTGTCATCGACTGTACCTCTTGCTATTTTTTCTGCACTGCCTAGCTCATGGCCGTGTGACCATTAGGGTTGCAGAGCTTATATCATCATCTTTGAAATCAGGTACTTTTTTGCTATTACCTTGAGAAAGAGCCTTGGCATTATTTTTTCTACTTATTTATTTATTTTTGTCTTTAAAATGGTGTTATGTATCTTTTAGTGAGTATGATGGTTATGCTATGATTGGTTTGACCATGTCTTTGTTTTCTACGAACCTTACGAAAGATACCATCCCAGAGGAGCCCAATGCGGTTGAGGGTTTAGCTCCCATCAAGGTGGAAAATCAAAGTGAATTTGTGCCCCTTGTTGAAAATAGTATTGTTAGTGTTGTCGAACTTGGGACCCTAAGCTGCCTAGAGGCCGAAACCATGGCAGGATAAGGTAATGAATCCAAAGATGATGTTGATGTAACTATTAGTGCTTCCTCCATCGAGGGTTTTCTTATGAATTTGAGCGCTGTTTATAATGGATAATTTATGTTTGTTGAGTAAGAGCCCTGTAATGATGAAGTTGTGACTATTGAGCAAGATTCCTATAACAAAAAACCTGTGGCTATTGAGCAAGAGCCTTGTAATGAAGAAGCTACAGTTGTTGAGCTAGAACCTTATAATGGAGAAGCTACGACTGCTGAACAATAACCCTTTCATAGAGAAGCTACGGTTATTGAGCAAGATCCCTTACCTAAAACCCCAAAAGATGGAGAAGGTTTGTTTCAAAAGGGTTGCATTTCATTGAAGGCTAATGAACTTATCATGGTTGTTGACTCTCTAAGTCGTGCAATAGACATTAGGTCTGAAACCTTTGCATCCTTCGTGATGTGCCTCTTCTTAGGTGATGTGCCTCCCAAAAATGACTTTCCACAAAGATGCAATGGTCTCTTGTGGTGTAGAACCCCCCCTTCAATTCATCAATCAATTGGGGAAGGAAACTGGGATAATTATCTCCAAAATTTCCAAATTTTTGTTTGATCTTTTTCGGTAAATCCCTGTAACTACCCCTCCCACATTTACCCACTTTTGAAATCTCTTAAACATGAGTGGAGTGTCACTATGATATGCCTTGACCTCCAAGTTCTATTTATGGAAGTGGGAGCTATAACCCTAAAGTAATCTGACATTCTTCAGAGACTACAAATCACTTAGGAGCCTACCAACTACTCCAGGTGATCATTCCTTGATATGGAAATTATTTTCATTAGGTTTACACCCCAACTGCACCCTTGACACACTGTGCATGTGGTTATGAGGCTCCAACTGCACCCATAAGCCTCCTTGTGTGTGATTATGCCCCAAATTTCCCTATTTAGTGCATGCAGTTGAGAGATCTATGCCACCTTTTTAGGCTATCCTCTAGACCAATACCCAGAACTACTTGTAACTTTCCAAAATCATGAAAATGATGATAAGAGTGTTAAACAATCAAAGCTTGAGCAAGATCTTGATCTAAACATGCCTAATACTAGAAAAACATATCATTAAATAGATAATAAACATATAAGCTATAGGTCATGAATGCATATTTGATCATAAACTTCTAAACTTCATCTAAAAATCACCAAGAATGCTCAATGCCCTCTCAAGCTAGCTGCAACAATGCTTGCTATCCCATGCATTCATTAACCATGTAGTAACTTATCAAATCATGAACAAGAGCCATAGGTAGAGCACATCATAAAACCATGCATATAACTAGAATAGAAACTATGACAAATTAGCCATAGGATCACCATAATAACTAGTAGAAGTGATCATAGATCACAATAGAAAAATAAATCATTTCAACATATGAAAATTAAAACCAATTCAAGGACTTCCACGTACCACCCGACTATAGAATGGGTTGAACCAAATCTCTCTTTCAACCAATCAATCCCACTCCATATTCTAAGCATGAATGTGAGATCATAAGGGTTAAAACAAAATAAACCAACTAAGGCTTCCAGAGGCCAAACCAACTCAACCCTCAACCACAGTGATTTAACCTACACGGTCCATAAATCACTAAAATTAACCAGTTTGGTCTCTACCAAAGTTTACTAGGGCTCTAGGAATGAGTAACTTAGCCCACAACCTCCAGAGAACCCAAGCTATTTCAGGGCTCTAGATAATTTTTCCTAACCCACAAGCTCCAGGGACTAGTAAAGCAACCCACAACCTCTAGGGAACCCAAGTTGTTTTAGGGCTCCAGAGAATTTATTCTAACCCACAACCATAGGGAACCTAAGAACCAACCAGAAAAACCAAGTGGGGAACCCACTACACCATGGCTATCCAAGAAATGGTAAGGCAAGGTTGAAACCACTATCAATCTAGGAAAATATCCATGCCAATGACAACACATAAGCAAGGAACCATATGCATATAACATGCATCCAAAAACTAGGAATGAAATCACACGTGCAACCTGTTACCTGCAAAGTAAGCCTATTGTAGTTGGTGATCCAATTTTCGCGTTGTGCTTCCTTGCTTTCCTTTTGCAAATCCACGTGAATGCTAGAGTTCTCCAAGAATGCTCTAAGCATGCAAGAGTGTAAAAGAGCCAAATACTAAACTCAAAACGATCAAAAATCTAGAAACTAATTCTTTGATGCCTTTTTATCATTGAGGTCTCCTTTTTATTTCATTTTGTCTCTAATTTCCCTTGCCTCTAAATTTGTCTCTTCACCTAATTTTTCTCCTATTTTCCTTTATTTTCATAATTAAATGCCAATTATTACCTCTTTTCCTTTTCCAATGCCTTCTCCAAGTTCCATAGCCATTAATTAAACCACAAATGATGCCCACTATAATGTTTTCCCACCATTCAACTTGGAATATGTGTCCCATGACCTTGGTTTTATTTTATTTACATGAAAAATCCACCAGGGGCTATTACAAACCCCTTCCTGTTGGGGGAACATTGTCCTCTGTGTTCAATAATGCTTATAACCAAAAAAAAATGTTGCCCATGGATCCTTATAACATAGCTTGATGCATCATACGGAACTATTGAAACCATGAACACCATATTGCATATTGGAGCTTTACAACACATCTTTGTGTAGTATTTACAATATAATACTTATTTGAGCTTTATAACACAACTCATTGCAATATTTACAATACATATATGCATATGTATAAACCAAAACACATAAAAGAAACACATCTTCTCAATCAGCAAATAAGGAAGGATACAAATCCCATATCTAACTAGTCATCTCCTATGTAGCTTGATCGGGCCCAAAGTGTTTCCACTGCACTTTAACTTGCTCTATTTCTCAGTTCTGGAGCATGAGTTGTTTCCGCTACAAAATGCACCGAGGTTCTTGTTGCAACTCTCCCTATGGTTCCACCTGCAATACAGACCAATCAATCATGTGATCAACATCCTACACATATATCTTTGCAATGAAACATGGAGAACATCCTAGAATTTCACTGTTGGTAGCAGTGCAAGTCTATAGGCCACTTGTCCAATCCTCTCAAGGATATCAAAAGGCCCACGATATCGAGGTGCATGTCAGGCCTTTGTTTTGTCTAGATTTTTACCATTTTTTGTTATGAAATCTCTCATGATTTTTCTTAGTTTTTATGGTTACTGTCATTATTTTATGCATTCTTGGTATGATAGGGTGAATATTTACCATTTACTAAATTTCCCTAGTTTCAACAAGATTTAACATTAAAATCATTATTAATGATGGTTTGTGCATATGCAAGTCTAAAACTTGGTCAAATTACCTTTATAGACATGTATTGCTAAGTGTATAGTGGCTAACCTTGATCTTGTACCCCTGAAGATTCCTGCACTAAGAAGAAATTATGCATGATGTTACAATTATAAATCACCACATGGCCTATTTATTACACCTATCAGAGATAGTTTTGAAGATTAAATCAAGTTCAAGTGCACTCTTCAAATGATGGAATGATGGTTTACCAAGTGCAGTTCATTTCCTGCAAAAGAAGCATTCCTACACCAATTTGGGGCTTTGATATATTGGCACACTTGTTGGACAGTTAGAATGGTCTGAATCATTAGTGGCACTTAGTATGTTGGCCTTGATTCCAACTAGACTAGCATTGACATCAGAGGTAATAGATGACATTGGAATTGATGAGCATGTTGTTTAGGGGGAGTACCATGGTTGTTGAAGTGTTCTGTAGAGAATCATCATGGTAGCAGGCTTAGTGGATAAACCATAAAAACATGAATATGATGGTTGGGGAGTCCCATACTTTGGAGGAGACTATGTCTTAAGAGATTAGCTCAATTTCTCCTAAAAGTGGCATAATTGAAAATTTCCGAGAAAGATATTTCCAACGGTATGTGGAATTTTTCAAATGGACCTATAAATCAAAGTTTATGATTAGTAAAAATAAGGAATTTTAAGCCCATAGTAGCAGTGATCGGAACCTTGAAAGGCCTGGAAGCCCAAAGTCTTATTTAAAAATGTTATGGGATTACATTGAACTAAGGTAGCAGGAAGCCTGGAAGTCGAGAAGCCCAAAATCTTGAAAGTTTATTTAAAAAGGGGTTATGGGATGTTATGAACCCAAGGTAGCAAGAGTAGTACCTAGAACCAAAACCCCAAAATCCAGGAAGCTCGGAAGTTTATTTAAAAGGGGGTTACAGGATGACATCAACTTGAGGTAGTGGGAGCAGTAACTAGTGTTGAATAATGTAATTAGTGTCAGTATTCATAATTGTACTTGAGCCATAATGTAATATATTTGTCAAAATAAATTATTATTATTATTAATTTGACTTATTAAAGCATGGGTTTCATGCTTGGGTCAATGGCCAATAGGTCAAAGAACCCATTGAGTGGTCTAAGATTTTTTTTGAGTCAAATTCAAATGTTATTTTTGTAAGAGACCCTTCTTGGGCTCCTTAAATTCAAGAAAGAAAAATATTTTATTGTCTTATTCCTCCCTCATCTAGTCGGCCTCCAACAAAATTGACAAGTCAACATCTTCAAAATTGTCAAGTCGACCTCCTCAACAAGTCTACCAATTGATCTCCAACAAGATATTCAAGTCAACCTATTATTGAACACTCCAACAACTATATAAAGGAATGTATTTTGAACAATTGAGCAAGGATGTTTTATTTGAAGTTCAGATAAGAGAAAAAGGTAATGTAAGGGTCATAAAGGGGTTCTCTAAAGCCAAAAAATCATAATTCTGGATATAGATTGCATGATCCGAGAATTCTAGCCAAGGCTATAGTTGCAAGGATCAAGATTGATAGCTGCAGGAGTAAAGAAAGGAAGGAAATTGAAGCTTGCAAGAAGATAGGGAGATTTATTTAGGAGGCTGACTAAATGAGTGGATGAAAATAGGTGTCATGGTTTATCTCCACTTGATCTAATTCTACTAAAGGAAGAATTTGACTGGGTTTTCCCTTAGATAGGGGTTTTTACTTGGTTGGGTGCCTACATCCTGTGTTCCTTGTGATTTTTATTATTTGGCATTTATCTTGATTAAATAAGAATATAAATAAGTAAAACATGAACTAATAAGTATATAATAATATTCACAAGTAAATGTCAAGATCTAAGAGAAATATGATGCCCTTGATTTATCAACCTGGTATCAGAGCTTGGTTTACTTGCATAAGGGCAGCAAAAGGTCATAGAAGGCTTCAAGATAGGATATGTAAGTGAGTTGTAGAGGACCAAACTCCTACAGGAAAGAAGAATGAATTTTGGACAAGTAATTAGGCTCCAAGCCTAAAATAGGAGGATCATCCGTAATACATACCGTGATCTACAATTTTGGTAAGAACAAAAGTTCATGATAATACATAAAGAAGAATAGAACCGAAGATTATTATGACTAAAGGACTAAAACATCACTTGGCTACATGACCAAAACTCTTCTTGAATACAGGATTGAATATACCCATGATTATAGGATCAAAATTCTTCATCAATACATGAAGAATAAAACACATAAGTATAAGGGAAGTTGAGTGACTTAATGGAATTTTGGGAAAGAATTTATAATCCTAATCTCCAGTGAGGGATATAGAAACATAGAGACACTCTTAACAATATTAGGAAAACATTACTACAAATTACAATCACCTCAAAACCAATGAAGTCGAGATCACTATAGAAAATTGTCCATTGTTATAGTTTAAGAATCAAAGGAGACAAAAATCGTGATAAAAGGTTCTCTTTGGAGAAGTAAATAAATTGTTCCACTTAAGTTTGTGAAAGAAGCCCTGAATTCCTCATCCAAATACAAGTATTGACATTGCTCC
The DNA here is from genome assembly GCA_031772625.1 of Pinus tabuliformis. Classification (NCBI taxonomy): domain Eukaryota; kingdom Viridiplantae; phylum Streptophyta; class Pinopsida; order Pinales; family Pinaceae; genus Pinus; species Pinus tabuliformis. Next base: position 382,994,780 of record CM062813.1, read on the forward strand.
TTATGTTAACTAACAATCTATCTTTAGTTTGCAAGAAAAAGGGAAACAAGCTAAATGGACTATAAAGCATAAAAGACAAAGGTATGTAAGATTTTAAGTATGTATGACATAATTATTTGTCTAAGTTTTAAATTTTAGTTACTTCTAGGATTTGCGAAGTATTCTTTGTGACAAAATTAGAACATATGAAAAAATTAGACTCTAGTTTTTAACTCATAATATCTAGGGCTTGAAGATATATGACAATTCATTATGAAAAATAAGTTTGAATGGTGTTTAGATTTTGACTCAATATCTAATTAACTATTAGTACTAAAAATCTCTTGAAACTCATCAAAGTAACAAAAACCCTAGATAGTCATTATATACTTTTATATTTCTGTTGTGCTAGTTAATAAACAATGCAGGTATAAATCAAATTAATTCTTTGGACTCATAAAGGAACAAACCGTGAAGAGACTGTCATAATTCAGAGGGATCATTTCAATAAAGAAATCCTTCTCGCAATAGATAAGTATTCTACTTTGATCTCTTTATTATTGTTGAGTAGAGAAATTTCCTTGAAAGAAAAGGCTACATATATAAATATTAGGAAGGATATTTCCACTAGATTTTCAATTCAAAAGGGAGCAAGAAGCTTTAAGAAGAAACCCTACAAAGTTTGTAAAGAAAGAAAGCTATGTAAAAAGTTTTCTTCATTGAAAGTATGATCATTTTAAATAAAATTCTTGGTATTATTAACTCTCTCATGTCTAGGTTTTGAAATCATAAGGATTCTTTCTAGGGTGATTGATTGAATCTAACCTCATCATAATATCTACTTTGTTTATGAAACCCTATCCTTTAGGGTTCACTGTCAAACCATAACCTAAGGGTATGTCGATGAAACCCTAGTCTACTTATGGTTTTTTCTTAATATTCGTTGACAATAATATAGAAACCCTTGTCCTCTTAAGGTTGTTAATAAAAAACCAATGATGAAAATGTATGTTCTTGTAATATTTAGGGTTTTGGTATTGTTATGACAAAACCATAGCCTTTTAGGGTTTCCTGTTATTGTCCTAGTAATAGACCAAAACCTTAGATAAGTTAAGGTTTTCTACTAATGAATCGAAACCATAGATTATTAGGGTTTGGTAAATTAGGGTTTATAAGCAAAACCCTTGTGAGGTCTCAAGAATGAAACCCTAGGTGTGTATTCTTTCATATAATTGAAACCATAGTTTGATTAAAAGTATTGTATATCTAACTTTGATATATTGATGTTTATGTCTAAGGTTTACCAAAGTAAATTTTGATATATTGATACCCTAGATATGCATATATTGGTATGCTAACTTGATTATTGATGTTTTGAGTTATGTCTAGGGTATAAAACAAAACCCTAGTAGAAACTGATACTATAGGGTTTGTAACAAACCCTAATAAAGTGTGACATGAAAAAGTATATTGTTGAAACCCTAAGTGTATAGTACTATGATTGATTGACTTGATTTGGTTACTGATAGTTAAGAATATGAAGTTTAGGGTTTATGACAAAACCTTAGCAACACGTTGAAGTCCAGTATCAAAAAGATGTCTCTCTTGTCAATTATGAACCTATGTAGGTTTGGGTATTTAATGTCTAAAGGTTTGAATGTTTTGATGCTTCTATTGTAATGATATGATATAGTTAAGTTCATGCTTCTATATATTTGTATTTGGTTGCACCTGTTGTTAAAGTTTTGCTAGTACATGATCCTCAAGATGTTGAATATTTTTGTAATTAAAGATATTTGATAGTAATGATGAGCATGATGAAGGAAACTATAAATGATGATAAAGATGCCATAAGAAATAATGAAGCATTGAAAGGCTGGAGATTCTCCGATATTGAGATAAAGTCTGGATAGAAGAAAGGTTACATATCCCAAATTGAGAGGGAGGGCATAGTCAATACCTTAAAATAAAGAATACAATCAAGGATTGAAAGTAATACTGATAGATTTGCAAAGTTTGTAGAAGTTAAAGAAGAAAAACTTCAGACAAGTTGTATTTGGAAAACCTATAAGTAGCATCAAGATGATTAAATAACTTAAAGGTTTGTGTTTATTTGTGTATATATATTAAAAAGTTTATTACTAATTGGGGTTGTATTTGTACATATAAATATATCCACAAGAAGGTTGAACACTTTGGAAGCATGCTTGGACAAATGGATATATTTCGTTTAGTTTATAGGGAGAGATGAAGCATCTAATTGAAATATGCTTGGGAGGCCATATGGTTAGCCTATGTGTTGATATATAGATCCCGAAGAGGGAGAGTGGTGTTGGTAATGGAGCCCCAACCTTGGATAGGCACCTAGATCCATGGATTGGTGGTAGAGCGTAAAATCCTGATGGTACCTAGAGTTGGCTAAAGTTTGACTTCCCTTAGTCCCACTCGGATAGAATACCCTGATTAAGTATCTAGTCATAACATTGTGTGTGCTAGAACTCTTCATAGTTCATTTCATTTTGAGATCTTCCCTGTACCTTCATGTGTATGTAATTATGAACACCTCCACATTTAAGAGGGAGTTTTGAAGAATGTAACTAGTGTCACTCTTCATAATTGTACTTGACTCACAATGTAATATATTTGTCAAAAGAATTTTTTATTATTATTAATTTGACTTATTAAAGCATGGGCTTCATGCTTTAATAAGAAGGTATCAAAGAATATATAATTTTTTAAAACGTATTAAGTAGCAAGCTAAATGGGCTTGATTGTTGGGAAAACTCCACAATTAAGCGTGCTTGAGCCAGAGGCGATCTGGGATGGGTGACCTCCCAGGAAGTCCTGGTTACTGGGTGCAAGCTCGGAAGTGATGATTGATGCTGTGTGATTCATTTCACTAGTTTCAATCCCACTTCTTCACCCTTGTGAGCATCACCCGATGCAATGAGTGCTAAGTGGACTATTCAAAAATCATGATAAATTAGTTAGTTACTACTACCACTCATGGAAATGGTCATAGATGAATTACTTTATTAATGCAGTTGTATCCCAAAAAATGATATCTAAGTATTAAGTTCTCTGCCTATGAGATTTAATGCTAAAATATCTGCCATTGAAGAAATGTTTGATCTAAAATGTATGACAATAGACCAGATGCTTGGACTCTCATAACCTATGAGATAAGAGTAGGAAAAGAGAATTATAAACCAAAGGAGGCAACTTTCAAGGTGTCCAAGAAGGCTAAGGAGCACAAACCATAAGGATTTCTCCAGCGGTGAATCTGATCAGAGCTGACTCACTTTGTCAATAAACTGAAGTGTGACTCAAGAAAGTATAAACAAAAGTTGCCCTTCAAATGATTTGATTGTGGAAGAGTTGGACATTTTTTCATCCAAGTTCCCTTACAAAGGACATAAAAGATATTATTAGAAGTTTAGAGGAAAATCTCAAAAACATCAAAAGAAGAGGCTCTCTAAGAAGAAGGGGATATACTCCAAAGAGGATAGATCAGCACCAGAGTTTGATAGCAAAATCTCCTTAGAGGATGATTCAAATGAGTGTTCACTCATGCAATTTGGAGTAGACTCCAAGAAACAAAATATTATAGACTCTGAAGGAGAAGAATAATAAGTACGAGTAGTGGACTTTGAAGGGGAACTCATTATTGATCTTGATGAGTTAAAGAAGGCCACAAGAAAGAACAAGCAACTCAAAGAGAAGTTATAGTGTGTTGAAGAAAGTATGTATAACTCAAACTGTGAGGAATACTTTTATCAAAAGGGGAAACTTGAAGAAGCCATTAAAAGTAAAGAAAAGTTTATCTCTTTGACTAAAAGAAAAACAAAAAACATGTGAAAAACTAGAAGAAGATAACATGCATCTAAAGAAGGAGTTATTCAAAGTAAAGAAGGAGATGATCCCAAAGATATGCAAAGAAGAATTATGTCCCTAAAAGTAAAATTAGAAGAAACGAAAAAAGAAGAAGAAGTTATTAATGATTTAATCCATGAATGGAAAGAAAGTTGTTAGAGTCTCGAGGTAGAAGCTGTCTCTCTGAGAATGAATCTTGAGAGATTGGAGACCAAGAAGGGTGTAAATGAGAAGTTTGCAGAAGGGACATGCAAGCTAGATCAAAATTTTAAGAGTCAAATGTCTACAGAAAACAAGACAGGTTTGGGATATTCTAGACCACATGAATTTTCTATAAGAAAGATGAACTTGAGGTTTGCAGAATTTTACGATACTCAGATCTATGCAAATATTCTTCAAGAAAGAATCAATGAAGATAAAAAGGTAGCATGCAAGAGAGGAGCCCATCACTGGAACAAGAACTCCAAATTATCAAATGAGTCATAACAATGGAGAATGAATCAATCAGTAAGACAACAAAGGTATCTTCATTAACAAACTCATGAACTTTCCAACTTCAGGTATTCTAATTTATTTTATGGATATTGTTATAAATGCCATATCTTTGGACATAAGGCTATTGATTGTAGAAGAGTCAAAGTTGAGAGAAATGAAAATTTTAGATACAATAAGTATTAGAATTATTGATCTCAAAACTCTTCTCTCATAAATAGAAACCCCTTATCTCCACTGACGGATGATGTTGAAATCTTCAAATCTAATAATTTTGGGCACAAAGCTAGTGAATTTAGAAGCAGGCTTCAGTATTCATCTAAATTGCAAAATATTTCATAACCAATTTTTTAAAGGGATAAGAAGAATTGGAAACATAAGTCTAGAAAGAATATGGAATGCGAACTTTCTCTGTCGATACATGATCAAGAAAATAGATGGTATGTGGATATTGGTTGTTCCAAGAATATGACTAGGGATAAATGTAAATTCCTATCTCTAAAAGAAAAACACAGAGGGAACAATATCACGTTTGGAAACAATGGTCCAACAAAAATTAAGGGCAAGGTCATAGTCAGTCTTGATGAAAATAATAAAGCACAAAATGTACTGTATGTAGAGGGTCTCAATCACCACTTGATTAGTGTAAGCCAGATGTGTGATAATGGTTATAATGTGACTTTTCAATCCAAATGTTGTGAGATATGACATGAAAAGAATGGAAATATGGTGGGAAAGCCAGGCAAAACTCACAATAATGTATATGTGTTTGATGACTCCAGAGTAAGCTGCTGTTTGAGCAAAAAAAAATGAAACCCATTTGTGGCATAAGAGACTTGGTCATATTAATTTTGACAATTTGATAAAATTCAGCAAGATAGGAGTTGTAAGAGGATTCCCAAGATTTCAAGGCCTCATAATTCAATCTGCACGTCCTATCATTTTGGTAATAAGACTAGGACTCATTTAAAGATAAAGGAGTTCTCTTCACATAAACCTATAGAGCTAATTCACACAGATATCTATGGCCCAACTAGGACAAGAACCCCAAGAGGAGAAATGTATTTCATGTTACTTATTCATGATTTTACCAGAGCCACATGGATAATGATCTTAAAACAAAAACCAGAAGCTCTTAAACATTTTAATACATTTAAAGCTCAGGTAGAGTATGAGAAGGATCTAAAGATCAAATTCTTAAGATAAGACAGAGGGGGAGAATACATTTCAAGAGAGTTTGAAGAATAATGTGAAGATCATGGCATAAGGAGGTAGTATTTTGTGGCCAAAACTCCACAAGAAAATTGAGTAGCAGAGAGAAAGAATATAATGATTCAAAAGATGGCCAGAGATATGATGGAAGAAGCAGATGTACCTCTCACCTTTTGGAGGGAAGTTGCACAAGAACCAGTGTACCTAGAAAATACAACACAACTTAGGCCTAACAGTGATAAGACTCCTTAAAAGTTATGGAAGGGGAGACTGGCATCCGTAAAAGACTACAAGGTGTTTGGGAGAAAATGCTTTATCAAAAGAAATGATAAAAATCTTGGAAATTTTGACTCCCATGCTCATGAGGGTATATTTCTCAAGTACTTGGCCTAAAGTAAAGGCTACAAATACTAAAACTAGAGAATAAAGAAAGTTGAGGACTACATTAATATAGTAGTGAATGATATAATGCCAAATTCCAAGTCTTCCAAATGAGACATGAACTCAGATGGAGAAGAAAGTTAAACCACTATATTCTCAACTCAAGTAGAAACAAAGGTAGATGATGAATATGAATAAATCAATACAACACCAAGGTCCAAAACTCCCTCAAGGTACATCAGAAACAAGATCCGGAAATCAAAATTATTGGTGATTAAGGAATTGGTGTTGAAACTAGGTGGGATATTCCTTAGTATCCCTAGTTGCACAAACCTTGCTCTGTTATCTTAAACTGAGCCCAAGAATCTCAGTCAAGCAAGTGAGGATAAGTCCTAGATAAAGGAAATAAATGAATATTTGGATCAAATTGAGAAGAATGACACTTGCGAGCTTTTCCCAAGACCTAAAGAGAAAAATGTCTTAGGAACAAAATGGGTCTTTCAAAATAAGCTAAATGAGCAAGGTCAAGTGGTTAGGAATAAGGCCCACTTAGTCTACAAAGGATATGCCCAAATAGAGGGAGTATATTTTGAAGAAACCTTTGCACTTGTAGCAGGATTAGAAGCTATCATTAGGGGAATTTCGAGGTATTAAATGGGCCTCCTAAGGAAATTATAAAATAATAGTGGAAATAATAAAATAAGATTAGATTAGATCATCAAATTTTAGAGGGGAAAAGTAAAAACTACTTTTCAACTCATATTTTCAATTTATCTCCCTATGGGTTTACTCAAATTTGGAGTGGGAACACTTGTTGGATGCATAATTTAATTCCTCGTCCAAGGAGCACCCATGTTGCATACTTTCGATGGACACTGCTACATGAAAAATGAGAAATACATGAAAAACATGATTGCAATCACGTTATTTCATGTGTTTTTCGTTTTTCATGTAGCATGGTCCATCAAAAGTATGCAACATGGGTACTCTTTGGATGAGGAATTAAATTTTGCATGCAACGACTACTCCCACTTGAGATTTGAGAAAAACATTAGGGAGGTAAGTTGAAAATATAAGTTGAGAAAGTTGTTTTATTATTTTATTATTTTTTAATCTTTTTACCTTTTTAACTCCAAAAATGGTGAATCATCCCCCATGATTGACATCATCATCTTGAATCCTATTGGTTCTTATAAATTTTACTTTGGCTGTACATTTTTCTTATGATGCCCATTTTAGACCTCAAAATTCCTCTAATGCAAAATGTTTCTTGCTTTTTCCGGTCATTAAAAAATCTAGGTGTATCAGATGGATGTGAAGCTAGCCTCTCTCAATGGAGATCTAGAAGAAGAAGTTCATATTGAGCAGTCGAAGAGTTTCATGCACACTGAAAATGAAGGGAAAGGCTTGATATGGACTCAAACAGACCGTAGAGCCTGGTATGCAAGCCTAGATAGATACCTTTAACAAAAAGGCTTTAAGAGGGCAACTATAGATAGAAATTTGTATATAAAATCTGAAGATGACCACCTATTGATTGTGGTAATGTATGTGGATGACATAATGTTTGGCAATGGTATAGAGAGGTTGGGACATCAATTTTGCAAATAGTATGCAGACAAAGTTTGATATGTCCATGATAGGAGAAATATCCGTTTTCTTATGATTGCAAATTTCTCAATCAAAGAATGGGGTATTTATATCCCAATCCAAATACCTACGAGAAACTCTAAAGAAATTTGGATTGGAATATTGCAAGCCATTTAGCACCCCCATGGTTACAGGCTTCAAGTTATGTAGAGAAGATGAGACACCTTCAGTAGATCAATCCCTCTATAGATTGATGATAGGAAGCTTGTTGTATCTCAAAACATCGAGACCAGTCACCATACATCATGCAAGTAGTAGGTCTAGTGGCCAGATTTGAAGCTTGTCCCCATGAAAATCACGTCATTGTGGTCAAAAGGATTTTCAAATATTTGCAAGGCATGACAAACTATGGGTTGTGGTATGCTAGAAGCAAAGAGTTCAAATTAAATGCCTATACTAATTTTTATTGGGAAGGCATCATTGATAATACGAATAGCACCTATGTTGCAACATTCTTTCTAGGAGATTTCTTAGTGTCCCGGGTCAGCAAAAAACAAGACACAATTTCTCTATTAACTGTTGAAGCATAGTATATTGTATTTGCAACTTACTGCTCACAAGTTCTCTAGATGAACCAAACCTTGAAGGAAATCAATCTATATAGATTTTACTAATCCAATTCCAATCATGTGTGACAACACTAATGCTATCAACATCACTAAGAATCATGTCATGCACTCAAAGACCCAACACATTCCTATCAGGTTTCATTTCTTAAGCGATTAGGTTGTTTTTAGTGTTGTTCAACTTGAATATGTGGCCACTAAAGAACATCTTGTAGACATCTTTACTAAACCACTTGCAAGAGATCCTTTTATGTATCTCTAGTAGTAGATAGGATTTGTGACTCCTCCTCCCAAATGACTCAATTAAAATGAGTATTAACATGAAGAATCAATAGAAGAGTAGGTTGCAGTGTTTCAGGAGGATACTTTAGAAAGATCCTTTGCCATTAATGGAAAAGGGGGAGAATTGTAGTAATGCCAAGGAGAAGAACAATGATGAATAAAACTAATGGGAGCTTAGTTTGTTGCCATTAATGGAAAAGGGGGAGATTTTTGGATAGTTGGAATTGTCTGAATGGTTGGTGGCACTTCGTATGTTGGCATTGATGTCAACCAGACTAGCATTGAGACTAGAGGAAAAAAATGTTGGTATTGATGAGCATGTTGGTCAGGGGGAGTCCCATGGTTGCTACAGTGTTCTGTGGAGAATCATCATAGTAGTAGGCCTAGTGGAGAAGCCATAAAAAGATTACTATGATTGATGGCGAGTCCCAAAATTTGGAGGATACTATGTCTTAAGAAAGAAGCTCAATTTCTCCTTAAAGTGGCATAGCTGGAAAGTTCCTGGAAATATATTTCCAATAATATTTGGAAGTCTACAAACTGATCTTTGGATCAAAAGTTATGATCAATGAAAGTAAAGACTTTGAACCCCTTAGTAGCAGCGCTTGGAGCCTAAAGGATTATTTAAAAATGTTAAAGGATTACATTAAGCTGGGGTAGTTGGAAACTTTGAATCCCAGAAGCCCAGAAGTTTATTTTAGAAGGGGCTATGGGGTGGCATCAATCCAATGTATTAGGAGTAGTACACGGAAGGTCAAAGGCTCGGAAGTTCGAAATTTTATTTAATAAGGGGTTATGAGATGGCATCAACTTGAGGTAGTGGTAGTAGTACCCAGAATTCTCAAATCCCATAAGGAATAAAAAAGGAGGCTAAAGTTTTAGGACTTTGCAGAAAATAACAAAGACGGGTGAAAAACATTTTTTTTTTACATTTGACAATCTAGCATATATTGATAGATGCGCTCAAGACTTGGTTTTGTAAGGATTTCACGTGTTCCAGTCACCAAGGCCCTTCGATCCATGAATAAAGAAAAACACTACGGGAAAACGTTTTAAGGGGCTTGGGACAAAATCAAAGGAAAGTCACCAAGGAAAGTGCTAAGGAAAGGTGGTCCAGTGCCCGGAAGCTCAGAATCTTGTAACTCTTGTGAAATTGTATTTAAAGAAAAGTTATGGGTACCAAGGCTTCCAAGATCCGACACATATAGCGACATATATTTAAAAATATGGATGAGTCAACGTCTCCTATGTCACAGTCATGGATAAGTCAGAAAATTTAGTGCATAGTATACAGAGGATGTATGAGTCGACAAATAAAAGTAAATGAACACAAAGAGGTTGGTTCCATTATAATAATGATAACTACTGAAACAAGATTTTGTTTGTTTCACTTGCACACCACAAGAAATTTAAAGAGGAAGATGGCTTAAGGACTCCATACCAGTGAGTTTATGAGTTCTGATGGTGTGTTGTAACTAAAGTAGGAAGAATATTCATACCTGAAGTAGATTATGAGCTTTGTGGAAATTTAAGAGGAATGGAAAACAAAGTGATATACATAGCCTGAATTCAATAAAGGATCTTGTTGAGTGTGTAGGGAAGATTGGTTTTAAACTTTCAAGTATGGAGAATCCACAAGTGTCCATTATTATATTTAATACAGGTGCAGTGGTCTTGCAGTTTTGATGGAACAACAAGAGATAGTGCCATGTTAAAGCATGATATCAAGCACTGTGTAGCAAAGACAACATAAACAATAGGAGGATAACTGAGACAACATCGACCTTTGTGTTGTAGAGGAAAAAAACTCAGGGATTGCCTTTGATAAATTTGGTGAATACAGTATTTGTTTTGAGGCTTAGTGTGTAAGGAGTAGAGTGTTAAGTGCTGAGAGATAATTGAGTTTATAGTAGAGCAGAGGGCCAAGACTATATTTGGTTGAGAAGTGAAGCTGCAGAACTGAAGAGAAGGAGATGGTATAATAATAGATTAGGTTTATATTACTGACCATATCTATTAGCCTCTTTATTTAGTTTAAAAATTGTATGAAAAGTCAAACAATGGCTAGAGCAGGTAGAGGCATGCATTCATAAGAGGTTGATGCCTCTTGGGAAGTGGTGGCTTCCAATCTAAAGTGGGTTGGGGCCTCCTGTGAGTGGATTCTCAAAAAAAACTTGATATAATTAAGTGGGTGCTTAATTTACATCATAACTATAGACAATTTGGTGGTTCTCTCCCATTGGGTTTCCACGAAAAAATACATGTGTCAATGTGTGTGTGTTGCACAACTGATGAACTACGTGCTCTTATGAATGGTTTTCTTTATTGTATGTTTATATTGTAGTCTAAATGCTCTGACAAATAATTGTTAGAAGTAAAAAGGGAATATAAGAATTGAGAAATCCTCTTTAATAACCTTACAGTTTTTGATTCAACCCCCTCTCAGTAATTCCTTATCTCAACATATTGCTAAGTGCATAGTGGTTTCCGTGATCTTGCACTCTGGAAGATTCATGCACTAAGAAGAAATTATGCATGATGTTCTTATGAGAAGTCACCACATGGCCTATTGATTACATCTATCAAAGATCTTTTTGAAGATTTAATCAAGGTCAAGTGTACTCTCCAAATGGTGGTTTACCATGTGTAGTTCAGTTCCTACACCAGCAAAATTCTTGCATCAATTTGGGGCTTCAATATATTGGCACACTTTCAGGGAAAAAAGGATGGCTTTTGTACAAAATGTTGGTTTAACATAAAAAAATTTGGTGCCATTGCTGGGGAGGCGCTTAGGGGATTGACCTTGGTGATCTGTTGCAATTTGGTTTGCTCTTTTCCTAGTTTTTCTTGTAAGTTTTTTTTGTTTCTTTCCTGCATATTTTATTTTCATTTCTACAGTGTTGTAAGAATGCCCTTATATATATATATATATATATATATATATATATATATATATATATATATATATGTATATATATATATATATATATATATATATATATATATATATATATATATATTATATATATATATATATATATATATATATATATATATATTATATATATATATATATATATATATATATATATATATATATATATATATATATATATATATATATATATATATATATATATATATATATATATATATATATATATATAGAGAGAGAGAGAGAGAGAGAGAGAGAGAGAGAGAGATACATATCCACGTGCTGACATAATATACCAGCTAGCTTGTTGGATAAAAAAATAAATGGTATTTCGAGGAATTTTTCAATGAGGAGTTTGAGGCGAATATCAATCATCCAGTGCACCTATTTCACTAATCGGTTGGAAGGAACATTCAAAGAAGGATTCTTAAAGTAGTACATGGAGAACCTCTTCTATTTTGGGATGATGTTATGGAACCATCTCACAAAATAGAATAAGAGATAGATCAATGACTTTAAAATTAGCCTCTTCGAGGGGGGAACCTCCTTTACATTACATAAATGAACAATTTTTGGATGATACAAATGAAAATACATCCTTTATATATATAGGAGTCTAAGGGGCCATAATATAATCAAAGCCTACATGACAGTAATAATGTAAGGGCACAACAATAACAATAGCAAGCTTCTATGGGGCACAATAATAACAATATGGGGACTACATGGGCACAACAATAACAATAAGGGGGATACACTAAAAATAAAAATAATGGGCTACACTAGTAGTATAGAGACCTAACATTCCCCTCTCCTTCAAAAAAGTGGTGTCCCCAACACTTGAGTAGTTTTGGATGCTTCTGTATAAAACTATCATCCTCCCATGTGGAATCTTTAGTGGGTAAGTTCTTCCACTTGATGAGATACTCTCAAATTGATCAATTTCATAGCTATCAGGTTCTTTTTTCCATGACTACTTCAAGTTCCAATATGATTTTTACTTCCTCGCCAAGTTCTCACAATATTGGTTGAACTCAGATCTTGTCACCTATAACCTTCTTTAAGCATGAAACATGGAAACCTCGGTGCACTCGAGAAAATGCAGGAAGCTCCAATTTGTATGCCATAGTACCAATCTTTTGCAACACCTTGTAAGGACCATAATACTTTGGTGATAATTTATTATCCTTTTTAGCTTGCTTGAGGGACATTTGTTTGTATGGTTGTAGCCGTAAAAAAACCTAGTCACCTACATCAAAACTTCTTTCATTGTGATGTTGATCGGTCTATTGTTTCATTCGATTCTTTTCCAAAGTGAAGTTATCCTTTAAGAGTTGGAGAACTTTTAGTTGATTCTCAATGTGATCTTCCACTTCTTGAACCTTAGAATTTTCTGTTAAATATGATGGGATGGATGGTGGATGATATCCATAAAGTGCCATAAATGGGGTCATTTTTGTTGTAATATGGAAGGAAGTGTTATACCACCATTCAGCCAGACATAACCACTTGAACCATTGTTCTTGTTTATCATATACAAAGCAATGAAGATATCCTTCCAAACATTTGTTCACTATCTCAGTTTTCCCATCAGATTGAGGATGATAAGATGGGTTATGAGCTAATTGAGTACCCAAATAAGAAAATAATTTCATCCAAAAATTTCTAGTGGAAATGGGATCTATGTCGCTTACAATAATCTTTGGGTTTCCAAGTAGCTTTTGAATTGTTTCCATAAATGAAGTAGCAATTGTACTACCATTAAATGGATGAGATAATGCAAAAAAATGTGCATACTTGGTATGTCTATCAATTACCACCATGATGACACTCTTTTCTTTAGACTTGGGTAAACCTACCATAAAATCAATTGAAACCTCCTCCCAAAATTAACTTGGAATGGCTAAAGGTTGTAACAGACTCGGGGTCTTAATTGTCTCAACTTTATTTTGCTGGCAAACCAAACATTCCACCACAAACTTTTGAATATCAGATTTAAGGCCCTCCCAAAAAAATTCCTTCTTGACCCTATGGTAAGTTTTTAAAAATCTTGAGTGCCCTCCTAAGGGAGAGGTGTGCAATTCCAAAATAATCTTTTGTTTGAGTTGGTAATTCTTACAAATATATAAGCGATATTTGTACCATAATGAATCATTTTTCTAGCTAAACGTATCCGATATACTGGGATCTTGCTGCAATGAATTAATGAGCATCCACACTTCTTCGTCATTCTTCCATTCATCCCTTGCTTTGGTTATCCAATCTGGTTGGATAATAGAAATGTTACAAATAAATCCTTCCACATCTTCATCCTTTCTTGAGAGTGCATTTGCAACACTATTTTTCTTCGCTTTTTTGTAGATGATTTCAAAGTCATAACCCAACATCTTTGTGACCCATTTTTGCTACTCTTCTGAAAAGTATTTAATACTATCATGATCTGTTTTTACCTTGAAGTGTCTTCCCATTAGGTAAGGTCACAATTTCTTTAGTGAATGTAGTATTTCCAACATTTCCTTCTCATAAATAGGTTTGTGTAAATACTTTCTTTTTATTGGATGAATTTCAAAAGAAATGGGTCTTCCTTCTTGCATTAAAACAACAAAAATTCCATTTCTTGAGGCATTACATTCCACAATAAATGTTTTTGTGAAGTATGGCGTAGCTAAGACCGGTTCTTGGCACATTGCCTCTTTAAGATTTTCAAAGGCCTTAGTTGCATCGGGAGTCCAAGAAAATGCATCTTTCTTCAGTAATGTTGTTAGAGGTGTTGTTATTCTCCCATAATTCTTAATAAACTTATGATAATACCCTATCAACCCAAGAAATTTTTGAAGATGCTTTATGGTTGTGGGGATTTTCCATTCCTTAAAGGATTTGATTTTGTTAGGGTCTACATTAACACCCTCATGAGATATAATATGACCCAGATATCACACTTCCTATACTCCAAAGAAACATTTTGAGGTTTTTTCCTATAATTATTTCTCCTCCAATAGTTTTAGCACCCTAAAATATGTTGAACATGATCCTTCCAAGACTTGTTGTAGATTAGAATATCATCAAAAAATACTAACACAAATTTTCTAAGGAAGAGTTTGAAAATGGAATTCATCAAACCTTGAAATGTAGAAGGTGCATTGGTAAGGCCAAAAGGCATGACCAAGAATTCATAATGAACATAATGAGTTCTAAATGTTGTTTTAGGAATGTCTTCAATATTCATTCTAATTTGATGATATCATGAACGAAGATCCAACTTGGTGAAGTAAATTGCTCCATGTAATTCACCCAACAATTCATCAATGATAGGAATAGGAAATTTATATTTAATAGTGAGCTTTTTTAGCTACCTATAATCTGGACACATGCATCATGATCCATCCATCTTATGCACCAATACTACTGGAGTAGAGAAAGAACTTTGAATAGGTTGAATTATACTGGCCTCTAGCATTTTTGCAACCATACGTTCAATTTCACTCTTTTGGGCATATGGATATCTATAAGGACTAATGTTTAGACGAACACTTCCTGGAATCAAATGAATAACATGATAATGATCATGAATTAGTCGGGGGCCTTTGGGAGTCTCAAGTACCTTGGAATGATTGTCCAAGCCTTTTTGGAGATCTGGAGAAATAGATTATTTTGATGTTTGAATCTATAGTGAGCATAATTGTGAAATTATGTGCCATTGTTCTTTCTTTAGAAGCTTTGTCATGCCATTAGATTTGATTATATTTCTTGTTTTCCATGCGGTACCCCTTAATTCAACTTCCTTTCCTTCCCAAAAAAAATTCAAGAAACGTTTTTGAAAATTAAAAGCTATCATGCCCAAACATTGTAATGATTGGACTCCTAGTACAACATCAGCACCACCCATTGGAATGGAAACCATTGGAATTTTCCATACATATTCCCCCATGGTTAGCTTGGTATTATGGCACTTTCTAGAGAAATTTATAGTTCCTCCATTCAACCATCACTTGACACTCTGGTGTTGGATATAGGAATCAATTCAATTCCTTTATTATCTTACAATGAATAAAATTAAGGGTACTACCCAAATCAATGAGCACTATTACCTTTCTATTCTTGATATGTCCTTCTATCTTCAGAGTTTGAGGAGTGTTAATTCTTGCCAATGCATTACAATATATGGTCGGATTCATTTCTTCTTTCTTTAGGGTTGGTTCCTAGTGTATATCCTCTTCTTTTGATGTTTCTTGTTCCTTTTCTTCCTCCTCTTCACAATCTATGTAAAATAATTTCTTCTCAGCACACTTATGACCTTGAGTGTATTTGCTATCAAAACTGTAACAAATCCCTTTTGCTCTTTTTTCTTCCAATTGTTGTGTTGTCAACCTTGTAGGTTGTGGAAGGCTAGGAGCAACAACACTTCCATCTTTATAGTTGTGATTGGTAGACTTCCTTTTTGCCATATTTTTGCTTTCAACTTTTCTTGCCACCCTGAATGCCTTCTCCAATGAATCAGGTTCCCAAAGGCCAACCTCATGTTGGATTTTATCCTTTAAACTCCATATGGAGACATCCATCATAGATTCCTCTGGAATATCATTTACCCTTATATTCAATTTTTGGATGTCCTTGATGTGCTCTGTCATTGAACCCTTTTGTTTGAGATTTATTAATTGGCTAAAGAAGGCATTTATCTTTGTATCCTCATAATGTGTTATCATTGCCTCCATAAAAATTGACCAAGTGACAAGTGGTTTATGACAAAAAAGTCTTCGATACAATATAAATTGTTTGGGTTCTAAATATAAATTTGAAATGCATACCTTTTGTGTGTGTTGCACATTATGGAGATCAAAGTATTGCTCCATTTGTAGTATCCATGTTACCAGATCCTTTCAATCAAACTTCCTCATATCAATATTTGGAATATGGTGGGTCTTCAATCCATTGTTAGAGTCTATGAAATCATGATTAACATTTATTTTGTTCTCATTATGAGTTTCATCTAATATCTTTTCGCAATTAGGAAGCATTTATTGTAGCAACTTTGTCGAACCTTCTTTAAAACCTTTCATGTCTTCTTTTAAACCATCCTTCAAACCTTCCATGACTACTTTTAATCCATCCTTCAAACTTTCCATGTCTGATTTTAAACCATTCTTCAAACGATGCATCTTATCTTCCATTTCATTTTTGGTTACTCTTTGCCAGAGCAAAATTCGTTGCACTTGGTCTCGTAATTTTGATATATCATGTTGCATTTCTTCCTCTTCTTCATGCGTCATAGTATATATTTATATCTTCTTACTAGGTGTTTCCATTTTCTTGATTCAAGTCATTTTGGAATCAAACAATGATATTTATGCTTCAGTATGCCCCTCAAATCATTCAAACTGATTTTTCAATCAAAACTTATGAAAATTTAAAAAAAATACACACCTTTTTCTTTCTTTATAGGAGATTGATATTGAATTTGTTGTATCTCTATAAATTTGGATCTCCAAGGTCTGCCATTCAGTCTTGTGGTAACCCTCTAATTCTTCTTTCCAATGCCATAATTCATACCAAATTTGGATTCTTCAAGATAAAGTTATGTCCAATATTCTGTGATGGCTTGATTATGGAATGGTTCAATAGAGAGAACTCGTACGAAATTCCACGTGTCACTGTTTCGATCTTCAACCCTGAAAATGATAAAAATATACTAAAATCTGTGCACTTTCAACCACTTTTTATGAAATTCAAATCTTATGCTTGTAGAGGAATATATGACGATTTTCCCAAGGTCACCTATTTGAGGCGAAAGTTTGGAGCATCCAAAAACCCTAACTTCTTTGGATCATATCTCAAAAAATATAGCGAACCAAGATCTGAAATTTTTACATGTTCATCAAGATTTTTTTTCCTCATGGTAAAAATTTCAGCTTCTCATCCTTCAAAGAAAAAAATTATAGCTAAAATTGCACGATGGCCTATTTGCAGTAGTGAAAGCCTAAGCTCTGATACCAAATGTTATGGAACCAACTCACAAAATAGAAGAATAGATAGATCAACGACTTAAAAATTAGTCTCTTTGAGGGAAAAACCTCCTTGACATTACATAAATGAACAATTCTTGGATGATACAAATGAAAAGACATCCTTTCTATATATAAAAGTCTAAGGGGTCACAATATAATTAGAGCTTACATGACAATAATAATGTAAGGGTAGAACAATAACAATAGTGGGCATCTATGGGGCACAATAATAACAATATGGGGACTACATGGGCACAACAATAACAATAAGGGTGCTACACTAACAATAACGATAAGGGGCTACATTAGTAGTATATGGACTTAACAGATGAAATGGCACACATCATTACCTTTAAATTCACTATCAGAGATCTAGGAGGAGTGCTACAAATGCACATTATTCCTCCATCTACTCTACCAAAATTTCATGGTTTGGAACATGAAGACCCAGATACATTCTTATTTTAGTTTGAAGTACTTTTTGGAGGATATGGTTATTGTACTAATGCTCAAAGGTTGCAATTGTTTCCTCTTACTCTTAAAGGAGAAACTCTCTGATGGTTCATGAGCCTTAGAGGGAATTGCATTAAAATGTGGGAAGACTTGAAGAATGTATTCTTGAAGAAATATCAAGACTACTTCTAGACCAGTGAATATATTTTTGGAATGATAGAAGGGGAAGATGAAAGTTTAGAGGACTATATAGAGCGATTTTGATACAGCCTTCAAAAATCAAATCATAAACATTTGGCAAAAGAGACCTTGAAAATACTCCTACTCAAAGGAATGAAATATGAATTTTTAGAACTCTTAAATCTTAAGGGAACAAGTGATGTTTTTCAACAACCATATGATGATGTTTGTGAATTGTGCATTAGGTATTCAAGAGGAATCTCCACGACTAGTAAGAATTCTTGAGAAATTTTCTCTCAAATATTAAAATTGCCTACAAGAATAGGAGTTACAGGAGCCTCTCTAAATTTACAATTGGATGGCTTGCAGGAAGAACATAAACAGTGCAAGGAGGATCACTCTATAAATTACTTCCCAACATTGCTAGGGTTCAACAAGTATTTAAGGAATCAAGTAGGGAAATAAATGTACTGCCAAGTATAACTCAAAACTCATCATCATTTAATACTTGGACTAGAATTCATTGTCCACAATAGGTTTCTTAGCATATCTATAACCCTACAGTTCTATGGAATACTTATAATCCTCCTCTAATTCAATACCCCACCTTATGGCCATAGTGCTCCTCTCCCTCAAGCCAGATATTCTCGCAACCTCAATGATGATTTGGAGCCTCCTCTCTAGTGAAATTCCCCATGCAAACTCCATTACCTAAGAGTCCCAGTCATTTGTGCAACCAAACGCTAATTCCAATAATCAAGTTGCACATAAATTTAAAACACCTATTTTTCCTACTCACTCCAATATTGAATGTAATTTCATATCTTTTAGAGAGGGGAGAGGAGTGAATTTAGAAACTTTACCTATTACCACACAACATTTACATTGGGAATAAAATTTAATCCATAAGCCATTAGAGGAGAAATCTATGATTATAACTTGTTCGAAAAGTATTGTTGAAGCTAATGAACAATATCAAGAGAAAAACCATAGAATTTCCCTTAACCTTCCTTGTCAATCTGAAGAGAGAAAACATCAAGTTGTGGAAGACTTGTACAAGTTGTAGAACCATGAATATGTGGGTCCTATTGAAGCCTGGTTTCAAATAATTTTTAGCACACCCCATTCCATCATCATTCAACAACTCTTGGTACCATATCAATTAAAGCAATTGGTTTCTCATACTCCTATATGTGTTGAAGTTTACATTTTGAACCTGAGTGTGGGAATGTTCAGTATTCCGTTATGCACATGGTTATACTTGAAATACACCTACACTTCAAGGATATTTTTCTCTCTCTAAATTAGGGTACTGTAGTATAAGAGCAATGAATAAACATTCCATATAAAATAGAACTATTACAACAATATTGTAACTTCCTAATGCACAACTATTTAAATTTATGTTATTATGCACTCTTGTGGTAAGTCTTGTCAGAAGCAATTCACTCTTAATGCCTCATTATTTTGTAAGGTGACTATAATTGATGGGTTGGTTCATAATTTCTTGGTCATCTATTGAGTCAATTAGGGGGGCTTGTCATTTTTATGCTTAATATTTTCCATTTGTAAGCCCAAAACCCTAACCTTGGCCTAGTCACTTGATCAAGTTACTATCCAAGAAATATTTTCATGTTTCTCTTTGAAGGTATTGATGAAAGTCTTCCTATGGTGGAACGCTCCTATAAAACCCTAATTAGCTCTCATGAGAACCCTAGCATGATTAACTCGAGGAATCCTTTAGTCATTATCCGAGATGCTTTCTTTAAAATGAATCCTTAGGGTAGCAAGACCAACTAGTAAAGATTAGTCATTGAAAAATTTTCACACTATCCCATGCTCCTAAGGAGAAGATTTTCCTCCCCACATATTAAGAAACCTATTTAAGGTTAACCATAAATATATTTTATCTTAAAAGGATTAAATGAGGGACATGAGGTCTCATTACAAGCCAACCTACCATGATCATGGGTCCTAACAAGAATGACATTACCACTACTAGTCACGAAGACAGAGTAATGGATTTTGGTTGAAAAGCTAGAAGAGAAGAGGTCTCATCATGAGACGACTTGTTCATTCTTGTTATTTCTTGTGAATGGCACTATCGTTAGCTAATTACCATGCCATAACAATGACATTCAATTAATTTCTAAACTAATGTAAATGCTTTTAAATGACTTTGAATCTTGTTGACGGTGCTAGATATAGCCAACATATAGGGGATCTCCCTGATATGAGGTCTAATTCATTTGGTGTAGGATTCCCATACAAAATACAACCCAACTACTGTTTACTTAAGGATATTCCTTTGCTTTAGCTACTAGCATGAGAGAGAAGCACATATGTCCTTTTGAATGAGCAAGAAAGTTTTCCTTATGAATGTTCAATTGTAGATCTATCAAGGTTCTTTCACTGTAGAGGGGAAATAATGTGAGCCTCTAAGATAGAAGTAATTGTACTATCCTAATAGAGACAAACATAGATGAGAAAGATTCATTTAATACCAAGTGAAATAGTTCATTTAATACCAAGTGAAATAGTTCACATAGATGTGATGATCATTATAAACATTAAAACAAATTTAAGTTGAGCCCTGAAGTCACAAAAATATTTCAATTACTCCGGTATATGTGAAAGAGAACATGAACCATAAAAAATCAAAGAATAGTCTTATAAACATTCACAATCCATGCATGAAAATGTGTTGGCCTGGAAGGCTTCGATATTAAGCAAAATTTCCAAGATACATAAATACAATGAACATCACTAGCTCCAATATTGGAGTGTTAGAGCCAGTACTTACTCCCCAAAAGTACTAACTCTATCTCTCTAATGCCTAGTGGGAGAAGCCAAGGTTAAAATTACTTTACATGAGAAATGGGGATCCTTTTATAACTTGAAGCATGACCTTTCACATCCCATTGACTCTTGAAGTTCCAACTCCCAATGGCCTTTGGACTTCTACAACGTTCGAACCTCCAAATGACTTTTGCAATTACATACGAATTTTGGTATTACATGTCTTTTGGACTTCCATGACTCTTTTGTCCAGACATGGGTCTTATAATTCCACTTATTTGTATTTACAATGATTACAACATCACATCATAACTTCCACATCATTATGTGATGAAGATGTGACATGCCACTATCTTTGATGACTGCGACTAATAGTGACTGATGACATGGAATTTCTTCAGTACTGACATGGCTGCCACTTATGTCTTCATTCTTCATGCAACTTCTGATCATTGATTCCTTCACCCTCCAAAGTGTCTTTGATCTTGGA
This sequence comes from Pinus tabuliformis, assembly GCA_031772625.1. Taxonomy (NCBI): domain Eukaryota; kingdom Viridiplantae; phylum Streptophyta; class Pinopsida; order Pinales; family Pinaceae; genus Pinus; species Pinus tabuliformis. The sequence continues at coordinate 383,016,074 of CM062813.1, forward strand.
TTCTTTATGGTGCTCCGATCATCAAGCTTTCAATGTGTTCTTTGTTCTTTAATATTTTTTTTGTATGTCTTATTTGCGAGATATTCCTCATGTGTGCTTGACATGCTATTCCTGAGATACTTGTGGCCACAATCACTCATGACAAGAAACCATCAACCTAAAAATTTCCTAGTCTAACATTTTTATGTAGATTTTTCTATTCATGCCTTTTTAGTGCACTTTGGAAAGAGCAAGGAGAGCTTCTAGGAACAAGGGTGCACTTTGAAAGGATGAAGGGTTGAAGGGGGGATGCTTCAAGGCTTCAGCATGTGCTCATGCACTCAAGAGGAAGAGACAGTTAAAGCCGGGTGCATGCTGCACGTATGAAGGACGAAGGGGAAGGCTTCAGGCTTCCTAGGTGCATTGTGCACTCAAGGGAGAGAGGGAGGACATAGGGCTTACTCTTGAAGGTTGAAGGAGGAAGGATCCATGCCTTTGGGGTACACTCATGCACTTAGGAGGCCAAGGAGGGAACATGGTGCAAGTATTAAGGTTGAAGGGTGAAGCTCCATTCCTTTGGAGTGCTCAAAGGGTCAGGAGGGAGCATGGCACACTGTGGAAGGCTAAAATGTTGGGCTTAAGCCTCAAGGAGGGTGCACTTCTTCGAGTCGAAGGAGTGTGCTAAAAGGAAGACTTGGTTTCATGAAAGACATAATGCGGAACAAGGAAGGGGAAAAGGCTTATGGAGTTCACTTTACACTCTTGAAGGGTGCATGTCACACTTCCAAACAATGAAGAATTCCTAATCAAGGCTTCATATTTTTCTCATGCACTCTTGGACTTAATTGGTTCACTTTGAAACCAAAATTTGTCTAAGTATAAAAGATAAGAAAAGGGGTGAACATGATGAGCTTAGACATAAAACCATGTGTGACACAACCAACTCATCAAGAAAAATTAGACAAGATTGAACAAGGATGAATACACATCAAAACACCACTTTACAAGAATTTTCCAAGTACAACAGATGAGGTGTGTGCGGCAACAATAACAAAAATGTCGTTTTACGACAACAAAGGTGTTATGACTATGAAATTCACTAAAAATGTTGTAATCAATCCGATGATACCTGGGAACACTCAAAAACACTCAAAAGATATATATTTACATGAAACAACACTTGAAAATCAAGGTGACACTAGATATGACAGTAAAGTAGGCTCCAAAATTTGAATGTAGTGAAATTTTGGAGGGTGTTGTAGCAGCGAAAACACTTAGTGACACACTAGGTGAGCTTCAGCTTCTCTATTTAGGAATAGCTTTTGGTTAAAGGGTCAGATCTTCAGGAAGTATTGATTCACTAGTTGGATTACCCTGACTTCTCCTTTCGACCTGGTTATACACATAGTACCTTACTTTCTTCTATTTGGTTGAACACATAAAATATATACCATATCACAATTATTTCAATCCAGGAAAGGGTAATGTGTGTGGTAATTTTATGATATTCATAGTATGATTTTTCATCTCTGGTGTTGTTCCACTGCTAGAAAACCTTGAAAGTACCCCAGAAGAGTCACTTTAGGAGCACAAATTTTTCTTCGCTATCAGTGAGCCTGGTCAGTACCTTGACGAAGTTTCTTTCTCCACCTCCCTGCATAGGAAGCCTTTCTCTTTTTTCACCCTTTATTTTTTATTTAATAGGACTACGCATCGACACTTATTATTTTCAATGGGCGGAAGAGCGATCCCAACTTATTGAGAGCATATGAGGTTTCCCCTTTAGAGAAGTATTTTAGAACCTCTAATATTGGTTCTCTTAATTTATATTTTCCCTTTTTCTTTCTCTATTAGATTAGACAAGTGTTAACACACCAACATATTTATACCAAGTCGAGTAGTTTGGATATTACGATAGGCGTTGATATAATAGTTTACCTCAAGGTTTCCTGTTTGGACACGTCATATTTTCCATCTGAACTTAGCCAAAACTATTGCATTTTACCAAACAAAGAAGGAGAAGAGCATAAATCCAACCATTGTGGTTGTCACACTTCTCTTTTATTCCAAAACAAAGTCCTTTTGATACATGCATTTTATGCAAGGGTATTATTTATGTACAATGACTATGAAACACAGAAAAACAAGACACAACTAACAGTTTGTACATAGGACTGACACATACAAAAAGGAAAAGAAACAAACGAATTGTACAGGAAAAGCAACATGTACTTGTTATTGAAAATAATGTTTCAAATCTCAGCCATTTATGGGAAGGGGGTCAATCCTTATGTCCAAGGATTTCATCTTAAAGGTATTATGACCATGCCTTTCATTGATGGTAAATGGTCCAATCCACGAAGGTTGGAACTTTTTGTGTTTCCCCTTTTCTTCATGGGGTTTATCCCATTTTAGTACTAGGTCACCCACTTTGAAGCTCTTTGCCGCTATGGATTTCTTATCAAACCACTGGTTTACATGGTTTTCATGAAAAAAAAAATATATCCTTGGCTTTGAGCATTTCTTCCTTAATTTTGAGTAAAGTGTTTATCCTACTCTGTACCAGAAGGCAAGGTTTACCTTGTGACTCTTGGGAGAGTTACAAGGCTGGAAGATATAGGTTCAGGGGTAAGATAATTTCTTTATCGTAATGATCCGAATGGAAAATAGCATCAACCCAAGGTATTCATCCACCCATGGAATTTACCCATGGTATTGTAAGTGGCATCCACTCATGGTTTTTATCCACCCATGGTATTCATTCACCCATGGAATTGACCTGTGGTATCGTAACTGAAAAATACTATAAGTAACAAGTCACATTTTGTAAAATGAAAATTTGTCTACCACAATGTAGCTTTTACAGTTATTCTCTGTTTTTAATAAAAAAAAATATTTGTGGTTTTCTTTATTGGGCATTCTCCTATTTTTCTTCTGGCATTTCAGTTTTTCAGATCTTGGGGGCCTCCACCCACGATCCGGATCAGTGGTATCAGAGTAGGTTATGATTTCATGGAAATGAGGGTTTGATGCATATTTCAGTTTTAAATTTTGCAGCAATATCCAACAAATTTCATGCATGTGCTACGTCCTCCACAAAGCATTTTCTTGGGCCAAGTGGGAATTTTGTTTTATTTTTTTTATTTTTTTGCAGGAATGCTTTTGGGCGGCGATTTTGTAGATCAGGTCTGTAATTTTTGGTGCAAAATTTACAAAAAAAAAATAACATATCTGGATTCCTTGCGAAAATATACCCAAATTCAAAAAAAAAATGACCTAATCAGAGTCTGGATGAGGGAGATATTGCTGATTTAAAATCAGTTATGTTATAGAAATTTTTCTGATGGTAATTCGTGGATGGCGGATCTCCTATCTATTTTCTGTAGTTTTGGTACAAAATTTTAGAAAAGTGATTCTAGATCTTATCTCCTCTTGAAAAAATGTTCAATTTTAAAAAAAAATGGGTCAAATCGAAGTTCAGATGTGGGAGATATCGCTGGTTTAAAATCAGCTATTTTTTCAAAACTTTTATGACGGCAAAAAAGTTCCAGTGTGAATCTGAGATTCTAGAGTGTCCAGAGAAGGATTTTCAACACATGGGAAGATGCAAAATGGTCCTTATGTTTCCAAAAATAGGTTATAATAAATATTCTGAGTTATATTGATCGAGTTATGTCCATTTTAATTCTGGAGTAGCAATCAGAGCGGGTTCCCTTTGGAGGTGTGCCCTTCCACCATGCTTTAGTAGGCTCCTTCTTCACATTCATCAATTTTAGCATAGCAGCATTCGGCTTGGGTTCTTTGGAGACATGCCCTCCCACCCTAGGCTATGTAGCTACCTACTACTTCATCAACAACCAACATCACGGTTAAGGGTCAACCATACAAAATCCTTGTCATCGAAGTCCATTTGCTAGGCCACACACTGTTAGTATCACAGTTGGTCACAAGCATTACAGGGTATCTCTATCCTCGGATCTCCGTTTTTCGTGGTTATCGATCATCCACAAACCCACACTTCATCGAAGTCCATTTGCTAGGTTGCACACTGTCAGTATCACAGTTGGTCACAATCATTAGAGAGTATCTCTTACCTCGGATCTTTGTTCATCAAGGTTATGGGTCATCCACAAACCCACAGTTCATCGAAGTCAATTTTCTAGGCCGTACACTATCAGTATCACAGTTGGTCACAAGCATTAAAAGCTATCTCTATCCTCGTACCTTCATTCATCATGGTTATGGGTTAACCACATAAAACTCTTCTCTTCAGTGGCTCTTCATATTCAACAAAGGCTTTGCAGGAGGTAACTTCAAGCAATGGGGGCCATTGCTTCTTAAGGAGGGAGGAATGATCCGAATGGAAAATAGCATCAACCCAGGGTATTCATCCACCCATGGTATTGTAAGTGGCATCCACCCATGGCTTTTATCCACCCATGGTATTCATTCACCCATGGTATTGTGTTATGAAACCAGCTCAAGAAAAGATAGAAAAGATAGATCCACGCCTTAGAATTCAGCCTCTTCGAGGGGGCAACCTCCTTTACATTACATAAATGAACAATTCTTGGATGATACAAATGACAAAACCTCCTTTCTATATATAGGAGTCTAAGGAGTCACAATATAATCCAGCCGACCTAACAATAATAATATAAAGCCACAAAAATAACAATAGAGGGATTCTATGGGGCACAGAAATAACAATAAGGGGGTAATAGGGGCACAACAATATAAATAAGGGGTATAACTATAATAGTAATGGGGTAATCACTAGTATTATAGGGACCCAACATGCCCCTCTCCTTCAAAAAAGTGTTGTCCTCAACGCTTGAGTAATTCTGGATACTTCTGCATAAAATTCTCATCCTCCCATGTGGAATCTTCAGCGGATAAGTTCTTCCACTTGATAAGATACTCTGAAATTGATCGATTTCGTAGCTGTCGAGTTCTTGTTTCTGTGACTGCTTCCGGTTCCAATATAATTTTTCCTTCCTCGTCAAGTTCTGGCAATATTGTTTGAATTGGGAGCTTGTCGCCTATAACCTTCTTTAAACATGAAACGTGGAAAACTGGGTGCAACCGAGAAGCTACAGGAAGCTCCAATTTGTATGCCATAGTACCAATCTTTTGCAACACCTTGTACGGACCATAATACTTTGGTGATAGTTTATTATCCTTCTTAGCTTGCTTTAGGGACATTTGCTTATATGGTTGTAGCCGTAGGAATACCCAATCACCTACATCAAAACTTCTTTCACTGCGATGTTGATCTGCCTGTTGTTTCATTCTATTTTGTGCCAACACGAGGTTATCCTTTAAGAGTTGGAGGACTTGTTGTTGATGTTCGATGTGATGTTCCACTGCCTGAACCTTAGAATTTTCTCTTAAATATGATGTGATGGATGGTGGTTGATACCCATAAAGTGCCATAAATGGGGTCATTTTTGTTGCTGTATGGAAGGAAGTGTTATACCACCATTCAGCCAGAGGCAACCATTTGACCCATTGTGTCTGTTTATCAGATACAAAGCAACGAAGATATCCTTCCAAACATTTATTTACTATCTCAGTTTGCCCATCAGATTGAGGATGATAAGATGAGCTATGAGCTAACTGAGTACCAAGACAAGAAAATAATTCTGTCCAAAAATTTCCAGTGAAAATGGGATCTCTGTCACTTACAATAATCTTTGGGTTTCCATGTAGCTTTTGAACTGTTTCCATAAATGCAGTAGAAACTGTACTGGCTTTAAATGGGTGTGATAATGCACAAAAGTGTGCATACTTGGTAAGTCTGTCAACTACCACCATGATGACACTCTTTCCCTCAGACTTGGGTAAACCTGTGATAAAATCCATTGAAACCTCCTCCCAACGTTGGCTTGGAATGGATAAAGGTTGTAATAGACCCGGTGTCTTAATTGTTTCAACTTTATTTTGTTGGCAAACCAAACATTCCGCCACAAACTTTTGAATATCTGATTTAAGGCCATCCCAAAAAAATTCCTTCTTAACCCTGTGGTAAGTTTTTAAAAATCCTGAGTGCCCTCCTAAGGGAGAAGTGTGCAATTCCATAAGAATCTTTTGTTTTAGCTGGGAATTCTTACAGAGGTATAAGCGATCTTTGTACCATAACGAATCATTCTTCCAGCTAAATGTATCAGAAGTACTGGAATCTTGTTGTAGCTTTCGAATAAGTGCCCACACTTCTTCATCATTCTTCCATTCCTCCCTTGCTTCGTTTATCCAATCTGGTTGGATAATAGAAATGGCACACAACAATGCTTCCACATCCTCATCCTTTCTTGAGAGTGCATCTGCCACCACATTTTGCTTCCCTTTTTTGTAGATGATTTCAAAGTCATAACCCAACATCTTTGTGACCCACTTTTGTTGCTCTTCAGAGGATAATCTTTGTTCTAAAAAGTATTTAAGGCTATCATGATCCGTTTTTACCTTGAAGTGTCTTCCCATTAGGTAGGGTCGCCATTTCTTAAGTGCATGGAGTATTGCCAACATTTCCTTCTCATAAATAGCTTTGCTTAAAAACTTTCCCTTGATTGGCCGACTTTCAAAAGCAATGGGTCTTTCATCTTGCATTAGAACAGCACCAATTCCATTTCTTGAAGCATCACATTCCACAATAAAGGTTTTTGTGAAGTCCGGTGTAGCTAAGACCGGTGCTTGGCACATTGCCTCTTTAAGATGTTCAAAGGCCTTTGTTGCTTCCGTAGTCCATGAAAATGAATCTTTCTTCAATAATGTTGTTAGAAGTGCTGCTATTCTCCCATAATTCTTAACAAACTTGCGATAATACCCTGTCAACCCAAGAAATCCTCGCAGATGCTTTATGGATGTGGGGATTTTCCATTCCTTAATGGCTTTAATTTTGCTAGGGTCTACCTTAACTCCTTCATGAGATACAATATGACCCAAATATTCCACCTCTTGGACTCCAAAGAAACATTTGGATCTTTTTGCATATAATTGTTTCTCCTCCAATAGTTGTAGCACCCTGTCAACATGTTCAACATGATCCTTCCAAGACTTGCTGTAGATTAGTATATCATCAAAAAATACTAACACAAATTTTCTAAGGAATGGTTTGAAAATTGAATTCATCAAACCTTGAAATGTTGAAGGTGCATTGGTAAGGCCAAAAGGCATGACCAAAAATTCATAATGACCCTCATGAGTTCTAAATGCCGTTTTCGGAATGTCTTCAATCTTCATTCTGATTTGATGATATCCCGAACGAAGATCCAACTTGGTGAAGTAAATTGATCCATGCAACTCATCCAGTAATTCATCAATGACAGGAATGGGGAACTTATCTTTAATAGTGAGCTTGTTGAGCTCCCTATAATCCGGACACATGCGCCATGATCCATCCTTCTTGTGCACCAATACTACTGGAGCTGAGAAAGAACTTTGACTCGGTTGAATTATACCAGCCTCTAGCATTTCTGCAACCATACGTTCAATTTCACTTTTTTGGACATAGGGATATCTGTACGGCCTGATGTTTGGAGGAACACTTCCTGGAATCAGATGAATAGCATGATCATGATCACGCATAGGTGGGAGACCTTTGGGAGTCTCAAATACCTTGGAATGATTGTCCAGGACTTTTTGGAGATCTGGAGCAATAGATGATTCCAATGTGGAAACATCTAGCGAACATAATTGTGCAATTACACCTCTTTGCTCCTTTTTTAGAAGCTTAGTCATGCCATTAGAGCTTATTATCTTTCCTGGTTTCCCTGCAATACCCCTTAATTCAACTTCCTTTCCTTCCACAGAAAATTTCATGAAAAGTTCTTGAAAATTAAAAGCTATTGTACCCAAGGATTGTAGCCATTGGACTCCTAGTACAACATCGGCACCTCCCATTGGAATGGAAAGCATTGGGCTAGTCAATACATATTCTCCCATGGATAGCTTGATATTATGGCACTTTCCAGAGCAATTTATTGTTCCTCCATTTGCAATCATCACTTGACACTCTGGTGCTGGATATAAGAAGCAATTCAATTCTTTTGCTACCCTACAATGAATAAAATTGTGGGTGCTTCCTGAATCAATCAACACTATTACCTTTTTCTTCTTGATTTGTCCTTCTATCTTGATGGTTTGAGGAGTGGTAATTCCCGCCAACGCATTACAAGATATGGTCGGATTCATTTGTTCTTCATCTAGGCTTTGTTCCTGGAATATATCCTCTTCTTTTGACCTTTCTTGCTCCTTTTCTTCTTCCTCTTCACAATATATGTAGAATAATTTCTTCTCAGCACACTTATGACCTTTTGTGTATTTGCTATCACAATTGTAACAAAGCCCTTTTGCTCTTTTTTCTTCCAATTGTTGTGGTGTCAACCTTGTAGGTTGTGGAAGACTAGGGGCAACAACACTTCCGTCTTTATAGTTGTGAGTGGTATGCTTCCTAGTTGCCATAATTTTGCTTTCCATTTTTCTTGCTAACCTGAATGCCTTCTCTAATGAATCAGGTTCCCAAAGGTGAACATCATGTTGGATATTATCCTTTAAAGACCCTATGAACACATCAATCCTATGCTCCTCTGGAATATCTTTTACCCTTATGTTCAATTTTTGGAACTCCTCAATGTGCTCCATTACTGAACCCTTTTGTTTGAGACTTATCAATTGGCTAAAAAAAGTATTGCTTTTTGTGTCCTCATAATGTGCTATCAATTCTTCCGTAAAAATTGCCCAAGTGATAAATTGTTTACGAGAACAAAGCCATTGATACCATACAAACTGATTTGGTTCCAAATATACAGTTGCCATACGTACCTTTTGTGCATTTTGCACATTATTGAGATCGAAGAATTGCTCCATCTGTAATATCCATGTGGCGGGATCCTTGCCATCAAACTTCCTCATATCGATTTTTGGAATATGGTGATTCTTCGATCCAACATTAGCGTCTATGGAATCATGATTAACATTTCTTTTGTTCTCATCATGAGTTTCCTTTACTACCTTTTCACCATTAGTGACCCTTTCTTGTAGCAACTTCTTCAATTCTTCCATGTCTGTCTTCAAATCTATCTTCAAATCTTCCATCTTAGCTTCCACGCCATTTATCTTAGCTTCCACGCCATTTATCTTAGCATCTGTTAGCTTTTGTGAGCGTGACATTTGTTGCACTTGTTCTTGTAATTTTGATATATCATGTAGCATTTCTTCCTCTTCTTCATGAGTCATGCTAGAGCTTTCAGGTTCCTTACTAGGTGTTTGCATTTTCTTTCCTCGGGGCATCAGTTACCGATAATAATGCTCTACTATGCCCTTTGAATTCCTTCAAAATAAATTTTCAAACCAAGCTTAAGCAAAAATTTAAAAAAATCTACACACCTTTTTTCACTTTAAAGAAGCCTGATATTGAATCTGATGTATCTCTGTAATTTCGGATCATCCAGCTCTAAAATTGCTACCTGTAGTAGCCTTCTGTGTCCTCTTTCCAATGCCACAAGTCTGAGCCAAATTGGATTCTCCAAGGAAGAGTTATGTGAAATCTCCTACAGTGACTTGCTTTTAGACTGGTTCAGTAGAGCGAACTTGTACGACGTGCCACGAGTCACTGTTTCAACCTTTGAATCTGAAACACACACAAAAGAAACTACAGTCCGTACTCTTTCTGTACCTTTTTACGAAATTTCAATCCGATCCTCAGAGAGAGAGTTATGACGATTTTCCCCAGGTCACCTGTTTTGAATGTAATTCAGGAGTCTGCAAAAAGGCCAACTTCCTCAGATCATATCTCCGAAAATATCGCGCGAAAAGCTCTAAAATTCGGACCCAAGGTTCAGCACCAATTCTTCTCAAATGGGTTTTTTTTGCGACTTCTGAAACATCACAGAAAAAAAATTATAGTGAAAATTCCATGATGACCTGTTTGGAGCAGCGAAACCCTAGAATCCAATGCTCTGATACCAAATGTTATGAAACCAGCTCAAGAAAAGATAGATCCACGCCTTAGAATTCAGCCTCTTCGAGGGGGCAACCTCCTTTACATTACATAAATGAACAATTCTTGGATGATACAAATGACAAAACCTCCTTTCTATATATAGGAGTCTAAGGAGTCACAATATAATCCAGCCGACCTAACAATAATAATATAAAGCCACAAAAATAACAATAGAGGGATTCTATGGGGCACAGAAATAACAATAAGGGGGTAATAGGGGCACAACAATATAAATAAGGGGTATAACTATAATAGTAATGGGGTAATCACTAGTATTATAGGGACCCAACATATTGTGACATCCACCCATGGTATTCATTCACCCATGGAATTGACCCATGGTATCGTAACTAAAAAATACTGTAAGTAACAAGTCACATTTTGTAAAATGACAGTTTGTCCGCCACAATGTAGCTTTTACAGTTATTCTCTATTTTTAATAAAAAGAATATTTGTAGTTTTCTTTATCAGACATTCTCCTATTTTTCTTTTGGCATTTCAATTTTTCAGATCTTGGGGGCCTCTCCCCCAAAATCCATTTCAATCTTTTAGATCTTGGGGGCCTCCACCCAAGATCCGAATCACATAAACCAGAAAATATGGCGAGGTCTTCAGGGAAGGCTTAGGAGTTACATGGTAATCCCATAATGCATTGGTTAAAGTGTTATTCCAGTTGCTTTTCTCAGTGAAGATGGTTTTCTTGATTATGTAGATAATATTTTTGTTTGCCTATTCAGGCAAACCATTTCTGTGCAGGTAAAAATTAGATGCATGCTTTAGTACGATCCCATTTTCTAATGTGAATTCATAAAGTTTGAATGATGAAAATTAAGTTGCATTATCAAATACAAGTGACTTTTGAATTCCAAACCTGGTTATAATGTTTTGTTGAAAAGCATGGATGACTTCTTAGTCATTTGCTTATCTTAAGGGAACTGCCTCTAACCACCTAGTAAAATAGTTTATTGCTATCAGAATGTATTGGTGTTTCTTTTATGACTAAGGAAAAATTTCTCCAATAACATCTAGGCCCCACTCTTGGGATGGTTCCTGAACTGCTACTAGTAACAGTGGGGTGACTGAACTCTAATCTCGATCAATGCATCTCTGACAAGTTGGGCACTTGCAAACATAAGCTTGAGCATATTTGAATAGAGCGGGCCAATAATAACTATCTCTCATAAATTCATGCACTATAGTGTCGCTCGCATAGTAGCCATATTCCGGTCCATCATGTAAGTCTCTCAGTACCTTCTCTATATCATGTGGCTCAAGGCATCTTCATAGGACACCGTTGTGGTGTTTTATGAAAATCACTCCATGAACTTGCTAGTAAGATAGTTATTTTAAATGAATTTCCCTCTTATGTTTATTCGATAAGTGTGTGGGAAAGGTGCCATGCTATAGAAATTTTTGTATGTTAGCATACCTTGGTGTTGTAGATGTGTACTGAGGAACTTGTTCAATGTTACACATTTCTATCTCCTGCTCCCAACCTAAAAGATCTTTCTTTGGAACATCTCTAGCTTCGATTGATATCTTTCAGAAACCATAACCCTTTATGGTCTAAACTAGTTTGAATTCCATATCATATTATTGTAAGCAGGTCATCCAATTAGCCCTCTTCTCACTCAGTTCCTACTACATGAAAAATTTTCTTACCGCTAGATGAGGTGCAAATATGACCGTGTGAGATTTTAAAAATAAGGCCTAAAATACTTAACTACCTTGTATACAACATATGGTTGTTTTCCGATGGTAGGGTACTTTATTTTTGGCCCCTATAGGCTAGCTCTCATAAAGGAAGTAGGTCCCTCATTTCCTTCGGTATCCTTTTGAGTTAGTATGGATGCGATTAATGAATCTGAAGTGAAGGTATAAAGAAGGAAATATTTTCCATAATCTAGACTGAATAACACAGGTGCATCAACAATAGCTTGGTTGATTTGAACGAAAGCTTCCTTTTCCTGTTTATCCCATTTGTATGTTGCATATTTCTTAATCATATCCTGTATAGGATTAACTATATGAATGGAATCAAAGATGATTTTCCTCGAGAAATTGATTTTTTCTAAGAAAGACTACATAGCCTTCTTATTCACTAGAATGGTATTTGTGTAATGGCTTCGACCCTCTCTAGATCAATTTTTATTCTGCCTTTTACAATGATGTGCCCTAAGGGAGTCCCTTCTGACAGACCGAAGACTCTTTTCTTGGGATTGGAAAAATCCCATACTTTCAACACCGCTCAAATATATGTTTTAGATGGCATACGTGATATGATATTTTCTTGGAAAACACAGTAACATAATCCAAATAAACAATAATGATCTAACCGATAAGGCCACAGCAAGCGATGTCCATCGCTTTTTGAAAAGTAATGCCATTGTTGATAATTCCAAATGGCATCCTCTTGAAAGAAAATGTTGCCCTTTTAGCCTTGAAGGTAGTCTTTAATCGATCTGGTTTTGCTACTAGCACTTGATTGTAACCAGAGAAACCATCTAGTAGCGTGAAAATCTCTGACCCATGTATTTTTTGTAGGATTTTTTCCATGGATGGCACTGGGTAATTATATTTATTAGATGCTCAGCCAAGGTTGCATAAATCTTCACATAACCTTATTTCACCAAACTTGTTTCTAATTGGGACCAAATTTGAAACCCAAGTGGAGTGGCTAGCTTTAAACATGATCCAAGCATCTAGCAGCTCTCTCAATTCCTTTTGAATGAGGGGCTCAAGCATGGGATGAACTTTCCTTAATTTTTTCTAGAAAGGTTTTACCCCTTGTTTTATTCGAATGTTGTGTTGGATAATACAAGTATTGTATGTATTTAAATCATCGTCTTTCCATGCAAATACATCACAATATTGTTTGAATAAGTGGATAAATGCATATCACTCCTATGGAGAACAACATGTATTGAGGTTTACATACCTCATATCTTCTTGAGATCCAAGATTGACTTGTTTAGATGATAACTTTGGACTTTAAGTCTTTATATTAATTGGCCCTATACATTGGTTCTGCAGGTCATATAACTTCTCCACGTACACCATGCCTTTGGGCATAGTGTTTCCTTTCGTTGCATTAGTTTCCTCCTGCAAATCTTGATCATGCTCATCCTCTTCTATGGAAGCATCTTTGAATATGTCAACATTAGCCATAAAGTGCAATATACGTTGGTCATCATTGAAAACACAGAAATTAGTGATGTTGTCAAGAAAAAATGGTTTACATATAATTTCAATAGAAAAAGCATTTTTCAATGGCAACATCCTAGCAGCTATATTTTCTAATGCATATTATACGACATTTCTAATCCTAGGAACATAAATGATATTAAAAGCTTTAAAATGAATAATTAAATGGCATACCTCCTGTTGACAATTTTTTAGATTTGTTAAAACACAATAGATAGTATCTTGTACCTCATGAGTGACCACCTCTGAGTCACCAGTTACCTTGATAATGTATACCTTCATATCGATGGCTTTCTTTAATCCACATATGAATGCTTCATATTCGACAATATTATTGGTACACTCGAACTCCATATAACATGAAAGGATATGCTTCTTATTCCATGGGTCTCTAAGTATGCAACTAGCTCTAGAGCCATCCTGTGTCTCTGAATCATCAAAATATAGAGTCCACATATTATTATCTACTATGCTACTTCCTATACTATTATTAGTATTACTATCACTAGTATAAAATGGTGAAATTAGTGAATAGGTGACTAAAAATGTTAGTCACCACAACTTTTCCAAGTGAAATACTACCAAAAATTAGCAATATTAAGAGACCCAACTAAAAACGACTAACATAAATGACTATTTTAGTCACCATTTAAAATATACGACTAGCTAATAAGTAATATTACTAAAAATGAATAACATAAATGACTAATTTAGTCTACGAAAAAAAATATGACTACCTAACAAAAACTACAATAATATGAATTAGTCGTTTATGTTAGTCATTTTAATTGCATCACTTCAACAATCGAAACTTACAAGTCATAGGGGATTCAAAGGTTGTTTTAGATTGGGTGAAAGGTCATACTTCCTTGTACACTTGTCTATTGGATCAAAGGATGATTAAAATTATGGAGCTTATTAGAATCTCTAGGGTCATATCATTTTATCACCTTCACAGGGAATCAAATTCAAAGGTTGACAAATTATTGAAAAGGGGAGTGGGCCAACACCTCCTTTTGCAACACGACATGACCTCCTATATATGTTGCAACAACCTTTCCAACTTATTTAGTTGGGTTCACATATATTTCACATTTCGTCTTTGTCTTGCAAAGTGGTAGTGCTAAGGAGAGGGTATCAACTTTGATCAAATAATGTTCACTTAGTACCACTACCAAATTTCCTTCATGCAACTTTCATGATGATAAATGGATGACATTTGAATGTTACAAACTTGTAAGTAGTCCACATTCAACTTTTTTGTCTTCATTGTCCTTAGTAACAACGACATGTTTGGATATTTCCTTTATTTATCATCGCAAACACATAACTCTTTGTTGTCCCAAACATAGTTAATATTGTTGGTGTATGATCTCTTAATTGTGGAATGGTCTCTTGATGATGATAACAACTCTCAATCTCCAATGCTCATGAATACGTTGAATGATTGATCTAATGCCTTACTTGTATAAACAATTTATTACTCATTTTCTATTTTTATTGTGCCATTGTATATATGCTTCACTAGCATCTCATGCTATATGGTTAATTGAGCAAGCTTTATCTTTCATTTTTCAAGAATAATTTGGTTGCATGAATAAGCATAGTTGCGTAATTAAAATCATTCAAAATTTGTTAATAATTCATGGTTTGTTTGACTATGCGCACACTTATCCCTGACCTTTTACTTTGAGAGTGAGTAGTGTCAAATCACTAGTCTTCATTAAGGAAATTCCTTTCAATACTCAATGACCTAGCTTAGCTCGATATTTAAGGATTCCCCCCTAGATAAGGATATCCTTCTTATAGTCTAAAGAGTGAGAGAAGGCCACCAAGGTGACATTGGGTGGCTTGCTTGATGGGTGGGGTCAAGACCTTTTTTTCTATGATAATGTTTGAGTGGAGATACAAGTTAGAAAATGCTTACAAGAAAATTAGTTTCCTTTATTTCCATAACCTAAACTACTTCCAATCAAATCATGTGCTTATAATAAAATCTAATTTTGATAAATAATTAATTCAATAAAATTAAAAAAAAAAAAAATTATTATTATTATTGTTGTTATTTTTTTGTATATGAGAGAACAAACAACTAGAGCATGTTTGTACTTAAGGATTGATTCTATCCACTACCACAATCACCTCTAAGTGTACCCACATTTCCTCACACGTGGCACACTGAGCTAATTGAAGTTTAAACCAATAACATCATAAGAAATTCCTTAACAAGTCATTCTATCATCAACTAATTTACACCATGGGGAAAATTAAAAATAACTTTTAATATTAAAAAATATAGCCAATTTATTTTATTTGAAAATCAATTTAACATCTAATTTGAGGAAACTCCGTAAAATATAATTTAATGTGAAAAATGTTAAGCAAAATAAAGTTGGGGTAAATTATAAAAATAAAAATAAGTAAAGTGAAATATAAAATTAATAATTATAATTATAATTAATAATTCAATCATATTACTCCTAATTTACCAAGTGTGAAAGGCATAAAATCTCTTCATACACAAGCCTTTTTTAAAGTGAAAAGAGATTTGATCCACTCTGCCCATGGTAAATCCAAATTTAAGATATAAAATTAAGATAGATCCAAGCTAGTTTTATATCAATTTATGTAATTGAAAGTAAAGAATTATTATTTTAATCAAAAGTTATTTTAAAAAATATTTGTAATTTCCTCAATTTTAAAATAAAGCCAGCCTTGTTCCATCTTAACTCCGGATCTATCAAGTGATGAGAGGGATCACATCTCTTGAGGTGCATACCTCTTTTTTGAGTGAAAAACTTGAGGAAATGTTTGTACCTCGAGAGATTTGATCCCTCTCAGTGCTTGATAGATCTAGAGTTAAGATGGATCTAGGTTGGTTTCAGTCATGTGTGACCAAAGAAAATCTAACGAACGTATGATTAATTTTATCAATAATACGTAAATTCATCTAATATTAATATAATGATTTTAAATATGCTAATATGTCTCAGATTAATTTGCATATTTTAATTTTAAATTTTCTTAGTTGCCTCAGTTTGTTGTGATGATAATAACTTTATTTATGAAAAATGATGAAATATAAATGTTGAATGTAAAGGGACAATGCAATAGTGTTGAATGATAGAAAATGTGAATAATAAGAATATAGTCAATTACAAATAGTCTTTATTGTGGTTAATCTAAAACTATTTTCTTCTATTATTCTGATTGTCACCCTTTTTACTTTTGTCATCTTTTCATATTGATTGTCATATTTTCATATTGATTATATGAAAAGGACAGGTTAAACCATAAACCAGTTAAATATTTAGCTCAGTCTATTGTAGTAAACATCATTCCTTGTCTCTAGGTTGAATCACTTTAACACAAAAATCAATGTACATTGTCAATAATTTTTTGTGCTTACACTGAAATCAATGCACAATGTTAATCCAATAACTTTAAAATTAATGTACCATCATACATCCAATTACATCAAAACAAAAATCAACATTTACACTGAAATTAATGAATCTAATGCAAGCAATTAAATAAGATTAGAAAACAACATTTACACTAAAATCACTGCATCTAATGAAAGCAATCAAATAATATTAGAAATCAACATTTACACTCAAATCAATTCATCTAGTGCATGTAAGAAAATTGGATTATAAACCAACATCTACACTGAAATTAATGCACCTAGTGAAAGTAAGCAAATAGGATTATAAAGCAACATCTACACTAAAATCAATGCATTTAGTGCAAGCAATCAAATAAGATTAGAAATCACCATCTACACTGAAATCAATGTATCTAGTGCAAGCAATCAAACATGATTAGAAATCAACATCTACATTGAAATCAATGCATCTAGTGCAAGCAATCAAATAGGAATAGAAATCACCATCTACATTGAAATCAATGCATTTAGTGCAAGCAATCAAATAGGATTAGAAATCATCTACATTGAAATTGATGCATCTAGTGAAAGCAATAAAATATCGTTAGAAATAAACATCTACACTGAAATCAATGCATCTAGTGCAAGAAATCAAATTGGATTAGAAATCACCGTCTACACTGAAATCAATGTATCTAGTGCAAGAAATATTCTTCCCTCTCCCTCCCCGCCCCATATATATCTATATCTCCCTCCATCTCTCCTTATTTTACACTCTATCTAAACCCCCCAAACACACATGCTATTTCACTTTATATCTATCAATCTCTTTGTCCCTCCCTCCCTCTCTCCATCTCTCTCCTCTTTCCTCTCTTCACTTTCCATCTATATCTCTATCTCCATTTGCCTCTCTATATCACCAGCAAAACATACACTCTCTCTCTCTCTCTCTCTCTCTCTCTCTGTTATGCTTCTCTCCCTCTACCCTGCTTCTATCTCTCTTCCCTACTTCCTTCCTCTCTCCCTCTCTCTCCATCCTCTTTATCACTCCCTCTCTCTCTCTCTCTCCACCTTTCTCTCTATATTTCTTTCTTCTTACCTCTCTCTCCCCCCTCCAACTCCATATATCTTTCCCTCCCTCACTCCACTCTCTTACATCCTCTCTTTCTCTCTCTCTCTCTTACTCTTCAGCCTCCAACTCTATTACTATATCCCTCCCTCTCTCCTCCTCTCTCTCATCCTTCCTATCTTGCCCTTTCTCTCCTACGTTTATCTCTCTCTCTCTCTCTCTCTCTCTCTCTCTGTCTACCCTCCAATCCTCTCACTATCTCCCTCCCACTCTCCTCTCTCTTCCCCCTTCATCCTTGTGTCTCCCTCTCCCTCTTTTACCCTTCTATACCTCTCTCTCTTTTTATTCCTCCTCTCCCCTCTCCTTCAGTTTATCTCCATCTCTCCCTTGTCAATTCCCCTATCTCTCCACCTCTATAACTTTATGTCTTTGTTCTTACCTCCCATATATATAGAATTAATATATATCATGATATATTAATATATATTAATATGAATATTATATTTAACAATAATAATAATAATCTTTTAATATTAATATTATGGTTAATAATATGTTTTGCATGGCATTAATAATAATTTGGCCCATGGTATTTTTCCCATAGGCTTCACCTAAATAAAACCTATTTTTTGAGTGTTAGTAAGTGTAAAGAGGTTTATGGAGCAAATATAAAAAAAGGTTTTATTTATTTACCATACCACTTGTTTATTTATATTTATATTTATTTATCATATTTCTTTTATTTACAATGGTGTTTGGCCCATAGACTTGGTATACAATTATATGTTGATTTATAATCTTATTTGATATGTTTTTATTTATTTACCATACATCTTTATACCTCTGTTATATTTATTTATTTATCATACATCTTTTATAAATATGGTAATTAGCCCATGGTATTAATAATTATGTGTCCGGCAGGATCCACTTAAATAAAACCTATTTTTTGAGTTCTCATAAATATAAAGAGGTTAATGGAGTAAAGATAAAAAGAGGTTTTATTTATTTACCATACCTTTGGAGTAAATTTAAAAAAAAAAAAAACTTATTTATTTATTTATATTTTTTTATTTACCATAGCTCTTTTTTTAACTATTCATAAACCTCTTTATATTTTAAATTTATGTGTTGTTTATACATAATAATAACTAGCAATTGCACCAAATGTTGCAATGTAAATGCCGCAAGTCGGTAGTATATGAAGAAAGAGCAAAGATGAAGAGAAAATCCTCAAAATAGATTCTTCGAGGGAACACCTACTGTTTTAGAGTGGATGTGTGCGTATCTTTCTGAAGTAGTAATCTTTCTGAAGTAGTAATTCAGACTAGACATTCCCCATTGGTTCAGCTTCCAAAAGCATGTCATTGTAGTATTTGATTCCCAAAAACAATGCATTGTCATTTGTAAAGGCACCATCAAAGACATAAACAAGACTCGGGATATCTTAACTTATTACCATTTAAATGAAAATTTGATAAGGTGTTGTCAGAAATAGTGAAGTGTGAAAACCTAGGGGAAAAGGATTGAGTTACTTACTTAGAGATGCATATGTACTTATTAGCATTTAAATGAAAATTTGATAAGGTGTTGTCAGAAACAGTGAAGTGTGAAACATAGGGGAAAAGGATTGAATTACTTACTTAGAGATGCATATGTATCGAGTGGGTTGTAGTTGAACAACATTAACGTAATATACCTAGGGGAAAAGGATTGAGTTACTTACTTAGAGATGCATATGTTTAGGAATCAATATTTTTTTAATGGGTTAGGAATAAGATTTGCATTATTTATTTTTTCTTTCAGCCTCTTTGCTGCTAACGTATGGATAGGATGGAGGACATGTGCAAAGGTTAAAGTGAGCATGACAACAAAGGAAATAATGAGCACTGCTGTTATGGAACAATTTTTTTACATAAATAAGAATATTTTTCAAGGAAATTTATATATAAAAACAAACTTAATCACAATAATGAAATATTAGGCTCAAAAAGGATCTTTGAACATAATAAAACTATACTTAAAAAGGCCTTTAAACAAATAAACAAACTTTTTATATAATTAACAATGGAACATGGAAATTCAAGATTAAGGAGTTTTTATAATCTTAAAATTCGAGAAACAAATCTAGGATACTATTTCATGCTAGCCATCCAAAAATAAATATATCTTTATAAATAGAGGGGAGCACAATGGAGTTTCATTATTGTTACCTTAATACCTTGTATACCTCCATGTTATCTTTACAAATTCACCATAGTATAAGTTAGATGTATGCTAACAAAGATTAATAATAAATGAGTCATCAAAAATAGAATAGAAAATGATGATTTTTATAGATAAAATATATTTAACAGAGAGTAAGTTTTAATAAGATTACAGAGAGTTATAATAAAGATTTTAATATCATTTGAAAGAATTATAATGATGGGAACTGAAGTGAATCATTGATCTATTAAAAAAACATTTCTAATAACCAGATATATCATTATAATAAGTAAGAAAGTTTGATTATTAAATATTATTAAAGTTTGATTATTAATCAGCTTCGAACAACAATTTTAGCTTGAAAAAAAAAAATAACCAGTTGGTGCAGGAGAGAGCGGCAGGAGAGAGTAGCAGCAAGAGGCCAAGGCTGACCTCGGTGAAAGTGGTCATGACCTCGTTATTCTGGAAATCCTTTCACAGTTTCTCTCCCAACCATATCACAAGTACATTTTACAAATTAACTAAGAGAATTTTTGTGTAGTAACATCCAATTTCTAATGGAAAAAATAATTTGTTAACTACAGCCATAAAATTATTGATGTCCATATGCAATCAAAATTAGTTGATCAACTCACTGTAAACTTTAGCCAGCACGGCACTGTAACACATATCCCCACACAAATTAGACATGCATAGTGAAAATACATAGACCTGAGCCAAAAGTCTGAGAGTGCCTTTTTTAACAGCACTTTGAAGGAGTTTGAAGGAGTCTGCGGGATTTTTTAAACAAAAATTTAAAAAGAAATTTTTATAATGCCAATTTAATTTATTTTCTATCCGATCGACCTCAAAACACTTCTTTATCTGCCCATCCTTCCCATTACACTACCACCAAAACAACGTGGATTCTATGATGGAAACCTTTTCATCTGTTTGAAATTCATATTTATGGGTACCAGTTAAAGTCCGCAATGATTTTTTTATCTTCCCCTTACATCACCGTCAAAACAACGTGGATTTTGTGATGGAAACCCTTTCATTTGTGTGAAATTCATATTTATGGGTACTATTTAAATTCTACAACGATTTTTTACCAAAACCAACGCTAAAGTCCACAACGACCCTCCCTAAATCCTCGACACTCTATAAAGAAACACATTCAATTCAGAGAAAAAATAAAAGAATTAGAGAAGGGAATCAAATATGGAAATCAAGAAAGTGTGGGTATAATATTGTGGAAAATAAAAAAAGTGTCATTCTTACCTGTTGCAGAAAATCAAGAAAGCAACACTGCATAAATGATGCCATCACCAAGAAATAAGCCACTGTATGAGAAGGAGGAAGAGCCATTGTCAGGGAAGGGGAATCAGCTGTGGGTCATTAGGGTAACGAAATAACTAAATGAAATAATGAAATTACAACTGCTTCGGATCATTCAACCGTGAAAATTCCTTGAATCGTCTAACATATGAAACCAATCACCCAAAACAGTACACGTGGCACATAAGAGAGTTCATTTCATAGAGTAACACTTTACGGCGTAATTAGATTGATTTTTAAATAGGGCTAACATTAGATTAACAATGTTAAATGTTAAATATTAAAATTACATTTACGTTTATGTTTACGTTTTTACGCGAGATCTACCCCATGGGTGCAATAATTATTTTATTTTTAATCTGAAATTACAAATAACTTTGAAAAATACATATAAATAACCAAAAACAATTTTATATTAATTAAAATAAAATAAATTTCAATTAATTGAAAGTTAAAATAATATTATTTGAATGAAAAGTTGCTTTCTATTTTCAAAGAGATTAAAGAGATTTGTAATTATTTTATTTAAACTTTGAACTACAAATAACTTAATAATTTAATAATTTAAACTGCCGTAAATTTGGGGTTTTGGGTGATTTTTCCCTAAACCGTAGGGGTTATAGATCATCTTGCCTTGATAATTGGCAATGTAAAGGCATTGTTTTACATCTGGCACTGTTTCTACCAGGGTAACACCTATCCAAATCTCTGGGAGGATAAAATTGATCCAGATTGTGCGGCAGATCCATGTGTTTGGTGCCCCTGAAAACTGACATCTCAACCATCAGAGTGATTTCAGATTCTATCGGCATTGAACTAGTGACAACTAGTTGGGAACTAGAGAAAGAGAGATGCAGTGAGCTGCTGAAACCTGGAAAAAAACTAGTAGGTTTTTAGATTCGAAGTTCCTTGTAATGGAGACATGGTGGGTGCTTCAGATGTTGGTTACATGTCTAGTAGTTCGAACTGTTGCCGACGGATCAATGGATGCCGAGGTTTCATCGAAAGTCGGTCTTTGACAAAGTTGAGGAAACCTTTGGATCCGATGCTCGATTACTCTCACATTGTTGTTGAGCTAAATCAAATATTCAACTTGCAGAATGATTGATCCAATCGTTACGCACTATGGAAAAGGTCAACTATCTTGCTTCTTGGCCGATCCAGATACTATGTTAGATCTGGTGAGTAACTCTTAACAAAGTGTGAAAAATCATTTCGTAATTAATTTTATATTTTTTGGATTATTTCCATATTAATTTATTTTATTTTATTAGATTACGTTTATCATCTATATCTGGAAGATAACAATGGATGGTTCCAAACTTAGATTTGACATTTTTAATTATATATGTCTTCAAAACTTCGACCCAAAAAACCATTATCCATTTTCTCTTAAATGTGTTATTTTTTTTGGTTGAATTCAAATTGCAGATATCGACAAACATGGTTGTGAATGCAACTTTAGCAGCCATGGAAAAACACGTAGGAAAGCATGGCATAAAGGTTTATCATGTTGCTTCTTCGGTGGTAAATCCCATAACAATTCAAGAATTTAAAAAAAAAATATTTGAACATTTTAAATGTAATCCCTACATTGATGGCAAAGGAAACCTAGTAAAATTGTTGAAGCAATTGACCTGCATTAATACTATGGAGAATTATGGGCAGGATCTGGACACAATGGTTAGTTCACCAAAGAACTTAAGTTGCAAGGATACTCTTTGTTTCTTACTTGAAATTTTGATGAACATAAGTGGAATTTGAAAAGTTAAAAATTTACTCATGTAAATTTTATTCTGCATATAATCTTTGTTCAAGGAGTAGATTCATTATTTAATCTAAAGGGTTATTGATTCACCATAATTAAAAAAAAATACATAAAATGAATCATTGAAAACTGATAGTCATATTGCAGATAGCGGGGTTATCAAGAGCATCTATCAAGATCATCCACAAAATATATGTTACAACAGTTGAAGCACTTGGAAAATATCTACGAGCCATATGCATTCTATGAAGGAAGGTGAATTATGTGCAATGGAGATGAAATACAAATTTTTTGGTGTTGTATTGTTTTAAACATCTTGATTGGTAATCAAGCAATGTACATTAATAATTTTTTTAATATATTTGTGCAGATTCGATACAATTCAGAAAAATTGTTTCAAGAGCTCTTTGAAGATGAATGAGACAATTTCAGATTTGTGTGAAGATGAACAAGACAATTTCAGATTTGATGTTAAGATTATCGAGTGGAAAAATTACATCAGAAATATTCATATTCCCTGACTTGGTGAATATGTATGAGTGGATCACAATGGTTGCAATGGCTGACATCAATTTTCACTTCACTGGGTTCACTATTTTTGGGAGAGTGATGGGGGGTGTTGGAGCAGAAAGTTGTCCAGATATAAATGGAGGTTGTGCCAATGTGAATGTTGAACTCATTTCCCCCAGCAATGATCTCATTAATGATGTGTTTTCGAGTAGTATAGAAATATCAAGTCATATCAAATCCCACTAAATTTTTTTCAAAAAGGAAAGGCCATGATATTTTTCTCTCTTTGCCTTCGTTTGATACACAGAATAAGTTTGGAGATTCCTTAAGGATGAGTGTCTAAAGGACATAGTATCCCTCCATGAAATCGAACGTGAAGAAATGGAAAGAGCGGGCTCTGTGAGCCAATTGTTAAACAAAGGAAGAAGATACAAGGTCATACCTAATGTCGATCCTAGCTAGGATGGCACTACGCATGAGGTACAATGATTGAGGTTTATAGAGTATATTTTCTATGATATTCTCCTTCAAATACATGATTCTCATGTTCTCTTAATAGTTGTCCAAAGAGGCTCTCCAGAGATGGAGTTGGGCTTTGGAAATCTGGTAGTAGATGACATCTTTTATGTCCCAAGTTATGATATGGATGGCTTAGTTGTTTCTTAGGGTAACCCTATTTTAGGTGTTCATGTATACCTTTATTCAGATGATTTCCATGAGGTGAAGTGCCCTCAAAGAAGCTCCTTGGCCAAATCAAGTGCTTTGTCATGCAATATCTAATGCATATGGGAAATTTGCTTTTAATTTTATTCCATGTGGAAAATAAAGGTTGTTTCCATTCTACAAGGGTGAGAATACAATATTTGATGTTTCACTTCAATCTATAGAGGTTCTTGTTGAGCACAGTCATGTTAATATATCTCAGCCATTTCAGGTCATAGGTTTCTAAGTTAGAGGACTTGTGGTGACTCCTAAAGGAGTCTATTTTGAAGGTGTTAAGATATTAGTTGATGGGCGAGAAAGAGCTACAACAGATGTCCAGGGATATTACAAACTTTATCATGCAATATCAACACGCTACACAATCAAGGCTGAGAAGGATCACTTTGAGTTTAGCAGTTTGGAGAATTTCATGGTTATGTCAAACATGGCTTCAATCCCAAAGTTAGAAGAAACACATTATAATATTTGTGGTTCCCTAAAATTAGTGACAAATGGATATTATGGAAAGCGTCAAGTTGGATTGACACATGGGCCAGACAATGTTAAGCCTCAACTAAAGAGGATTGATGATATGGGAAAATTCTGCTTCAAGGTTCAACCATGTTAATATCGAATATCCCCACTGACGACAACAACAAAACATGATTTTGGTTTTCAATTTTCACCATAACATATTGATGTGATAGTAACTAGACCAATGTTTGGCATTGAATTTATAAAGGCCCTTGTTGATATCCATGGATCAATGATATGCAAGGAAGGATGTGACTCTTTGGTTTCTATATCACTTACTTCTCTGGTTGTTGAACTCTAGGTTCAGAGAAGCTTAACTCTTTAAGTTTAAAAAATGAGAGCAGTGACTTCATATTTGAGAAAGTCCTACTTGGTGCATTGCATCTTGAGGTAAAACATGGACCTTCATTTGATTTGTTAGATTGGGATGATGACTGGTGTTGGGAGAGAAAGGTTATTGATGTCAATGTTGGTGTTTCTGATCATTCAGAGATAGTGTTTATCCAAAAAGGCTATTGGTTGCGTATTATGTCTACTCATCCTATGGCTTCTTACATCATATAGCCAAACAAAGAACCAATGAATTTGTTGATTGAGAAAGGATGGTAGCAAATCTGCTTAGAAGCTTCTCGTGTGCACATGCTTCATTTCTTGAACTTGTGCATTTTCTTTGGAATGTCTTCATTAGAATTCAATGTATTGAACCATAAGCCTATATATTTGACTGGTGAAAAATATCTACTGAGTGGTGAAATACATGTTGATTCAAGTTCTTATCCCAAAGCAAATGAGTTGTCTCGAAGCATTATTGTAGACATATGGAAAAAGGAGGGTGCATTTATAGATATGATCAATAATGTCAAACTTGTTTCAAGTGCTAATGGACCAAGCAACATTGTTGTATATTATTACACTCACTGGGCCAATCTTGAAGGTGAAATGGTCTTTGTTCTGAGAAAGGAATGCTAGTGAGAAAAATAGTTTTGAAAAGGTCAAGTTTTATCCAAGAAGTTGACACGTTGCTGTTAAAACTGATGGGTGCCAACCTCCTATTCCTTCTTTTGTGGGGTTCCTGGGAAAGTGCATTTAGGGTCATTACTTCCAACAATCCTAGGTGTTGACATTCAAATAATTGCTCAAAATGACAGTAGCAATGGTCTTCCGAAAAAGGGTGACTTGGTTCTTCAAACTTCGATAGGATCAGATGGTCTGTTTTTGGGTGGTACTTTTTATGATGATACTGAGTACTCTGTTGAAGCTTCCAAGGGATATCATTTAAAATCACTTGCATAGGACCCCTTTTGAAGCTTAGTTGTATGCTCATCCAATTTGATTGGACGCCCCACTCGACTAGCCTAACCATAAAGAATATTTGATTGTCAGTATTAGACCTTCTATGCACTCTCTGTGTTTGTGGTCCTCGGTAGAGGAATCACTGAATTTGCGTCAAACAACTGCTAGATATGGAAAAAACCTCTTCAATAAAATTTCTTCAAACTACAACCATGTAAGTCTAGATTTTACTATTACTTTCAATGCTTTACAATGAAACTGGTGTAAATGTAGGTTGTATGTGGATAAAATATAAACCACTATAAATGCAGGTTGTCTTGTATGTGTATGCAGGGGCATACATGATAAAATATTTGAGATTGAATGGGATACTGTTTAAATATATTCCATGCTCTATCTCAAGACTCAATATGCAATGTGGAAGTAATTTGACTTTACTGGAAATGGACTCATATCCCGATAATGCATACAATTTATTTGTGGACATATTGATTGAGATGATGGGGATCTTTAAATCATTAAAGGAGTTGGTCATATGTGTTGTGCCTTTGCTTAAAGAAATATGTATCTTCTCAATTTGTTGTTCAAGAGGCTTCCTAATCTCCAATGTTTGTTAATGGGTGACAACTTTATCTTGGTAAAAACAAAATTTCTTCTTTTCTTTTACATGTGCAATGAACAACATGTTTCAATGTTTAAGAATGTTTGCATTTGCTACTTAGTTGTTAGGCATAGCATAAAAAAAATTATACAAAGCATATATTGATGTAGCTTAGGCTGACTATTATGTTTTGTTTTATTATTATGTCTTGTTTGCAAATTTGGTATATCCAATAGATATAAAACAAAACCAAGTAACAACTTCGTTTCATATATATTCCTTAATGAAAATCTACACTACCTAAATTAAAAAAGTTAACCTGCTATAAGATGTGAAAAGACCATAAAATTATTCCATGGTTTTTTTACATGATGTTCATAATGAATATTTATGTCTTTTACCTTGTAAATGAGTGCAGAGTTGGCTTATTCTAGTTTTGAAATGCAATGCAGGAACTTTCAAAATATCCCATACCTTGACGTCTCAGATCCTTACTCTCTCATCTTTGTGTATACAGGTTATGTAGACATAACTGAATTTCATGATAGGGAAATCAGTGTATTAGGTTGTTTTCTTCAGAGCACCCCTACTCCAGAGATGATAGAACTTCATTTAATTGATGACTTAAATTATGATGATCCACAATATGTAAAATTTTTGAAGTAAATGTATTTGAATAGAGTTTCAAAGCAAGCAAGGATATTGGTATGAGAATCTTCTTTTTAAATACACGCTTCAAAATCTTTAAACCGTTCACCAGTAAAAAGGCTTTCGGGCTTCATTTATTTTATTTTTTTCTTTACAGAAGGGTATGATCAATGCAATTTGTATATGGATATGAGGATGTGGAAACCAGTGGAATGATGTGCTTAGTCTTGGGAAACATCCAGTATGGAAGAGGATGGCAGTCCCATGGAGTGGGTATGCGACATTTTTCCCGATTTTTATTTTGTTTATCATTCATTGTTTTTGCTGGTTCTAATAGTCATTTTTAATTATTTATCTTTTTTTCATTTATATCATTAACATTCCATGTTTCCCAGGCAAGGTAACATCTTCGATTGCTTTAGATGAGTAGCCTGTAGGATTAGGATGTTCCAAAGAGTTTTGAACATTTGTCCAATATGCCTTGTTGATTTTGGATTGTCATTGTGGGTTATCACTTTAATTGTTATCTGGTTTGACATTTGATTAACAACGAAATTCCATGCTTTTATAAATTATTTGTATGTTAATTTTTAAAAGTATTTAAGAAATTTGTCTTCAGTAGCCACACTTCAAACAATGGATTTCACACTACTAGGTTTAAGGTTTGGGTTATGTATTTGGTTAAAATTTCCCAAGATTTATATCATATCTCAAGTGTCAGGTTTGGGTTATTTATTTGGTCAAAATTTCCCAAGATTTATATCATATCTTAGCCTTTTGAAATTCATGCATTCATTCCATTCAAATGTAACACATCACGACAAGGATGAGCCCTATTAATCTCACCAACTCTGTTACTATGCTTCATGAATCATAATTCAAATGGACTCTGAATTTGGTTCTTTTCCTTGACTAAACAGTATTAAGCAAAATCCTCTCATTCAAACTCAACCCCAAGTCATACTCAAAATTTTGACATGTGAATAACATTGGCTTGGCAGAAAGTTTGACACCCAAGTCTTTGCAAATCAGACAATATTGTCCATTTAAAAAAATGATCATATCCTTAAATTGTTAGCCCTTGGACTCCTTCATTAAAGAAAATATCATTCTATGATCTTGATAATTGGTTTATCAAAATGTGGATGGGGCGAAATATGAGTTAAGGAGTAGAGAAAGAATTTTTTCTTGACATTGCCTAGAATATTTTGAACTTTCGGGGGCACATCACGTGACACTACCATCACGACATGAACATTTTTTGGTAAAGTTCCACTGCAAGAGGCATCCACTGATTCACGTTCCTCAACCCATGACTCTAAAGATGATTCCTCCTCAACATTTTTCCTAGATGATGATAATGATATATAGTCCTTATTATCATAAGTATGGATTTTTTTTTCTTCAACTTTGCTCCACCTTCCCCCTCCCAATTGTATATAAGCATCAATTTCTCTTGCATGCTTCCCCTTGATTGCAAAGTTATACCCATACCTGGAATCCTCATCTTGATCTTGGTTCTTATGCTTCTCTTCTTCTTCTTCTAAGCAATCAGAAAAACATGTTGAAGTGTCTTCACGAATCTTATTCCTTTGACTCCAACAAGGAAACACCTTCATCTCTTGACAATAACTTGCATATTACCTTAGTTGATCTGCCTCCTATAAGTTGGACCAAGGTTGTAAGAAAGAAAGGCAAGAAGAGTCATTCCGAAAAAAATCCCCAAGTTGAGTGATGTTGTACGATTTTTCTATTCAATGTTAGTTTCTTCTTCAAGTCTATATCAAAGCCTTTAGATGGGCAGTTGCTATCTCTATGTAATCGTGTTTTCTAATAATAGAAAGTATCAATTTACGAAAAAAGAGAGTATGATGTTATGTTGTTTCTCACATTATTTGCATCCCCACTTTTATGATTAGGAACCTTTTTGATAAAGGCCTATTGGGTTACTTAAATAATTTGAATGAAATGCTTCAAAGAAAGTTGAACATGATTTTTATAGTTTTAATTTCATTAAGGTTCGAGTCCAACTAAGCATTAGTGGGTTATCAATGGCTATCATAGTTAACAATTAAACCACTTTACATTTAAATATTCTAGAATTTGGAAAAACATAAATTTTATAAACTTTTCCTTGGAATGTTGACATCACTTCAATGTTAATTAGTAAATATCATTAACCATGGTCAACATAGTTAGACCTCTTCATTGGGCCATTTCATCTATTAAATCATAAAAATATAAATTTCATCAGTAAAATAATTATTAATTATTTATATATAT
>CM062813.1:383045680-383275099 GCA_031772625.1 Pinus tabuliformis
AACATGATCCTTCCAAGACTTGCTTTAATTAGTATATCATCAAAAATTAATAACACAAATTTTCTAAGGAATGGTTTGAAAATTGAATTCATCAAACCTTGAAATGTTGAAGGTGCATTGGTAAGGCCAAAAGGCATGACAAAAAATTATAATGACCCTCATGAGTTCTAAATGCCATTTTCGGAATGTCTTTCAATCTTCATTCTGATTTGATGATATCCCGAACGAAGATCCAACTTGGTGAAGTAAATTGATCCATGCAACTCATCCAGTAATTCATCAATGACAGGAATGGGGAACTTATCTTTAATAGTGAGCTTGTTGAGCTCCCTATAATCCGGACACATGCGCCATGATCCATCCTTCTTGTGCACCAATACTACTGGAGCTGAGAAAGAACTTTGAATCGGTTGAATTATACCAGCCTCTATAATTTCTGCAACCATACGTTCAATTTCACTTTTTTGGACACAGGGATATCTGTACGGCCTGATGTTTGGAGGAACACTTCCTGGAATCAGATGAATAGCATGATCATGATCACGCATAGGTGGGAGACCTTTGGGAGTCTCAAATACCTTGGAATGATTGTCCAGAACTTTTTGGAGATCTGGAGCAATAGATGATTCCAATGTGGAAACATCTAGCGAACATAATTGTGCAATTACACCTCTTTGCTCCTTTTTTAGAAGCTTAGTCATGCCATTAGAGCTTATTATCTTTCCTGGTTTCCCTGCAATACCCCTTAATTCAACTTCCTTTCCTTCCACAGAAAATTTCATGAAAAGTTCTTGAAAATTAAAAGCTATTGTACCCAAGGATTGTAGCCATTGGACTCCTAGTACAACATCGGCACCTCCCATTGGAATGGAAAGCATTGGGCTAGTCAATACATATTCTCCCATGGATAGCTTGATATTATGGCACTTTCCAGAGCAATTTATTGTTCCTCCATTTGCAATCATCACTTGACACTCTGGTGCTGGATATAAGAAGCAATTCAATTCTTTTGCTACCCTACAATGAATAAAATTGTGGGTGCTTCCTGAATCAATCAACACTATTACCTTTTTCTTCTTGATTTGTCCTTCTATCTTGATGGTTTGAGGAGTGGTAATTCCCGCCAACGCATTACAAGATATGGTCGGATTCATTTGTTCTTCATCTATGCTTTGTTCCTGGAATATATCCTCTTCTTTTGACCTTTCTTGCTCTTTTTCTTCTTCCTCTTCACAATATATGTAGAATAATTTCTTCTCAGCACACTTATGACCTTTTGTGTATTTTGCTATCACAATTGTAACAAAGCCCTTTTGCTCTTTTTTCTTCCAATTGTTTGGTGTCAACCTTGTAGGTTGTGGAAGACTAGCGGCAACAACACTTCCGTCTTTATAGTTGTGAGTGGTATGCTTCCTAGTTGCCATAATTTTGCTTTCCATTTTTCTTGCTAACCTAAATGCCTTCTCTAATGAATCAGGTTCCCAAAGGTGAACATCATGTTGGATATTATCCTTTAAAGACCCTATGAACACATCAATCCTATGCTCCTCTGGAATATCTTTTACCCTTATGTTCAATTTTTGGAACTCCTCAATGTGCTCCATTACTGAACCCTTTTGTTTGAGACTTATCAATTGGATAAAAAAAGTATTGCTTTTTGTGTCCTCATAATGTGCTATCAATTCTTCCGTAAAAATTGCCCAAGTGATAAATTGTTTACGAGAACAAAGCCATTGATACCATACAAACTGATTTGGTTCCAAATATACAGTTGCCATACGTACCTTTTGTGCATTTTGCACATTATTGAGATCGAAGAATTGCTCCATCTGTAATATCCATGTGGCGGGATCCTTGCCATCAAACTTCCTCATATCGATTTTTGGAATATGTTGATTCTTCGATCCAACATTAGCGTCTATGGAATCATGATTAACATTTCTTTTGTTCTCATCATGAGTTTCCTTTACTACCTTTTCACCATTAGTGACCCTTTCTTGTAGCAACTTCTTCAATTCTTCCATGTTTGTCTTCAAGTCTATCTTCAAATCTTCCATCTTAGCTTCCACGCCATTTATCTTAGCTTCCACGCCATTTATCTTAGCATCTGTTAGCTTTTGTGAGCGTGACATTTGTTGCACTTGTTCTTGTAATTTTGATATATCATGTAGCATTTCTTCCTCTTCTTCATGAGTCATGCTAGAGCTTTCAGGTTCCTTACTAGGTGTTTGCATTTTATTTCCTCGTGGCATCAGTTACCGATAATAATGCTCTACTATGCCCTTTGAATTCCTTCAAAATAAATTTTCAAACCAAGCTTAAGCAAAAATTTAAAAAAATCTACACACCTTTTTTCACTTTAAAGAAGCCTGATATTGAATCTGATGTATCTCTGTAATTTCGGATCATCCAGCTCTAAAATTGCTACCTGTAGTAGCCTTCTGTGCCCTCTTTCCAATGCCACAAGTCTGAGCCAAATTGGATTCTCCAAGGAAGAGTTATGTGAAATCTCCTACAGTGACTTGCTTTTAGACTGGTTCAGTAGAGCGAACTTGTACGACGTGCCACGAGTCACTGTTTCAATCTTTGAATCTGAAACACACACAAAAGAAACTACAGTCCGTACTCTTTCTGTACCTTTTTACGAAATTTTAATCCGATCCTCAGAGAGAGAGTTATGACGATTTTCCCCAGGTCACCTGTTTTGAATGTAATTCAGGAATCTGCAAAAATGCTAACTTCCTCAGATCATATCTCCGAAAATATCGCGCGAAAAGCTCTAAAATTCGGACCCAAGGTTCAGCACCAATTCGTCTCAAATGGGTTTTTTTTGCGACATCTGAAACATCACAGAAAAAAAAGTATAGTGACAATTCCATGATGACCTGTTTGGAGCAGCGAAACCCTAGAATCCAATGCTCTGATACCAAATGTTATGAAACCAGCTCAAGAAAAGATAGATCCACGCCTTAGAATTCAGCCTCTTCGAGGGGGCAACCTCCTTTACATTACATAAATGAACAATTCTTGGATGATACAAATGACAAAACCTCCTTTCTATATATAGGAGTCTAAGGAGTCACAATATAATCCAGCCGACCTAACAATAATAATATAAAGCACAAAAATAACAATAGAGGGATTCTATGGGGCACAGAAATAACAATAAGGGGGTAATGGCACAACAATATAAATAAGGGGTATAACTATAATAGTAATGGGGTAATCACTAGTATTATAGGGACCCAACATATTGTGACATCCACCCATGGTATTCATTCACCCATGGAATTGACCCATGGTATCGTAACTAAAAAATACTGTAAGTAACAAGTCACATTTTGTAAAATGACAGTTTGTCCGCCACAATGTAGCTTTTACAGTTATTCTCTATTTTTAATAAAAAGAATATTTGTAGTTTTCTTTATCAGACATTCTCCTATTTTTCTTTTGGCATTTCAATTTTTCAGATCTTGGGGGCCTCCCCCAAAATCCATTTCAATCTTTTAGATCTTGGGGGCCTCCACCCAAGATCTGAATCACATAAACCAGAAAATATGGCGAGGTCTTCAGGGAAGGCTTAGGAGTTACATGGTAATCCCATAATGCATTGGTTAAAGTGTTATTCCAGTTGCTTTTCTCAGTGAAGATGGTTTTCTTGATTATGTAGATAATATTTTTGTTTGCCTATTCAGGCAAACCATTTCTGTGCAGGTAAAAATTAGATGCATGCTTTAGTACGATCCCATTTTCTAATGTGAATTCATAAAGTTTGAATGATGAAAATTAAGTTGCATTATCAAATACAAGTGACTTTTGAATTCCAAACCTGGTTATAATGTTTTGTTGAAAAGCATGGATGACTTCTTAGTCATTTGATTATCTTAAGGGAACTGCCTCTAACCACCTAGTAAAATAGTTTATTGCTATCAGAATGTATTGGTGTTTCTTTTATGACTAAGGAAAAATTTATCCAATAACATCTAGGCCCCACTCTTGGGATGGTTCCTGAACTGCTACTAGTAACAGTGGGGTGACTGAACTCTAATCTCGATCAATGCATCTCTGACAAGTTGGGCACTTGCAAACATAATCTTGAGCATATTTGAATAGAGCGGGCCAATAATAACTATCTCTCATAAATTCATGCACTATAGTGTCGCTCGCATAGTAGCCATATTCCGGTCCATCATGTAAGTCTCTCAGTACCTTCTCTATATCATGTGGCTCAAGGCATCTTCATAGGACACCGTTGTGGTGTTTTATGATAATCACTCCATGAACTTGCTAGTAAGATAGTTATTTTAAATGAATTTCCCTCTTATGTTTATTCGATAAGTGTGTGGGAAAGGTGCCATGCTATAGAAATTTTTGTATGTTAGCATACCTTGGTGTTGTAGATGTGTACTGAGGAACTTGTTCAATGTTACACATTTCTATCTCCTGCTCCCAACCTAAAAGATCTTTCTTTGGAACATCTCTAGCTTCGATTGATATCTTTCAGAAACCATAACCCTTTATGGTCTAAACTAGTTTGAATTCCATATCATATTATTGTAAGCAGGTCATCCAATTAGCCCTCTTCTCACTCAGTTCCTACTACATGAAAAATTTTCTTACCGCTAGATGAGGTGCAAATATGACCGTGTGAGATTTTAAAAATAAGGCCTAAAATACTTAACTACCTTGTATACAACATATGGTTGTTTTCCGATGGTAGGGTACTTTATTTTTGGCCCCTATAGGCTAGCTCTCATAAAGGAAGTAGGTCCCTCATTTCCTTCGGTATCCTTTTGAGTTAGTATGGATGCGATTAATGAATCTGAAGTGAAGGTATAAAGAAGGAAATATTTTCCATAATCTAGACTGAATAACACAGGTGCATCAACAATAGCTTGGTTGATTTGAACGAAAGCTTCCTTTTCCTGTTTATCCCATTTGTATGTTGCATATTTCTTAATCATATCCTGTATAGGATTAACTATATGAATGGAATCAAAGATGATTTTCCTCGAGAAATTGATTTTTTCTAAGAAAGACTACATAGCCTTCTTATTCACTAGAATGGTATTTGTGTAATGGCTTGACCCTCTCTAGTATTTGCCTTTTCAATGATGTGCTCGCTTTCTCAATTACAATCCTAAGTCCCTTCTGACAGACGAAGACTCTTTTCTTGGGATTGGAAAAATCCCATACTTTCAACACCGCTCAAATATATGTTTTAGATGGCATACGTGATATGATATTTTCTTGGAAAAAACAATAACATAATCCAAATAAACAATAATGATCTAACCGATAAGGCCACAGCAAGCGATGTCCATCGCTTTTTGAAAAGTAATGCCATTGTTTATAATTCCAAATGGCATCCTCTTGAAAGAAAATGTTGCCCTTTTAGCCTTGAAGGTAGTCTTTAATCGATCTGGTTTTGCTACTAGCACTTGATTGTAACCAGAGAAACCATCTAGTAGCGTGAAAATCTCTGACCCATGTATTTTTTGTAGGATTTTTTCCATGGATGGCACTGGGTAATTATATTTATTAGATGCTCAGCCAAGGTTGCATAAATCTTCACATAACCTTATTTCACCAAACTTGTTTCTAATTGGGACCAAATTTGAAACCCA
The DNA here is from genome assembly GCA_031772625.1 of Pinus tabuliformis. Taxonomy (NCBI): domain Eukaryota; kingdom Viridiplantae; phylum Streptophyta; class Pinopsida; order Pinales; family Pinaceae; genus Pinus; species Pinus tabuliformis. The sequence goes on from CM062813.1 coordinate 383,051,308, forward strand.
AGTGGAGTGGCTAGCTTTAAACATGATCCAAGCATCTAGCAGCTCTCTCAATTCCTTTTGAATGAGGGGCTCAAGCATGGGATGAACTTTCCTTAATTTTTTCTAGAAAGGTTTTACCCCTTGTTTTATTCGAATGTTGTGTTGGATAATACAAGTATTGTATGTATTTAAATCATCGTCTTTCCATGCAAATACATCACAATATTGTTTGAATAAGTGGATAAATGCATATCACTCCTATGGAGAACAACATGTATTGAGGTTTACATACCTCGTATCTTCTTGAGATCCAAGATTGACTTGTTTAGATGATAACTTTGGACTTTAAGTCTTTATATTAATTGGCCCTATACATTGGTTCTGCAGGTCATATAACTTCTCCACGTACACCATGCCTTTGGGCATAGTGTTTCCTTTCGTTGCATTAGTTTCCTCCTGCAAATCTTGATCATGCTCATCCTCTTCTATGGAAGCATCTTTGAATATGTCAACATTAGCCATAAAGTGCAATATACGTTGGTCATCATTGAAAACACAGAAATTAGTGATGTTGTCAAGAAAAAATGGTTTACATATAATTTCAATAGAAAAAGCATTTTTCAATGGCAACATCCTAGCAGCTATATTTTCTAATGCATATTATACGACATTTCTAATCCTAGGAACATAAATGATATTAAAAGCTTTAAAATGAATAATTAAATGGCATACCTCCTGTTGACAATTTTTTAGATTTGTTAAAACACAATAGATAGTATCTTGTACCTCATGAGTGACCACCTCTGAGTCACCAGTTACCTTGATAATGTATACCTTCATATCGATGGCTTTCTTTAATCCACATATGAATGCTTCATATTCGACAATATTATTGGTACACTCGAACTCCATATAACATGAAAGGATATGCTTCTTATTCCATGGGTCTCTAAGTATGCAACTAGCTCTAGAGCCATCCTGTGTCTCTGAATCATCAAAATATAGAGTCCACATATTATTGTCTACTATGCTACTTCCTATACTATTATTAGTATTACTATCACTAGTATAAAATGGTGAAATTAGTGAATAGGTGACTAAAAATGTTAGTCACCACAACTTTTCCAAGTGAAATACTACCAAAAATTAGCAATATTAAGAGACCCAACTAAAAACGACTAACATAAATGACTATTTTAGTCACCATTTAAAAATATACGACTAGCTAATAAGTAATATTACTAAAAATGAATAACATAAATGACTAATTTAGTCTACGAAAAAAAATATGACTACCTAATAAAAACTACAATAATATGAATTAGTCGTTTATGTTAGTCATTTTAATTGCATCACTTCAACAATCGAAACTTACAAGTCATAGGGGATTCAAAGGTTGTTTTAGATTGGGTGAAAGGTCATACTTCCTTGTACACTTGTCTATTGGATCAAAGGATGATTAAAATTATGGAGCTTATTAGAATCTCTAGGGTCATATCATTTTATCACCTTCACAGGGAATCAAATTCAAAGGTTGACAAATTATTGAAAAGGGGAGTGGGCCAACACCTCCTTTTGCAACACGACATGACCTCCTATATATGTTGCAACAACCTTTCCAACTTATTTAGTTGGGTTCCCATATATTTCACATTTCGTCTTTGTCTTGCAAAGTGGTAGTGCTAAGGAGAGGGTATCAACTTTGATCAAATAATGTTCACTTAGTACCACTACCAAATTTCCTTCATGCAACTTTCATGATGATAAATGGATGACATTTGAATGTTACAAACTTGTAAGTAGTCCACATTCAACTTTTTTGTCTTCATTGTCCTTAGTAACAACGACATGTTTGGATATTTCCTTTATTTATCATCGCAAACACATAACTCTTTGTTGTCCCAAACATAGTTAATATTGTTGGTGTATGATCTCTTAATTGTGGAATGGTCTCTTGATGATGATAACAACTCTCAATCTCCAATGCTCATGAATACGTTGAATGATTGATCTAATGCCTTACTTGTATAAACAATTTATTACTCATTTTCTATTTTTATTGTGCCATTGTATATATGCTTCACTAGCATCTCATGCTATATGGTTAATTGAGCAAGCTTTATCTTTCATTTTTCAAGAATAATTTGGTTGCATGAATAAGCATAGTTGCGTAATTAAAATCATTCAAAATTTGTTAATAATTCATGGTTTGTTTGACTATGCGCACACTTATCCCTGACCTTTTACTTTGAGAGTGAGTAGTGTCATATCACTAGTCTTCATTAAGGAAATTCCTTTCAATACTCAATGACCTAGCTTAGCTCGATATTTAAGGATTCCCCCCTAGATAAGGATATCCTTCTTATAGTCTAAAGAGTGAGAGAAGGCCACCAAGGTGACATTGGGTGGCTTGCTTGATGGGTGGGGTCAAGACCTTTTTTTCTATGATAATGTTTGAGTGGAGATACAAGTTAGAAAATGCTTACAAGAAAATTAGTTTCCTTTATTTCCATAACCTAAACTACTTCCAATCAAATCATGTGCTTATAATAAAATCTAATTTTGATAAATAATTAATTCAATAAAATTAAAAAAAATTAAAAAATTATTATTATTATTGTTGTTATTTTTTTGTATATGAGAGAACAAACAACTAGAGCATGTTTGTACTTAAGGATTGATTCTATCCACTACCACAATCACCTCTAAGTGTACCCACATTTCCTCACACGTGGCACACTGAGCTAATTGAAGTTTAAACCAATAACATCATAAGAAATTCCTTAACAAGTCATTCTATCATCAACTAATTTACACCATGGGGAAAATTAAAAATAACTTTTAATATTAAAAAATATAGCCAATTTATTTTATTTGAAAATCAATTTAACATCTAATTTGAGGAAACTCCGTAAAATATAATTTAATGTGAAAAATGTTAAGCAAAATAAAGTTGGGGTAAATTATAAAAATAAAAATAAGTAAAGTGAAATATAAAATTAATAATTATAATTATAATTAATAATTCAATCATATTACTCCTAATTTACCAAGTGTGAAAGGCATAAAATCTCTTCATACACAAGCCTTTTTAAAGTGAAAAGAGATTTGATCCACTCTGCCCATGGTAAATCCAAATTTAAGATATAAAATTAAGATAGATCCAAGCTAGTTTTATATCAATTGATGTAATTGAAAGTAAAGAATTATTGTTTTAATCAAAAGTTATTTTAAAAAATATTTGTAATTTCCTCAATTTTAAAATAAAGCCAGCCTTGTTCCATCTTAACTCCGGATCTATCAAGTGATGAGAGGGATCACATCTCTTAAGGTGCATACCTCTTTTTTGAGTGAAAACTTGAGGAAATGTTTGTACCTCGAGAGATTTGATCCCTCTCAGTGCTTGATAGATCTAGAGTTAAGATGGATCTAGGTTGGTTTCAGTCATGTGTGCAAAGAAAATCTAACGAACGTATGATTAATTTTATCAATAATACGTAAATTCATCTAATATTAATATAATGATTTTAAATATGCTAATATGTCTCAGATTAATTTGCATATTTTAATTTTAAATTTTCTTAGTTGCCTCAGTTTGTTGTGATGATAATAACTTTATTTATGAAAAATGATGAAATATAAATGTTGAATGTAAAGGGACAATGCAATAGTGTTGAATGATAGAAAATGTGAATAATAAGAATATAGTCAATTACAAATAGTCTTTATTGTGGTTAATCTAAAACTATTTTCTTCTATTATTCTGATTGTCACCCTTTTTACTTTTGTCATCTTTTCATATTGATTGTCATATTTTCATATTGATTATATGAAAAGGACAGGTTAAACCATAAACCAGTTAAATATTTAGCTCAGTCTATTGTAGTAAACATCATTCCTTGTCTCTAGGTTGAATCACTTTAACACAAAAATCAATGTACATTGTCAATAATTTTTTGTGCTTACACTGAAATCAATGCCCAATGTTAATCCAATAACTTTAAAATTAATGTGCCATCATACATCCAATTACATCAAAACAAAAATCAACATTTACACTGAAATTAATGAATCTAATGCAAGCAATTAAATAAGATTAGAAAACAACATTTACACTAAAATCACTGCATCTAATGAAAGCTATCAAATAATATTAGAAATCAACATTTACACTCAAATCAATTCATCTAGTGCATGTAAGAAAATTGGATTATAAACCAACATCTACACTGAAATTAATGCACCTAGTGAAAGTAAGCAAATAGGATTATAAAGCAACATCTACACTAAAATCAACGCATTTAGTGCAAGCAATCAAATAAGATTAGAAATCACCATCTACACTGAAACCAATGTATCTAGTGCAAGCAATCAAACATGATTAGAAGTCAACATCTACATTGAAATCAATGCATCTAGTGCAAGCAATCAAATAGGAATAGAAATCACCATCTACATAGAAATCAATGCATTTAGTGCAAGCAATCAAATAGGATTAGAAATCATCTACATTGAAATTGATGCATCTAGTGAAAGCAATAAAATATCGTTAGAAATAAACATCTACACTGAAATCAATGCATCTAGTGCAAGAAATCAAATTGGATTAGAAATCACCGTCTACACTGAAATCAATGTATCTAGTGCAAGAAATATTCTTCCCTCTCCCTCCCCGCCCCATATATATCTATATCTCCCTCCATCTCTCCTTATTTTACACTCTATCTAAACCCCCCAAACACACATGCTATTTCACTTTATATCTATCAATCTCTTTGTCCCTCCCTCCCTCTCTCCATCTCTCTCCTCTTTCCTCTCTTCACTTTCCATCTATATCTCTATCTCCATTTGCCTCTCTATATCACCAGCAAAACATACACTCTCTCTCTCTCTCTCTCTCTCTCTCTCTGTTATGCTTCTCTCCCTCTACCCTGCTTCTATCTCTCTTCCCTACTTCCTTCCTCTCTCCCTCTCTCTCCATCCTCTTTATCACTCCCTCTCTCTCTCTCTCTCCACCTTTCTCTCTATATTTCTTTCTTCTTACCTCTCTCTCCCCCCTCCAACTCCATATATCTTTCCCTCCCTCACTCCACTCTCTTACATCCTCTCTTTCTCTCTCTCTCTCTTACTCTTCAGCCTCCAACTCTATTACTATATCCCTCCCTCTCTCCTCCTCTCTCTCATCCTTCCTATCTTGCCCTTTCTCTCCTACGTTTTCTCTCTCTCTCACTCTCTCTCTCTCTCTCTGTCTACCCTCCAATCCTCTCACTATCTCCCTCCCACTCTCCTCTCTCTTCCCCCTTCATCCTTGTGTCTCCCTCTCCCTCTTTTACCCTTCTATACCTCTCTCTCTTTTTATTCCTCCTCTCCCCTCTCCTTCAGTTTATCTCCATCTCTCCCTTGTCAATTCCCCTATCTCTCCACCTCTATAACTTTATGTCTTTGTTCTTACCTCCCATATATATAGAATTAATATATATCATGATATATTAATATATATTAATATGAATATTATATTTAACAATAATAATAATAATCTTTTAATATTAATATTATGGTTAATAATATGTTTTGCATGGCATTAATAATAATTTGGCCCATGGTATTTTTCCCATAGGCTTCACCTAAATAAAACCTATTTTTTGAGTGTTAGTAAGTGTAAAGAGGTTTATGGAGCAAATATAAAAAAAGGTTTTATTTATTTACCATACCACTTGTTTATTTATATTTATATTTATTTATCATATTTCTTTTATTTACAATGGTGTTTGGCCCATAGACTTGGTATACAATTATATGTTGATTTATAATCTTATTTGATATGTTTTTATTTATTTACCATACATCTTTATACCTCTGTTATATTTATTTATTTATCATACATCTTTTATAAATATGGTAATTAGCCCATGGTATTAATAATTATGTGTCCGGCAGGATCCACTTAAATAAAACCTATTTTTTGAGTTCTCATAAATATAAAGAGGTTAATGGAGTAAAGATAAAAAGAGGTTTTATTTATTTACCATAACTTTGGAGTAAATTTAAAAAAAAAAAAAACTTATTTATTTATTTATATTTTTTTATTTACCATAGCTCTTTTTTTAACTATTCATAAACCTCTTTATATTTTAAATTTATGTGTTGTTTATACATAATAATAACTAGCAATTGCACCAAATGTTGCAATGTAAATGCCGCAAGTCGGTAGTATATGAAGAAAGAGCAAAGATGAAGAGAAAATCCTCAAAATAGATTCTTCGAGGGAACACCTACTGTTTTAGAGTGGATGTGTGCGTATCTTTCTGAAGTAGTAATCTTTCTGAAGTAGTAATTCAGACTAGACATTCCCCATTGGTTCAGCTTCCAAAAGCATGTCATTGTAGTATTTGATTCCCAAAAACAATGCATTGTCATTTGTAAAGGCACCATCAAAGACATAAACAAGACTCGGGATATCTTAACTTATTACCATTTAAATGAAAATTTGATAAGGTGTTGTCAGAAATAGTGAAGTGTGAAAACCTAGGGGAAAAGGATTGAGTTACTTACTTAGAGATGCATATGTACTTATTAGCATTTAAATGAAAATTTGATAAGGTGTTGTCAGAAACAGTGAAGTGTGAAACATAGGGGAAAAGGATTGAATTACTTACTTAGAGATGCATATGTATCGAGTGGGTTGTAGTTGAACAACATTAACGTAATATACCTAGGGGAAAAGGATTGAGTTACTTACTTAGAGATGCATATGTTTAGGAATCAATATTTTTTTAATGGGTTAGGAATAAGATTTGCATTATTTATTTTTTCTTTCAGCCTCTTTGCTGCTAACGTATGGATAGGATGGAGGACATGTGCAAAGGTTAAAGTGAGCATGACAACAAAGGAAATAATGAGCACTGCTGTTATGGAACAATTTTTTTACATAAATAAGAATATTTTTCAAGGAAATTTATATATAAAAACAAACTTAATCACAATAATGAAATATTAGGCTCAAAAAGGATCTTTGAACATAATAAAACTATACTTAAAAAGGCCTTTAAACAAATAAACAAACTTTTTATATAATTAACAATGGAACATGGAAATTCAAGATTAAGGAGTTTTTATAATCTTAAAATTCGAGAAACAAATCTAGGATACTATTTCATGCTAGCCATCCAAAAATAAATATATCTTTATAAATAGAGGGGAGCACAATGGAGTTTCATTATTGTTACCTTAATACCTTGTATACCTCCATGTTATCTTTACAAATTCACCATAGTATAAGTTAGATGTATGCTAACAAAGATTAATAATAAATGAGTCATCAAAAATAGAATAGAAAATGATGATTTTTATAGATAAAATATATTTAACAGAGAGTAAGTTTTAATAAGATTACAGAGAGTTATAATAAAGATTTTAATATCATTTGAAAGAATTATAATGATGGGAACTGAAGTGAATAATTGATCTATTAAAAAAACATTTCTAATAACCAGATATATCATTATAATAAGTAAGAAAGTTTGATTATTAATCAGCTCCGAACAACAATCTTAGCTTGACAAAAAAATTTAACCAGTGCAAGAGAGAGCGGCAGGAGAGAGTGGCAGCAAGAGGCCAAGATTGACCGCGGTGAAAGTGGTCATGACCTCGTTCTTCTGACAATCTTTTCACAGTTGCTCTGCCAACCATATCACAAGTACATTTTACAAATTAACTAAGAGTATTTTTGTGTAGTAACATCCAATTTCTAATGGAAAAAATAATTTGAATAACGAATTAACTACAGCCATAAAATTATTGATGTCCATATGCAATCAAAATTAGTTGATCGACTCACTGTAAACTTTAGCCAACACAACACTGTAACACATATCCCCACACAAATTAGACATGCATAGTGAAAATACAGAGACCTGAGCCAAAAGTCTGAGAGTGGCTTTTTTAACAGCACTTTGAAGGAGTTTGAAGGAGTCTGCGGGATTTTTTAAACAAAAATTTAAAAAGAAATTTTTATAATGCCAATTTAATTTATTTTCTATCCGATCGACCTCAAAACACTTCTTTATCTGCCCATCCTTCCCATTACACTACCACCAAAACAACGTGGATTCTATGATGGAAACCTTTTCATCTGTTTGAAATTCATATTTATGGGTACCAGTTAAAGTCCGCAATGATTTTTTTATCTTCCCCTTACATCACCGTCAAAACAACGTGGATTTTGTGATGGAAACCCTTTCATTTGTGTGAAATTCATATTTATGGGTACTATTTAAATTCTACAACGATTTTTTACCAAAACCAACGCTAAAGTCCACAACGACGCTCCCTAAATCCTCGACACTCTATAAAGAAACACATTCAATTCAGAGAAAAAATAAAAGAATTAGAGAAGGGAATCAAATATGGAAATCAAGAAAGTGTGGGTATAATATTGTGGAAAATAAAAAAAGTGTCATTCTTACCTGTTGCAGAAAATCAAGAAAGCAACACTGCATAAATGATGCCATCACCAAGAAATAAGCCACTGTATGAGAAGGAGGAAGAGCCATTGTCAGGGAAGGGGAATCAGCTGTGGGTCATTAGGGTAACGAAATAACTAAATGAAATAATGAAATTACAACTGCTTCGGATCATTCAACCGTGAAAATTCCTTGAATCGTCTAACATATGAAACCAATCACCCAAAACAGTACAGGTGGCACATAAGAGAGTTCATTTCATAGAGTAACACTTTACGGCGTAATTAGATTGATTTTTAAATAGGGCTAACATTAGATTAACAATGTTAAATGTTAAATATTAAAATTACATTTACGTTTATGTTTACGTTTATACGCGAGATCTACCCCATGGGTGCAATATTTATTTTATTTTTAATCTAAAATTACAAATAACTTTGAAAAATATATATAAATAACCAAAAGCAATTTTATATTAATTAAAATAAAATAAATTTCAATTAATTGAAAGTTAAAATAATATTATTTGAATGAAAAGTTGCTTTCTATTTTCAAAGAGATTAAAGAGATTTGTAATTATTTTATTTAATCCTTGAACTACAAATAACTTAATACTTTAATAATTTAAACTGCCCTAAATTTGGGGTTTTGGGTGATTTTTCCCTAAAACCTAGGGGTTATAGATCACCTTGCCTTGATAATTGGCAATGTAAAGGCATTGTTTTACATCTGGCACTGTTTCTACCAGGGTAACACCTATCCAAATCTCTGGGAGAATAAAATTGATCCAGATTGTGCGGCAGATCCATGTGTTTGGTGCCCCTGAAAACTGACATCTCAACCATCAGAGTGATTTCAGATTCTATAGGCATTGAACTAGTGACAACTAGTTGGGAACTAGAGAAAGAGAGATGCAGTGAGCTGGTGAAACCTTGAAAAAAACTAGTACGTTTTTAGATTCGAAGTTCCTTGTAATGGAGACATGATGGGTGCTTCACATGTTGGTTACATGTCTAGTAGTTCGAACTGTTGCCGACGGATCAATGGATGCCGAGGTTTCATCGAAAGTCGGTCTTTGACAAAGTTGAGGAAACCTTTGGGTCCGATGCTCGATTACTCTCACATTGTTGTTGAGCTAAATCAAATATTCTACTTGCAGAATGATTGATCCAATCGTTACGAACTATGGAAAAGGTCAAGTATCTTGCTTCTTCGCCGATCCAGATACTATGTTAGATCTGGTGAGTAACTCTTAACAAAGTGTGAAAAATCATTTCGTAATTAATTTTATATTTTTTGGATTATTTCCATATTAATTTATTTTATTTTATTAGATTACGTTTATCATCTATATCTGGAAGATAACAATGGATGGTTCCAAACTTAGATTTGACATTTTTAATTATATGTCTTCAAAACTTCGACCCAAAAAACCATTATCCATTTTCTCTTAAATGTGTTATTTTTTTTGGTTGAATTCAAATTGCAGATATCGACAAACATGGTTGTGAATGCAACTTTAGCAGCCATGGAAAAACACGTAGGAAAGCATGGCATAAAGGTTTATCATGTTGCTTCTTCGGTGGTAAATCCCATAACAATTCAAGAATTTAAAAAAAAAATATTTGAACATTTTAAATGTAATCCCTACATTGATGGCAAAGGAAACCTAGTAAAATTGTTGAAGCAATTGACCTGCATTAATACTATGGAGAATTATGGGCAGGATCTAGACACAATGGTTAGTTCACCAAAGAACTTAAGTTGCAAGGATACTCTTTGTTTCTTACTTGAAATTTTGATGAACATAAGTGGAATTTGAAAAGTTAAAAATTTACTCATGTAAATTTTATTCTGCATATAATCTTTGTTCAAGGAGTAGATTCATTATTTAATCTAAAGGGTTATTGATTCACCATAATTAAAAAAAAAATACATAAAATGAATCATTGAAAACTGATAGTCATATTGCAGATAGCGGGGTTATCAAGAGCATCTATCAAGATCATCCACAAAATATATGTTACAACAGTTGAAGCACTTGGAAAATATCTACGAGCCATATGCATTCTATGAAGGAAGGTGAATTATGTGCAATGGAGATGAAATACAAATTTTTTGGTGTTGTATTGTTTTAAACATCTTGATTGGTAATAAAGCAATGTACATTAATAATTTTTTTAATATATTTGTGCAGATTCGATACAATTCAGAAAAATTGTTTCAAGAGCTCTTTGAAGATGAATGAGACAATTTCAGATTTGTGTGAAGATGAACAAGACAATTTCAGATTTGATGTTAAGATTATCGAGTGGAAAAATTACATCAGAAATATTCATATTCCCTGACTTGGTGAATATGTATGAGTGGATCACAATGGTTGCAATGGCTGACATCAATTTTCACTTCACTGGGTTCACTATTTTTGGGAGAGTGATGGGGGGTGTTGGAGCAGAAAGTTGTCCAGATATAAATGGAGGTTGTGCCAATGTGAATGTTGAACTCATTTCCCCCAGCGATGATCTCATTAATGATGTGTTTTCGAGTAGTATAGAAATATCAAGTCATATCAAATCCCACTAAATTTTTTTCAAAAAGGAAAGGCCATGATATTTTTCTCTCTTTGCCTTCGTTTGATACACAGAATAAGTTTGGAGATTCCTTAAGGATGAGTGTCTAAAGGACATAGTATCCCTCCATGAAATTGAACGTGAAGAAATGGAAAGAGCGGGCTCTGTGAGCCAATTGTTAAACAAAGGAAGAAGATACAAGGTCATACCTAATGTCGATCCTAGCTAGGATGGAACTACGCATGAGGTACAATGATTGAGGTTTATAGAGTATATTTTCTATGATATTCTCCTTCAAATACATGATTCTCATGTTCTCTTAATAGTTGTCCAAAGAGGCTCTCCAGAGATGGAGTTGGGCTTTGGAAATCTGGTAGTAGATGACATCTTTTATGTCCCAAGTTATGATATGGATGGCTTAGTTGTTTCTTAGGGTAACCCTATTTTAGGTGTTCATGTATACCTTTATTCAGATGATTTCCATGAGGTGAAGTGCCCTCAAAGAAGCTCCTTGGCCAAATCAAGTGCTTTGTCATGCAATATCTAATGCATATGGGAAATTTGCTTTTAATTTTATTCCATGTGGAAAATAAAGGTTGTTTCCATTCTACAAGGGTGAGAATACAATATTTGATGTTTCACTTCAATCTATAGAGGTTCTTGTTGAGCACAGTCATGTTAATATATCTCAGCCATTTCAGGTCATAGGTTTCTAAGTTAGAGGACTTGTGGTGACTCCTAAAGGAGTCTATTTTGAAGGTGTTAAGATATTAGTTGATGGGCGAGAAAGAGCTACAACAGATGTCCAGGGATATTACAAACTTTATCATGCAATATCAACACGCTACACAATCAAGGCTGAGAAGGATCACTTTGAGTTTAGCAGTTTGGAGAATTTCATGGTTATGTCAAACATGGCTTCAATCCCAAAGTTAGAAGAAACACATTATAATATTTTTGGTTCCCTAAAATTAGTGACAAATGGATATTATGGAAAGCATCAAGTTGGATTGACACATGGGCCAGACAATGTTAAGCCTCAACTAAAGAGGATTGATGATATGGGAAAATTCTGCTTCAAGGTTCAACCATGTTAATATCGAATATCCCCACTGACGACAACAACAAAACATGATTTTGGTTTTCAATTTTCACCATAACATATTGATGTGATAGTAACTAGACCAATGTTTGGCATTGAATTTATAAAGGCCCTTGTTGATATCCATGGATCAATGATATGCAAGGAAGGATGTGACTCTTTGGTTTCTATATCACTTACTTCTCTGGTTGTTGAACTCTAGGTTCAGAGAAGCTTAACTCTTTAAGTTTAAAAAATGAGAGCAGTGACTTCATATTTGAGAAAGTCCTACTTGGTGCATTGCATCTTGAGGTAAAACATGGACCTTCATTTGATTTGTTAGATTGGGATGATGACTGGTGTTGGGAGAGAAAGGTTATTGATGTCAATGTTGGTGTTTCTGATCATTCAGAGATAGTGTTTATCCAAAAAGGCTATTGGTTGCGTATTATGTCTACTCATCCTATGGCTTCTTACATCATATAGCCAAACAAAGAACCAATGAATTTGTTGATTGAGAAAGGATGGTAGCAAATCTGCTTAGAAGCTTCTCGTGTGCACATGCTTCATTTCTTGAACTTGTGCATTTTCTTTGGAATGTCTTCATTAGAATTCAATGTATTGAACCATAAGCCTATATATTTGACTGGTGAAAAATATCTACTGAGTGGTGAAATACATGTTGATTCAAGTTCTTATCCCAAAGCAAATGAGTTGTCTCAAAGCATTATTGTAGACATATGGAAAAAGGAGGGTGCATTTATAGATATGATCAATAATGTCAAACTTGTTTCAAGTGCTAATGGACCAAGCAACATTGTTGTATATTATTACACTCACTGGGCCAATCTTGAAGGTGAAATGGTCTTTGTTCTGAGAAAGGAATGCTAGTGAGAAAAATAGTTTTGAAAAGGTCAAGTTTTATCCAAGAAGTTGACACGTTGCTGTTAAAACTGATGGGTGCCAACCTCCTATTCCTTCTTTTGTGGGGTTCCTGGGAAAGTGCATTTAGGGTCATTACTTCCAACAATCCTAGGTGTTGACATTCAAATAATTGCTCAAAATGACAGTAGCAATGGTCTTCTGAAAAAGGGTGACTTGGTTCTTCAAACATCGATAGGATCAGATGGTCTGTTTTTGGGTGGTACTTTTTATGATGATACTGAGTACTCTGTTGAAGCTTCCAAGGGATATCATTTAAAATCACTTGCATAGGACCCCTTTTGAAGCTTAGTTGTATGCTCATCCAATTTGATTGGACGCCCCACTCGACTAGCCTAACCATAAAGAATATTTGATTGTCAGTATTAGACCTTCTATGAACTCTCTGTGTTTGTGGTCCTCGGTAGAGGAATCACTGAATTTGCGTCAAACAACTGCTAGATATGGAAAAAACCTCTTCAATAAAATTTCTTCAAACTACAACCATGTAAGTCTAGATTTTACTATTACTTTCAATGCTTTACAATGAAACTGGTGTAAATGTAGGTTGTATGTGGATAAAATATAAACCACTATAAATGCAGGTTGTCTTGTATGTGTATGCAGGGGCATACATGATAAAATATTTGAGATTGAATGGGATATTGTTTAAATATATTCCATGCTCTATCTCGAGACTCAATATGCAATGTGGAAGTAATTTGACTTTACTGGAAATGGACTCATATCCCGATAATGCATACAATTTATTTGTGGACATATTGATTGAGATGATGGGGATCTTTAAATCATTAAAGGAGTTGGTCATATGTGTTGTGCCTTTGCTTAAATAAATATGTATCTTCTCAATTTGTTGTTCAAGAGGCTTCCTAATCTCCAATGTTTGTTAATGGGTGACAACTTTATCTTGGTAAAAACAAAATTTCTTCTTTTCTTTTACATGTGCAATGAACAACATGTTTCAATGTTTAAGAATGTTTGCATTTGCTACTTAGTTGTTAGGCATAGCATAAAAAAAATTATACAAAGCATATATTGATGTAGCTTAGGCTGACTATTATGTTTTGTTTTATTATTATGTCTTGTTTGCAAATTTGGTATATCCAATAGATATAAAACAAAACCAAGTAACAACTTCGTTTCATATATATTCCTTAATGAAAATCTACACTACCTAAATTAAAAAAGTTAACCTGCTATAAGATGTGAAAAGACCATAAAATTATTCCATGGTTTTTTTACATGATGTTCATAATGAATATTTATGTCTTTTACCTTGTAAATGAGTGCAGAGTTGGCTTATTCTAGTTTTGAAATGCAATGCAGGAACTTTCAAAATATCCCATACCTTGACGTCTCAGATCCTTAGTCTCTCATCTTTGTGTATACAGGTTATGTAGACATAACTGAATTTCATGATAGGGAAATCAGTGTATTAGGTTGTTTTCTTCAGAGCACCCCTACTCCAGAGATGATAGAACTTCATTTAATTGATGACTTAAATTATGATGATCCACAATATGTAAAATTTTTGAAGTAAATGTATTTGAATAGAGTTTCAAAGCAAGCAAGGATATTGGTATGAGAATCTTCTTTTTAAATACACGCTTCAAAATCTTTAAACCGTTCACCAGTAAAAAGGCTTTCGGGCTTCATTTATTTTATTTTTTTCTTTACAGAAGGGTATGATCAATGCAATTTGTATATGGATATGAGGATGTGGAAACCAGTGGAATGATGTGCTTAGTCTTGGGAAACATCCAGTATGGAAGAGGATGGCAGTCCCATGGAGTGGGTATGCGACATTTTTCCCGATTTTTATTTTGTTTATCATTCATTGTTTTTGCTGGTTCTAATAGTCATTTTTAATTATTTATCTTTTTTTCATTTATATCATTAACATTCCATGTTTCCCAGGCAAGGTAACATCTTCGATTGCTTTAGATGAGTAGCCTGTAGGATTAGGATGTTCCCAAAGAGTTTTGAACATTTTTCCAATATGCCTTGTTGATTTTGGATTGTCATTGTGTGTTATCACTTTAATTGTTATCTGGTTTCACATTTGATTAACAACGGAATTCCATGCTTTTATAAATAATTTGTATGTTAATTTTTAAAAGTATTTAAGAAATTTGTCTTCAGTAGCCACACTTCAAACAATGGATTTCACACTACTAGATTTAAGGTTTGGGTTATGTATTTGGTTAAAATTTCCCAAGATTTATATCATATCTCAAGTGTCAGGTTTGGGTTATTTATTTGGTCAAAATTTCCCAAGATTTATATCATATCTTAGCCTTTTGAAATTCATGCATTCATTCAATTCAAATGTAACACATCACGACAAGGATGACCCCTATTAATCTCACAAACTCTGTTACTATGCTTCATGAATCATAATTCAAATGGACTCTGAATTTGGTTCTTTTCCTTGACTAAACAGTATTAAGCAAAATCCTCTCATTCAAACTCAACCCCAAGTCATACTCAAAATTTTGACATATGAATAGCATTGGCTTGGCAGAAAGTTTGACACCCAAGTCTTTGCAAATCAGACAATATTGTCCATTTAAAAAAAATGATCATATCCTTAAATTGTTAGCCCTTGGACTCCTTCATTAAAGAAAATATCATTCTATGATCTTGATAATTGGTTTATCAAAATGTGGATGGGGCGAAATATGAGTTAGGGAGTAGAGAAAGAATTTTTTCTTGACATTGCCTAGAATATTTTGAACTTTCGGGGGCACATCACGTGACACTACCATCACGACATGAACATTTTTTGGTAAAGTTCCACTGCAAGAGGCATCCACTGATTCACGTTCCTCAACCCATGACTCTAAAGATGATTCCTCCTCAACATTTTTCCTAGATGATGATAATGATATATAGTCCTTATTATCATAAGTATGGATTTTGTTTCTTCGACTTTGCTCCACCTTCCCCCTCCCAATTGTATATAAGCATCAATTTCTCTTGCATGCTTCCCCTTGATTGCAAAGTTATACCCATACCTGGAATCCTCATCTTGATCTTGGTTCTTATGCTTCTCTTCTTCTTCTAAGCTAAGCAATCAGAAAAACATGTTGAAGTGTCTTCACGAATCTTATTCCTTTGACTCCAACAAGGAAACACCTTCATCTCTTGACAATAACTTGCATATTACCTTAGTTGATCTGCCTCCTATAAGTTGGACCAAGGTTGTAAGAAAGAAAGGCAAGAAGAGTCATTCCGAAAAAAATCCCCAAGTTGAGTGATGTTGTACGATTTTTCTATTCAATGTTAGTTTCTTCTTCAAGTCTATATCAAAGCCTTTAGATGGGCAGTTGCTATCTCTATGTAATCGTGTTTTCTAATAATAGAAAGTATCAATTTACGAAAAAAGAGAGTATGATGTTATGTTGTTTCTCACATTATTTGCATCCCCACTTTTATGATTAGGAACCTTTTTGATAAAGGCCTATTGGGTTACTTAAATAATTTGAATGAAATGCTTCAAAGAAAGTTGAACATGATTTTTATAGTTTTAATTTCATTAAGGTTCGAGTCCAACTAAGCATTAGTGGGTTATCAATGGCTATCATAGTTAACAATTAAACCACTTTACATTTAAATATTCTAGAATTTGGAAAAACATAAATTTTATAAACTTTTCCTTGGAATGTTGACATCACTTCAATGTTAATTAGTAAATATCATTAACCATGGTCAACATAGTTAGACCTCTTCATTGGGCCATTTCATCTATTAAATCATAAAAATATAAATTTCATCAGTAAAATAATTATTAATTATTTATTTATATATATATATATATATAAGTCATTTTGAAACATTTCCCTTAATGCATTTTTCATAAAATCCTTAATACATTTTCCATAAAGAATAATATATTTACATGGATCGAGGATGATCAGGATGAGGAGGAGCTCTGCAGCTTAGGGTTTCAGGTAAGGTTTACAGCATCTGATTCTCTCTGAACTTCGACGGACCTGCAGAAACTCAGCATCTCTGGCAACCACACAACCTAGCCTTCAGATCCACTGATATGGATCCCCTTCTGGGGGAGGACGCAGAACCTCCCCCGAGAGGCAACAGCACGATATAGATCCGCAATGGGACTTAAAGGGATTTTGACATGGCAAAGCCCATTAGCACTGCAAAGCAGACTGACCCAATAGAGCAAGGGAAACAAAAAGTACCACAGGACACAAAGGCATTGCCTCAGACTCAGCAGCAAGACAATCTGACATTGAACAGAGAGGTCCCCAAAGCTACCTCGGCCACCTAAAAACCTATCGCAGAAAAGTTACCCAAGATAGAACTACCTGGTCATCGAATCAATGCTCAAATCCAATTTATGAAGGACCACGCTCTCATAGGGAAATTTATCAGTTTCTGGCCAACAGAGAAAGCCCTGCAGGGATAGGTTGCAGCCAAATGGAAACCTAAAGGACATGTAACCCTGCAACTCAGATCCAAAGGCTTCTTTACGGTTGTCTTAAACTGCATAGAATATCGTAACAGAGTTCTAGATGGTGGCCCCTATTTCTTCAACTCCGCAGGCTTGTATCTTAGAGACTGGATAGAAAGATTCAATCTGGACACAGAGGATTTCAGTTGGGTGCCTATTTGGATCTGCCTGTATTCCCTTCCATTAGAGTACTAGGATGAAGAATCTCTAAAATACATTGGAAATGGTCTAGGCGACTTCATAAAGATAGTCGAAGAAACAAAACTAAGAAGGTATACTTCCTATGCTCGCGTCTGTGTCTATATGCATCTAGACAAGGCACTTCCAGACTCGGTAAGTCTATATCACGATGATTTTGAATGGATTTAGCCTATAGAATGTTATCACCTAGAATTTCAGTCACATGTATATAAGTTTTGTCCAAAGTTTCATTGTCAAAAATGAGTGTCAAATGGTTGTTATCCTATGTTTACCACTTAGGGGTTATGTTTTTCAATGATATTAATGAGAATCATTTTCAAAACCGTTAGTCTTCCTTCATCGTGATTGAATAAGACATCTCTTATCTCGTATATGTCATGTGTCCTTTTCGCATTTTCGCAGCGCAGTTTGATTGGTTGATTTTGCAGCGCAATGATGTTTTAGCCTTTTCGTAGCGTCAGCCATTTCGCAGCGCATGTCGCTAAATTATAACTGTCTGCGCTACGAAATCGCGGATTCGGGGATTTTCGCAGCGCAGATTCGTAAAATGTCATGTCCAGGGATGAGTCATTGTGTCCGTTCGGTTGTTGTCAGTTGGTGTACCCTCCAAGCACTTACGAGCCATCATTCCACCAATAGGTTCATAGTCATGCACATTAAGTTCATTTAAACGGTTTTGTCATATATGGTTGTGTCATGATGTTTGTTAATATTGCATGGAGTGGCCAGCTTATATGATAAGACATCTGAATTGAAAATGAACCCGAGTTTCTTCTTCAAGAGAGCCTGGTTGCAAGCGAGCTTGCGTTCTAAAATTTGAATTTGCTTTTCGAGTTGAGGCTGGTGGTGTCTTGCTGTGCGAAAGATTTCAAAGCATAATGGAAAAGAAGGAGCATCGGTCTGGAAGGTGTCAAAGGGCAGAACCTGAAGGATTGGACCTTGCATTGAAGGATGAAGGTGTTAAAAGGGCCTTCAAGGACGCTGGTTGCTGGAGTTTCTGTGAAAAGCTGAAGGGAGGACACACTCAGGTAACAAAAGAGTTTGCCTTGAATTTTACAGGCTTAAATTCCAAGGTATCTATGTTAGAATTCCCAGTATCTCCAGAGGCTATTGCTAGTATGACTGAGATTCCCAGAGGGGGGCAGGAGTGGTTTAAAAATTTCAAATTTGATATGAGCCCCTGTAAAGAATTCTTGAAGGAAGCCTATGCGAATGAAGATTTAACCAAGGCTGTGCCTACAAGTTATGTTAAAGAACACTATGTTATGCTTCTTACCTGTATTCAAAAGTATTTAACTTGTGAGGGCAGATATAACAAAGTTTATTCCTATCATTTTAAGTTGTTGCTGCATTTTACGGGTAAAACATCTATAGACATCCCATTTTACCTGTTTCGAAGCCTCAGCAAGATGTGTGACAAGGTTCAATTGAGAAAGGATGATTGTGAGACCTCACTATTTCATCATGGTCTAGTCAAACTGTTAGTGCTGGATGCTCTGCAAAAAATTGGTAGGGATTGGAATTCTTTCATCTATATGGCCGGTTTCCAGAATAAGACAGGCCTCACCCCACAGCCTGTTAGGGAAAGAGAAGAATCAATGGAAGAACCTACAATAGCTGATCTTAGGAAGGAGGCTAGGGAGAAAAAGAAAGTTAAATCTCAGTTAAACAAACCAGTCAAGCCCTTGGTTATTAAAGAGCCACCTCAGTCATCATCAAAGGAAAAGGTCAAGCACAAGAAAGATGTACATGGATCAGCTGTGTCCGAAAGAGCATCAAGAGTTAAAACAAGGGGTCAATTAAGCAAGGAGAAAGGTAAATCAGTAGCTGTTGAGGAAAGTCCAATTTCGAAAGCCAGCTTAAGTGATTTACTTGAGGCAATTGAATTTGAGCAGGAAGAACCAGTTCATCTTGAACCCATGCATATTGACTTGACCCAATCTTCTCCTGAGAGCACTAAGAAATCAAAAGCTTCAAAGAGATTAAGGTTTGATGAGCCTAGTGAGGAGTTTATGTTCAAGCCAAGAAGACCAGTTACAAGGAAACAAATTAGAGAAGCTGAGAAAGTGCATAAAGAAGGAGAAGCTGTAAAGGAGAAAGTGCATAAAGGAGAGAAAGCTGTAAAGTCACCCAGAACAGAGGTAATTGAAGTATTGACCAAAACAGTGGAGGCAGTCAAACATAAAGACAAGAACAGAAAGGTTATCATCACCCAAGGAGGAAATGTGATTGCCATAAAGAATCAAGTAGGAGCAGCCAAAGAGGAAATTGTCAAAACAAAGAATGTGATTAAGGAGCGTGCAGTTAGGTATGCCAACTATAGAAAAGCTGTGTTAAAGGGTAGCAGAAGCCTAGTGAGTCATGTAGATTCAATGGCTGATGTATATACCTGGACGGTTCCAGCCCTCAAACAAGCTAAACATATCAGGAAAATGAACATGACCCTGAGAGCTAAAAACAAAGCTTTGAAGAAGGAGATTGCAAATTTGAAGACACAGCTAGGTCAACTAGCTCACTGATTTGAGGAAAAGGTGATATTCTTAGTTTTGGTCAATTTTGTTTAAGTTCCACTATTTTGAGATTACCTAAGTCTTTGACACCTGTAGAAGAAGTTTGAAAAGTCATAAGTTCAAACAAAAGACGCTTTAGTGCAAATGTACTCTGTTTTAGCAAAAACAGCAGTTTCGTAGCGCGCTACGAAACTGCTGTAGGTGCTGTTTTATAAGAAAAACAAAGAGTTTAATGATGAGGTCAGCAAATTTTTGAAGGAAATGCCTCAAGAACATAATGGAGACCATAAAAGACTCTCCTAGCTATTCAGAGAATGACAGATGTACATTTTGGGAAAGGTGAAATATTTTGTTTTTAGCTAAAGCTTCGTTAAAGGTACTTTATGACCGAATTGTTAGGGTTCTGGTTAAGATTACCGGAGATTTTGGTTTGTACACCTGTTCAGTCCACAAGGCTTCCAGCTCATTGGGGAGTATGGTGATATGCGTTGTTTTTGAAGAATTAAAGAGAGGGGAACATGTTCTTTAAGTAGTGAAGAATGATGGGAGACAAGGACCGTGAAAACAGGGCACTTATCTTGATTGATTAATGAGCCATCTACGCAGCCAGTATCCAAAGCCAGCTCGTTCAGTGTATTCTCCTCCAACATATCTCGGCCAAAACAGAAAATATACAGGTGTCAAGGATCAGAAAGTCATCATGCTACGAGGAGGACAGATTTGAGTTTTGAATTAAGTAGGATCTTTTGTAATTACAGTTCAGCACTTATGTAATTAATAAATTAGTTAAACAACAGATAGGGATAGTTAATAGCAGCCTTCGATGCTCCCCTCATGCTGGAGGAGGAAGCTCGAGGTGGTTAAGCATGTATTCCTATATATGGATCAGACTTGGATGTAATTAGGGTTGGATGTTTTTGAAGAAACAGAGTTTATATTGGCTTATGTAAAGACTTGTTACAGTGATATAAAAGACTACTTTTTCTTCTCAGGATTCATACTTTGTTCAGATGCTCAAGATGTATGTGGCTTTGTTTTATCCTTTATGTTTTACAGCTTTATAGATACACAATCACTCTGAATTCACCTAGCTGCTCAGATTTCCTGTGTGTATTTATGAGTTGAGGTTCATTTGAGAAATGTTTTGAGTGTTTAAACATTACATGCTCTGACTTCCATGAATGAGTAGTTTTATGGTTTACTGAAATGGTGTTTGACTCCATGAGCCCAATGGAAGAAATCTTATGTTGTCTGTCCAACCAGCATGTTTATTAAGTCTTCATTTCAAGAGTTAGCCCTCTTAGTGTTAATCATAATCAATAGTTTGTTTTGAGAGAGCCCTCTCAGACTAGGGAGGCTAATCCTTAGTCAAGAGTCTGGTCTGAAATAGTTACATAGAGTCTAACTGATAGCAGCCATCAGTACATGATTTTGTGATAACATAGACTATGAACATGCTCCTTTTAGATGTAGAAAATTCCATGCACATGGTCATCTTTTTCGTGACTTCCTCCTAAACGTAAACCCCAAAACCAATACCACCTCAGAAAAACTGATGAGGAAGGATTTACTAAAGTCAACACTAGGAAAAAGCACCACAAAAAGACCGCTTCAGGATCCAAAAATCCCACAGCCAACTCAACCATACCCTCCACTAGCAATAGATTTGACATCTTAGCTCAATCAGCTTTAAATTACTCCGAACCCTCCACCCGTAACGAAGATATACTCGAGCCATCAAGCACTAGGAAATACGTGAAGCCATCTCAGACCCTGACAAGCCCTACATCCAAGCCCACCAAAGAATCCAAATCGAGGAACAATGGAATGGAAATGGATATCTTTCTCCAAGAACCAATTCATTCAAATGACTTATTAGCAGGAAGCAGTGAGCCCAAACATATGGAAGAGGAACCTAAAAGTATTGACATTGCGGATCTAGACATATTCAGCCTTGAGCAAGCCTGCAGAAGGAAAGAGTTTGATAAAATCCCAGATAGACAACTACAAACTCTGGAGGTAATCCTTTCTAGAGCACATCAGAATCAAACTCTAGGGATTCAACTGGGCAGTCAATGGGATGGGAAAAACCTCCCCAAAGATACCAAGAAACGAGGAAGAAAGACAGATCTGCAAAGAACCATCATCATCAAGGAAATGTTGGTGGAGTCAGGAAGATATTCCAAGTTAACAAGTACTACAGGCTGCTACCCAATCTTGAACCATGAAGCTCACATCTTGGAACTTAAGAGGGTTAAACAACCCTGTGAAGTACAGAATGATCAAAAACATGATACAACAGGAGAAACCTCACATTTTCTTCATGCAAGAGACAAAATGTAACAGTGATACCCTCGGCACCATTCTCTCAAAAGCCTAGCTAGGAAGCCAGTCAGTAGTAGTGGACGCTTCGGGAGCTTTAGGGGGACTGGCAATAGCAAGGGATACACAAGCTATTTCTCTCACTGATTTTCATGTGAATCATAATCTCATTCAAGCAATTTTTCATATTATTGGGACCAATATTCATGGACATCTCACCAATGTCTACTTCCCTCAGGATGCTGCGAACAAATTGGCATTGTTGAACACAATTGCAAGGATCAACTCCACCAGAGCCCATCCTCTTTGGATTGTAGGGGGTGACTTCAATATGATCACTAAGCTTGAAGAAAATAATGGAGGCCAGGTCAGACTAGAAATGGAAAGCAGCCACTTCAAGGATTTCATACAAAATAACTGGCTCATCAATATTCCTTTTAACAATGGAATGTACACCCAGAACAATAAAATATCAGGCTCACAGCAAATAGCCTTGTGGCTGGATCGCTTCTTGTTATCTGATAATGCAATTCATGTAGGACGAGATTTTACTGCCTCAATATTTTAGCTTTCGGGGTCATATCACTGACCCATATCATTGCGATGGCAAAGAACTAGCAACTCCATAAGGAGACCCTTCCGCTTTGAAGCATTTTGGCTTACCCACCCAGATTTCAGTACTATGGTCATCTCTGTTTGGAAAAGTTTCATACCCCTAGAAGGATAAAAAATGTATCAACTTCAACAATAGCTTAAACATATCAAAGCACATATCAAGCAATGGAATCAAATGACCTTCGGAAATATATTTCAAGCCCAAAGAGCTCTAGCACAAGAAATGATGGAAATTCAGCAACAAATAATTACTGACCAAAGGACAGAAACTTTGGTCGAAAAAGAATAGAACCTTCAGAAGCAACTGGATGAAAGAAGAAAGCAAGAAGAGATCCTTTGGAGGCAGAAATCCAGAGTAAAATGGCTAAAAGAGGGAGAGCGGAACACAAAATTCTTTCACAACACCACCATTCAAAGAAGAATGCACAACAACATCACACAAATACAGA
This sequence comes from Pinus tabuliformis, assembly GCA_031772625.1. Taxonomy (NCBI): domain Eukaryota; kingdom Viridiplantae; phylum Streptophyta; class Pinopsida; order Pinales; family Pinaceae; genus Pinus; species Pinus tabuliformis. The sequence goes on from CM062813.1 coordinate 383,074,916, forward strand.
ATTAGCAGGGAGAAAGGATGGAACAACACGTTGATACTGAAAGAGAGTTACTCCAACATTTCAAAAACGTTCATCAGGAACCACAAATCAACAGACAACCAGCAATAGAATGGATTCTCCAGCATTTTCCTAAAATCATCACGGAAGAACATAATCAATTACTCCTTAGACAGGTTACTATACCAGAAGTTGAAACAACAACGAATCAACTCAAAGAGGGGAAAGCTCTTGGACCAGATGGATTCACCTCCAACTTCTTTCATAAATTTTGGGATCTCATCAAAGTGGATGTTTGGCAGGTTGTGGAAGAATCTCGAACTTTGCATTGGTTGCTTCCATCTCCAAATGCCACCTTTATTGCACTCATACCTAAAGAAGAGCATTCTATAACTCTGAACAAATTTAGGCCAATAGCTCTCTGCAATGTTATCTACAAAGTCATATCCAAAGTCATCACCTCCCACCTGAAACCGTTGCTTCCCATGCTAATATCGCCAAAACAATCGGGATATGTAGAAGGACGACAAATCATTGACGGAATCATCCTCACAAATGAGATCATTGATTCTTTAAAGCACAGCAAAAAAGCATGTATTCTTCTCAAAATTGATCTCTCAAAGGCTTTTAACAAATTAAGTTGGATATACATGCAAAGAATGCTTACTGCCTTTGGTTTCACTCCTACCTGGGTCAGATGGGCAATGAATTTGGTCTCCTCCACTTTTTTCTCTATTTTACTAAATGGTATTCCCTCTTGTCCTTTCCATCCCTCAAGAGGCATTCGCCAAGGAGACCCTTTCTCTCCCTTTCTTTTTGTGTTAATGGCTGAAGGGCTATGACGTCTAATAAAGAATGCTCTTCATACTCAGCAGATCAGAGGAATCTCTATCCATGACTCCCCAACTATCACTCATCAACAGTTTGTAGATGAAAACATGTTGTTTGGGCACCCTTCAATTCAAGAAGCTTTTAAATTTAAATCTCTGCTTGATGAATATTTGGAAGTATCTGGAGCCAGCATCAACACTACAAAATCCCAAATCTTATTTTTTCACACTCCCCACTCCACTCAATTCTCTATATCTCGTATCCTTGGATTCTCTAAAGCCTCCCTTCCCTCAAAGTATTTAGGCTCCCCATTAACTGATTCAGCTATTAAACATGCCTCATGGCATTTTCTCCTCGAAAAGCTTAAAGCCCGCCTTTCTTCCTGGACATATAGAGCCCTTAATATGGCTAGTAGTATGGTGTTGGTTAAGGCCATTTTACAATCAATGCCTCCATATCTTTTCTCTGTGTTAGCAGCACCAAAATGGGTGCTTAAAAGAATCAAAAATTTGCAATGTAACTTTCTATGGGGATCCTCAAGCCAAAATAGAAAATGGGCATTGGTTAAATGGACGATAGCTTTCCTCCCTAAAAAATATGGAGGGACGGGTCTCCATGATCCTGAACATAGAGAAGCTGTTATGGGAGAAAGGATATGGTGGAAATGACTATCAGTTCCACACACCTTGGGAAACACTATGGACTGCCAAATATGCAAATAACAGGTTGCTAGATGAATTAATCAGAGTTCTTCCCACTGAAAAGGGCTCCCTAATCTAGAATGCAGCAAAACAACATAGCAATATGATACAGAAGCACAGTTTCTAGGAAATCAGAGATGGCCGTAATGCTCAATTCTAGGTTGACTCTTCGCAACAAAGACCATGGCTTAGCAATTTATCTAAACCTCCACATATAGAGGATTGGGAAATGCAACAGGGGGAAACAGTGAATCAACATTGGACTCTAGCCCTCAATCAAGGATATAGGCAATGGCTAAATGCAACACAAATAATCCGACAAGGAACAGAGAAAATCCATAATGAGCTTAACACAAAACTCATGAACAGGAAAAGCAGATTCTCAGACAAGAAGGATATCCTGAGATGGGGATATACACCACGTGGTACTTACACTACAAAGGAGGCGTACAATCTCTCGATTTTCGATCAGGATGAAAAGACCCAATGTGGGACAAAATCTGGTCTCCGATTATTTGGCCCAAGATCTCAACATTTCTCTAGCTGCTATGTCAAAATAGGATTCTCACTTGGGACAATCTGAGGAAGAAAAGCTTAAATGGGCCCTCTCGATGCCCCAATTGCAACCAACAGGAAGAGACAATCCAGCATCTCATGGACACATGCCACGTTGCCAATAAACTATGGGAAAAAATTGAATTCAGATGTCAAAAGAGGGGTAGAGTACTAGAGGATATTACAAACACCATTCGAAACTGGATAATCGATCCTTACAAGAGTAGATTGCTAAACTCTCTGTGGAAAATTATTCCAGGCCTACTTCTATAGACTTTATGGAAAGAAAGAAACAAGCGCATTTTTAAGAATCAATGCACTCCTCTAGATACCATATGGAATAATTTTTGCAGCAATCTATAGGAAACCTTGGCTCTTCAAAATTGGCATGAAGAGGACTTACCTACCTTACCTCAGGAGAAGAACATATGGGAGAATTGGCATCTTTGCATCTCCCAAACCCATGAGCACTCCAACAACCTCTATCAAAATTCCAATGCTTCAACTCAATGGCAACCTCTTTCCCAAGGAATGCTACAATTAAATTTTGATGGAGCCTCCAAAGGCAACCCAGGTAAGGTAGGTTATAGAGGAATCTTCAGGGATCATGAAGGCATACCTCTCTTGATATTCTATGGATCAATAGGATGAGACACAAACAACTCAGCGAAATTATAAGGACTATGGCAGGGACTGTACTTGGCTCAGCAACATAGTTTTTTTCCTATAATAATTGAAGGAGGCTCACAAATCCTTAGCACCATATCCAATCAAATTCTCCAAGGTACACCTGTCCACAAAGTAGCCAGCAGCTGGAGATTCGTGGCACGTTTAGAGCTCATAGAAAAATGACTCTTAACCAATAGAGCAATCACATTTCAACATATCAAACGGGAAGGCAATAAAGTGGCAGATCTCCTCGCAAATCTAGGTGTGGATAGTGAACGAGTTCTAAACGCTGGTTCGCTTAACATTTTAAATGACAGCTCTCATTTACAGGAATCCATCAATCTAGTGTGGAGAGATGCAGAATTCCCAGATGTGGGTGGTTAATCACGCTGGTACAATGCAACTAATCTGGGCTGGCAAGTGGCGTGGCCACATGGCCACCCACACTTCCACCCAGAAGCCCACTTCCATAATTAATGGTGTTTTAATGCTATGTGAAAGCCAAAAAAATTTAATGTTGTGTGAAGGCCAAGGATACCTCACACTGTTCCATAAGATGGCAATTTTGGATCGCCTTCCCCCCGTCCTGCCTCCTTTGGCCTGTAACTGCCTCCCCGCTACTGCAGAGTTGAGTTCTCGCATGACTACAGGGAGAAGGTGCCAGATCCTTTGTTGCATTGAAATGGTTGAAGGTGCCCACTTCTCGCATAACCTGATTTACTGTTCAAGAACTGCTGCTTCAACCCTGAATTCTGCTTCTAACAATCGAATTCCCCATTCTCCTGCCTCCACTGGTCATTCCATCCCTCATCCTACTCCTCCAAGCACCCGTCGAACCAATTCCAACCAGATCACTATGACTCATTTGCAGCACAGGATGAGATGTAGAAGGGGTAGCAGCAGAGGCAGAGCACCTCGGCCTCCCTCGCTGTCCCTCTCTGCTTCGACTCTTACGGATTCCTCCTCGCCCTCAACAACTGCTCACTTCATGGGTCAGTATCCCACCACCCGCAGTGGTAGGGGGCGTGCCTAGACGGCCAGCTATAAGCATGCTGCAGACGCCCAACAACCTCCTGATGACTCTAACCCAACGATGCATCCTTGCCATTATACCCAGTTCCAGTTTTATTGTACGTTGGAGCACCTGTGCATTATAGCTACCATTTCTATTGCCTTCAGAGAGGAGCCACAAAGCTCTGTCGACCCAGAACGCATCATTCAGGAAAGGATCGGCACTAGCAGACAGAAAACTCCTGGTAGCAGCTCGGGGACTCACAAAACTCATGGTGAAGCTCTGAACCAGACGGACGCAGCTCAGGTACACAACACTCCAGGCGACAATGCGAAGATGGAAGCCATGATGAGCAGGCAACAACACGATGAAGATATGGATTCCTACAGGTGTCTCATTGTGGAGGAACCTCTGCCACCTACTAACACCTAATAGGCCAAGGTCTTTTTCTGGTCCGTTTTGAAGTTTTGTTAAATTTGATGTCAATTTTGTTGTTTTGGTCAAAAAAATCTACTACAATGTTATTAAAGGTTGGTTCCCCTGCATGGGTAGCTCAATCCTCGAATTTTGAATTGGTTTCCCCTCTAAGGGCAGTGATTTTTAGTTACTGTTGGTTTAAACATGGTAAAATCTGAGACAGGATCTGCAAAGGATGGTGCCTCCATATATTATTAATTTTTGTTTCATTAATAGATTTAGTCATATTTAGAAAAAAAAAAATTACATTTTCCATAAGATCCATTTAAATATGTTATCACTTATTTCACATATATCTCATTAAATGGAAAAGTCCATAAATGCCATTACTTGAAATGGTGTTAAATATGGATTAACTCTTCTTGTGTATTTCTAAAGAAAAGTTTTTTTCCTTAAATTTAGAGTTTTGTATTTTTATGTTTATTTCTCATATATCTCATTAAACGGAAAAGTCCATAAATGCTCTTAATATGGATTAACTCTTCTTATGTATTTCTAAAAAAAAGGTTTTTTCCCTTACTCAAATTTAGAAATTTGCATATATATATATGTTTATTTTATCTTTATTTCTTAGAAAATACCAAATTCAAATAAGAATCTTTTATTGAAAATATAAATTAAAATATTTTTATAATTATTCAAATTTATTATTAAATTAAACTCAAATGTTTTGAATGAATCTTTATTATTATTTTTTTATTCCATAACTCAAAAGTTTATATATCTAAATATGAATCTTTATTATCAGTGCTTTTTATTTTTTATATTAACTAAAATTTACCATTAGTTTGTAATTTTTTAAACTTAAAATATATTTTTAATTATATAAATAAATGTAAAATCTTAATAAATTTTGAAAATTTTATAATTCAAACTCACTGTAATAATTTTTTTTTGTTAATTTCTTATCTAATATTAACCAAAAAAACATCTAATAATCAAAATATCCAATAATTTAAATACACTTACTAGATTAGTTCAAACTAATTCCATTTAGGTTTGTGTCCAACTAAGCCTTATTGGGTTACCAATGGCTATTATGACAAATGGTTAAGCCACACTACATTCAAATAATAATGAGAGGAAATCCTATGAGATTTTCTTGGGAGTATTAATATATCAATGAAACTTTATATAATTGCATGGGTCTCTTTTAAAATAATTAGTGTCTTCTTTCATAAAATTCATTCAGAAGCATATCTCTAATTGTCTTTCCCATAAAGTTCATTTAAATATGTTGTCATTTCGTGCTCATATATCGAACCAAGCGGAAAGCTTCATAGATCCAATTAACGTAACTAATCTGATAAAGTATCAATTAATTGTTGTTGAGTGTGTCTAAGAAAGTTCATTGTTTCCTCACACAAATTTAAAATTTGTATTTAGAATTTGTTATATTCTTATATTTAAAGCAAAATATCAAATTTAAATATATATCTTTAACCAAAAGAATAAATTAAGATATTTTATAAATTATTCCAAAATTATCAAAATTCTTTTATTTTAATTTTCATCCTTATTATCATACATACCATTTTTAATATTGGATCTTTTTTATCTAGAAAATACGAATATATATATATCTATATATATATATATATATATATATATATATATATATATATACATATATTCATTGCTATGCATTACATGTCATACTTCAAACGGTTTTCATTCAGGTAGACAAAAGAATTTTTTGATAAACAAAAGATGAGACATGGAAGTCCATATGATTAGCCCCTTCCCAATTGTTGAATTTAGAACTAGCCATGGATCTCGCAAGTAATTCCAAAGCTTTTTTGGAAATAGTGTTTTCTTTAAAGTTTAATTCTGAGAGGATGTGAATGAAAGAAAGCCATTCAAAAGTAGCCTAATCCTCCTAGATGTCCTATAGAATAAGCTATAGAATATTTTTTTCAATAGAAGTCTTGTTGTTTTCCCAATCAATTACCATTTTTGAATCCTAAACACCTATAGATTTGTAAGTTTTTACAAAGAGACTATGGAAATGAGAGTTCATGGTGAAATGAATTATGCCTCATTGTTTGATCCAAAACCTAATACATATATAACTTTTGACAGTGTTGGACCCACCAACATGTTAGGGGATCTCCCCGGTAAGAAGTCCCAATTAGACCTCGGACCCCTTGGTGTAGGAGTCTCAGCAATGGGTTGTACGGTATCGCCTTGACCATGGTTTCGCACAGAGGCAAGTAAGATGTCCCTGTTGGTAGCAAGGGTATGGCATATGCAGTAAGTCAAGGAACGTGCATGAGTAGTTCTAACACGCAGAGGGTGAGGTGAGTGCGCCCCTTGGAAACCTGTGATAACACGAAGTTAAGGGAACACACGAGAAAAGATGCACCACAACATGGAAGGAAAGTTAGCTAGAAATCCAAAGTGATGGTTAAACCAACAACACATTTCAGTAAGATTCATACATATATATACAGAAAATAACTACACATGCATGCATAAGCAAATAGATGCATATATCATTTAGAGTAAACAGATAGCTGAAATACAATATGACATATGCATGAAATGTGTTGGATATGTTATATTAAGAAGTGTAAGTTCCATTCATACAATACATTCATGACCAACCACTAGTTCCGACAACGGAACGTCATAATCACTGGCGCCTGCTCCTCCAAAGAGATATACTAGCTCTCCGTAGTGGAGAAGCCAAGGCTCGTTACAATACTGCCCAAGCTTTCTCTAAGATACTCCAATTGGAAGCTTGGCTAACCAAAATCCTATACAATGAGTTATGAGGGACTATATATAGCAAAGGGTGGGGTGGCCCTTGACATTCCCCTTTGTGAAAATTCATCTACCCTCATGAATCTTCATCTACTCTATGACTATTACATCTAACTATTGACACTTGAACTTACACTTGATAGGACGTTACATTACAATGCACAAGATGTTACATTACAATGCACATGACTCAGACAATTGTTGGAAGACCAACTCTTCGGCATCCTCACAATGGTTGATAGTAGCAAACTAATGCCAAACTCAGTAGTCCACAATGGTGTCCATCTACTCTAAGGTGACATCTTTATGGAAACGCACTGTTGCCTCCATAACATCCAAGTACATTTCTCTGGCTCCTCTGTCCAACTCATCTGATAGCATGTGCATCATTGTCTTGAGTGCAGTCGGAACAACAACATACTTGTGCATGGTGTCTGCACTGATTGACAAGTTTGGACTGGTGGCTATGCACATAAACTCATCAAAGTAGGAGTCAAGCTCCAGTCGGACCTATGCCTTTATCTTCACCTAGGTGAGTGTCCCAATAGATGGGATCGCATGTGCGCGCACAACAACATCCATACTCTTGAACACCCGTGCATGGGAATCCTGTAGACTAGTGATGAGCTGCAGGAGATCTTCATAGTTCCGAAATGCGTGCCTTCAGCTTGACTGCTCTGGGATTCATCATCTTAGGCAAGTGTAATGGGGCTCCCTTGTATCTCATTATCCATGTTTGCATGTAATCAACAGCAGCATGCACACTCGACAAGATATGTGCTCTCCTAGCACATCGCTGCTACCAACTGTTGAGATGGACAACTACCCTATGCACGGTACTAAACTTGGAATACAATGCCCGCATGACTGTGTCAAGGGACAATACTTCATCCAGTATTTCCTTCTTCAATTCTGCTCAGGCGGATGAATTCTCCCCCTTACTTGGCCGTCTATAGCTCCTTAGACATTCACTCGTTCTCAGCTATAAGGAAGCAAACACTCAAGCTAGTGGCTTTGGCATAAGCTCTGGTAGCATCAACCAATGTTGTTGGATGTTTGCGCACATCAAACACGATCACTCGTTCCTCAAACTATGCAAGAGATGTATGATCCTCTGGAGTCGACACTCTACTAGATTGCACAACTCTATGTTGAGACTTTTCGAATGAGATGTTGTGCATTTCTCCTTCCGGCTGATCTCCAAGGATCTTAGTGTCTCCTTAGTCGCTTGGGACTTGCTCCTCTTCTAGATGCAGTGAAGTTGGTGGGTCGACCTCTTGGTGATGAGGCATGAGGTCTATGTCTCTGTCTAACTCATGTTACTCCATATCTGTATACATTTGTTCAAGTGCTTGCTCTATCTCCTGAGCGAAGTCCTACTCCTGTGATGGTTCACCCTCTTGGCCTGATTCCAGCTATTCTAATGAGTCTACTACCTATACGGGCGTAGTTTCATCTGTCTATGCAAGTTGTGCCCCCTATTGTACCTGTTCCTGATGCGCTTCCTTCTCATGTCTGTGCAGCTCCTGTTCCTTCTGGAGTTGCTCCATCAACTCATGCAACTCCTTCTCTGTTTCCTCCATTCTTCATTTTTGTCTCTGCCTTTGTGTGTTTCTCTTGTCGCGCCATTGCCTCTTTGCCTCTATTTCCAAAGCTGCTTTTTGCACAAGAGGGTCTGCTTGGAACTTGCAACTTTTCTCTTCCTCCATGCTATCGACAATATTCCTCTTTCCATTTTGACACACTGGTATGTTTACCTCTACTGCTATTGCTTCTGGTGCTCTATGGGATGCTACTCCACGGTGCTTCGCTACACATTCCACAACGAGGCTGACTGGTTCATTGTGTCTGGAGAAGCTATAATAATATCTCCATGGGTCTTCCTCTACCCAATGACATGCCCCTTGGATCCAGTTAAATTGTACTCTCGTGCAGTGGTATTTCACAAGACAATGCAGGTCATACGGATTGTAACTTCAGGCATTGAATGGATATTTCTTCATCTCCTCTACTTCGACATCCGCATGCTTGAAACTATGTATCTCGTATAACCTAGCAACGGAATAGCGGGCCAAGGTGCCTTCTTCTTCCGGTGCAGGCTAGCTGATAATCCTACCGAGATGTGATATGATACTTCCTGCATGACGAGTTTGTCCAAGGAAAACTTCGGTAGAACATGGGGAGGCTTCTCCTCACTGTACATTTGTATGAAGGTGTTGGATGGTGAGGCATACCAATCAACTATGTGAATCAATGCCTCCATTGCTGCCTTTGACGTGCAGGGTGGATCCTATTCGAACATCATCTTGTAAACTGCGGTGACAAAATGATCGGACAGCTATGTGATAACTCCTCTAAAGCTGCATTCAGACAACATCTTTAAATAAGTGTTCACAGAGGTCTCTACCGATGTCCATGCCCACTTTAATCTTGGAAACTTCTGACTGGAACAGATTGCATCCAAGATGTAGGCGAACATGTAGATTTTCGCTTGCATACCTTTGGGCAGTTGTCGAGCCCTTGTTACTTGTTCCTTCAGCTGGTGAGCCAACATGTCAGACCAGTTGCATGCTTTTCCTTCTCTGGCCAGTTGGTCCAACATGATCACCCATCTCTGTGGGAAGTTTTTTGTGCTTACTTGGCCATATAGATGACATGAAAATATGACCAAGTACTGATATGCCTTCCATAGTATCTTTGTATTGTAAACCTGGTTGGGTGTCATCCTGAATTTAGCCGTCTCCTTCACCCAGTTCTTCAAGATATCTCTAGAATTGGCATTGTTGTTGGGTATGATAAGGGAGTCTCCATGGTGATCACGGTCTTCAACATATGATACATATCATCATAATCCTATGCCTTGAAGGTATAAATCTCCATCCCGCTGACACTTCTCATTGTCATTGTCTTAGGATCAGTGTGCGAGACGATCCAATGTATCACGTTTGTGCATGGGAGGATGGGATACTTGCATGTAATCCGATACAAGCCAAACTTGTGGATGTTCACATAGACTTGGTGGTCTTCGAGGTATTCTCCAAATGTGCCAGCGAATGCATCATGGACTTATTTCCATTTCTGCTTGGTGTCTTCATAGATCGGCAGACTTGCAGACACTCGCTCAATTGCTGCTCCAGTTTCACTTCCATCAGTGTCCTTTGATCCTGAACTGCTAAGAGGCGAATGAACACCTACTAAATATGGAGACATAGTGACATGCATGGAAAGAAATTTGTCGACTAAAACCAAATAAAACTTGAGGAACGACATGCAACATACCTTGGGATTTACTGGTAAAGATTGCACAATTTTTTCCAGGAGGCTGGGAGACTAGCTGCCAGAACTGCGTAAAAGGTATTCTATGTTATCTGGGAGGCTGGTTGGCTACTGGAATTATGTAATGCATAATCCAGGTTGGCTTGTTAGCTGTTGGAATTGCAGGATGCGTAATTTCAGTTGGCAATGGTTGCCAGCCCAGTGACTACAATGTGAAATTGTCTGGGTCAACAGTCACCAACCCTCAAAATTATGCAATGCAAGACTGGAGGATAGTCACTGGGTAGAAATGCACATTTCTTGAGAGGAAGATAGATTCTTCCCTCTCATGATTGTGAAATGTTGTCTTGGTGAGGCAGAGTCCGGGCCAAGGCTGCCCAGACTGCCGATGGGAACCTGAAAGAAAATGTAAATATGAATGCATGGCGATACTGAGTGTAAGCAAGAGTGAATGATCATTCATGAAAAAAATGAATGAAATATTGATCAAATGGAACAACATGCATGTGGGTGAGGTGAGTCGCCAAATCGGGGACCGTTCGTGCAAAACAGTTTCATGCATGCGACAATAGTGAGATGCTAACGAAAACTGAAACAGTGCTAGTACAAGCTAGTGCATGTAAACGACAACAAGTGTTCACATAAATCAAGAAAACAACACTCACATAAGCCAAAACACAAAAATCCATAGAAATGTTGCAAAAGACAAGTTAAGAGTGTTTACCCATGAATAGTTGAGCTGGATGTGTTGAAGACTCCTGGATGTGATGTGGGATGTTAGAGCTCCAAGATCAATGTGAATAAGTGAGCTTTGAAGTGTTGAATAAATAAGTTTCAGGCTCATGACGCGCATGCCACAAATCTAGGAAAAAGCGAAACTTGGAGGAAAGATTCTAAAACAATCTTTGCATGTAACCTCCAGCTGCTAAAAATAGCTCCCTAAAATCTAAGGATGCTTTTTGCATGTTGCTTTTTCTATTCCAGGAAAAAAGTAGCCCATGCATGCAAGTCAAGTTTTCTCGATCCTGGGTGGAACCGGTCAACTCAATGGCACATGCAACATCCTACTTAGCTGAGGAGAAAATTTGTGCATTTCTGGGAGGGAGATAGGCTGGCCGCCTAGAAGGATTGCACAATTTTTGGGTTGAGCAGCTATCTGCTGCCCAGAATTGCGTAATTCCAAGGATGAGCAGTCCTGCTAGGTGAAATTGCACAAATTTTCTTTTGAAGGGTGACAGGCAGATTTGCGCAATTCTAGAGCCTAGAATACTGCCAGACAGGATTGTGCAATTTCTGGAGGGAAGGATGGTTACCCTCTAGAATTGTGCAATTTATTGAGGGATTTTCTCAGCCTGTTGCTAGACCAATTCCACAGAAATAGCCTGTGAGGGGGATGCAACAATCTCTCATGCACAGGCTGGAAATCTACTAGAAAACCACTGAAGCTTGTGTACTTGACAAGGTAAGACATGTTGCTAAGGAAGGTTGGTAGGGAAGCTCAAAAACGAAGCTAAGGACAAATTTGTGAGGGTGGTTGTAGCTGCTACAACACTTGGCAACACACTGGTAGAACTCCAACTCTCTGAATGGACGTTCTTCGTGAAAAGCAAGTCTAACACCTCCAGAAGTATTGTTCAGTTCTCAGTTCGTCTTGGTTTCCACACTTGCTTGATTGTAAGATGTAGCATTTGCCAAGCTCTTGGTTGATTGACACACATTCCAAGCCAAGGAAACACAGTTGTTTCAATTGGGGTTGAGGGGTATATTGGTGCACAAGTAGTATAGTCGTCAGAGTCTTAGTTTCATCTCTAGTGTTGCTCTACTACCAGCAGGCCTAAACAGTACCCCGACGGAGTCATGCAGGAACACAAGCATCGCTCTACTGCCAGTGAGCCTGGATAGTACCTCGGTGGAGTCATGCAGGAACACAAGCATTGCTCCGCTGCCAGCGAGCATGTTCAGTACCCTGACAATGTTACTTGCATCACCTCTCTGCACAGGAAGCCTTTCTCTTCTTTTGCCTTATTCATTTTTCATTTTTGAAATTTTTCACTTTTCATTTTTTCATTTTTCATTTTCATAACTGTGCATGGTACTTATTCATTTCAGAGGCAGAAGATGGATCCTGACTTATTGGGAGTAGAAGAGGTTATTCCTTCAGAGAAGTAGTTTATTATATACCTTTGATGTGCCTGTTAAGGTTTTCCCCCCACCTTAATCTACTTGACTGAGCTGCCAAGGGTAAACCCAAAAACAACCAACTAGAGTAGGCAACACTAGTTAGCGTGCAAGAGTTGTGTTTCACCAAGGTTCACTTCGAACAGTATGTATTTTCCATTGACGTATCATGGACCAAAAGTAACAAGTTCTTCACACAGAGGCAATATGATAGATAACCAAGTAGTGATAGCTGCACAAGGCCTCTTGTACTTTACCCATCTTGTTTCAAGAGTCACACACCGTTCCATGCAAAATGATCCTACAAACAAAAGTAATAAAATAAACAATAAAGAAAAGTAGAAGCATAAGTAAATGCAAAAGTAAAGTGAGTAAGCAAACAAAAAAGCAGAAAAACAAACATGCAAAGCAAGAAAGAAAAAAGGAATGCAAGCAAACAAACTGAAAACAAGCACTACTCCTACTCCTAAGCTAACGGTGCATGGGCCTGATCACATGAAGTGATATTTCCAATGAAGCCAACGACACATTGGTTGACCCATGTTGGTGAAGGCTTGGTCCACAAGCAACCCAGTTGTGTGAACCAGCAAATAAGAAAGATATAAAAATGAAGATAAACACACTTCATGTTTAAAAGCATCCACAGGACATAAGTGAGTGCAAGTACATGACATGTAGTCCATGGAATTATCATGGTCTTGTGTGACACTTCATGTAGCTCTAAAGCATACACATACTCTTGATTGTGACATGCAAGAAAACAAAAGAAAAAAAGATAACTTGCGGTGTGCACGTGTGCTTGCAATGTAAGATTCCTCCAATGCATGAGTGATGGGATCATGGAGTTCGAGTGGAGGAAGCATGATCTATGTGTGAGATTGATCTTCAATGCATGTAGATGAGTGATGAGGGGACTCAGGCGATTGAAAAATTTCCTGATCAGAAGTGAAACCAACTTAAGGATAGTGAGGGCCTAACATAACCATCAGCTCGGGCTGGAGTGCCTCGACAGTCTGTGGGGTTTCGACTTCGTCGTCAAATAGATCATCATAAACAGGTGTCTTCAAAAAATCTACTACGATAGAATCATGATCGTGATCGAATATGGGAGTAAATAGATCACAACAGCTACGATAAGAAAAATCAATGATTTCATCTGCATCCTCATGATCTGATAAATCAAGCAGAGGGGTAGATGAGAAGCGGGAAAATTCATCCTCTGTGTTTCTAGGAAAGGCGGATGAAAGGTCAAGTGAATTCTCAATGAATAATTTATCCTCTCTGTTTTCGAATGATGGACTGAAATTTAGTGTGTCATGCGAGTTATCAAAAATGGGTGCATCCGTAGATGAAGATACACATGTGAACTCATGGATGGCAGGTTCACCAAAGATGTTAGGAAAGAATGGAGGAGGCTTAGACAGAAGGGAGTCATCCTTCACCGAGTGTTGATGCTCAAGCTCCCAGTCATGATCTTCATGAATGACAACGCATGTTAGTTGTGTAACACCAACTCCATCGATGGTTTGATCGTCATTCACACAAGTGTAGAGTCTAGAATGGAAGAACACTAAACAGTATCATCTAGAGGATCATCTGAGTATGCAGACAGAAGTTGTGGTACAGAATGCATATGACAACTCGATGGACTCTCAACCAAATTTGCGAGAAAATTAAGTGAAGTGATGTTGGGAGGATGTGACAGCTGAACAGATGTATGTGCCTGATCTCCCACACCACTTTGTAGTGGTGGAGTTGTTTTATGAGGGGAGGGTGGACTGTCACTCGTGACATTGACTGTATCCATCTGTGATTGCGCAGCTCCATCACTAAAGTATGCTGAGTGAGGCTTGGGCTCATATTTCTTCTTGGGATTGAAATATTTGATAAGGTAATACTCGAATCTATTAATGAGATATTGAAACTTCATCTGGCTCTTTGGAGCTTGGAACTACAAAACACGAAACCGCTACCAAAAATCATTAAGCGATTCATGCAGAGCCTTCTGTTGTTGTAACAGTTTGTGGTCAAGATGTTCTGGATCAAAATGATATAAAGTATCTTCAATGAGATCATAGAAGTTCTCAAGTGAGTGCACGCTACTAGCTAGTAGGTTACATAGCCATCGTAGTGGGGATTCACGAAGTGTGTATGTAAGCAATAGACTGGCCTGTTCATCAGAACATCCATCTTTCTCATCAAGCATGGTAAGGAAGTCGTAAGAACACAGACCAAGCCACTTCGCCTTCACCATCATACATGTATTTAGACAAGAGATCAAAAAACTCCCTCGTGATGTGGACAGGTTTGGCATGCGAAAAACATTGTGGAGGATTGAGTGTGCAACACTCCATGATAGATGTGCAAAGGTTAAAAACATGATGAGAGGACACATCTTGTCATCTGGCCCTCCTTCTAGCACCAGAAATGTTGATGGTGTTGGACCCACCAACATGTCAGGGGATCTCCCTGGTAAGAAGTCCCAATTAGGCCTCAGACCGTTTGGTGTAGGAGTCTCGGTAGTGGGTCGTACGGCATTGCCTTGACGCGGTTTCCTACAGAGGCAAGTAAGATGTCCCTGTTGGTAGCAAGGGTGTGACATATGCAGTAAGTCAAGGAAGGTGCATGAACGGTTCTAACACACAAAGGGTGAGGTAAGTGCACCCCTTGGAAAAAATGTGATAGCACAGAGTTAAGAAGGGAACACACGAGAAAAGATGCACTACAAAATGGAAAGCAAGTTAGCTAGCAATCCAAAGTGATGGTTGAACCAAAAACAAATTTCAGTAAGATTCATACACACATATACAGAAAATAGATGCACATGCATGCGTAAGCAAACATATACATATATCATTTAGAGTAAACAGATAGTTGAAATACAATACGACATATGCATGAAATGTGTTGGCTCTATTATACTAACAAGTGTAAGTTCCAGTCATACAATACGTTCATGACTAACCAATAGTTCTGACAACAGAACGTCACAGTCATTGTCGCTTGCTCCTCCAAAGAGATATACTAGCTCTGCGCAGCGGAGAAGCCAAGGCTCGTTACAATACTATCCAAGATTTCTCTAAGATACTCCTATTGAAAGCTTGGCTGACCAAAAACCTATACAATGAGTTATGAGGGACTATATATAGCAAAGGGTGGGGTGGCCCTTGAAATTCCCCTTTGTGACAATTCATCTACCCTTATGACTCTTCATCTACTCTATGATTGTTACATCCAACTATCGACACTTGAACTGACACTTGATAAGACGTTACATTACAATGCACATGTACCCATGTGATACGAAATGGCTTGAGCAAGCCAGCAAGACATCACTATGACACAGACAATTGTTCGAAGACCAACTCTTCGACATCCTCACAGTGGTTAATAGTAGTGAATTGATGCCAAGATCGGTAGTCTGCAATGATGTCTGTGTACTCTAAGATGAAATCTTTCTAGAAACGAAATCTTGCCTCCATAGCATCTGGATACACTTCTTAGGCTCCTCTGTCCAACTCGCTTGATAGCATGTGCATCATTGTCTTGAGTACAACCACACTAGCAACATACTTGTGCATGGTGTCTGCACTGATTGACAAGTCTGGGCTGGTGGCTATGCACATCAACTCATCAAAGTAGGATTCAAGCTCCAGTCAGACCTGTGCCTTTTTCTTCGCCTGGGTGAGTGTCCCAATATATGGGACCACATGTGCCCACACAACAACATCCATACTCTTGAACACCCATGCATGGGAAGCATGTAG
Organism: Pinus tabuliformis; assembly: GCA_031772625.1. Classification (NCBI taxonomy): domain Eukaryota; kingdom Viridiplantae; phylum Streptophyta; class Pinopsida; order Pinales; family Pinaceae; genus Pinus; species Pinus tabuliformis. Next base: position 383,091,145 of record CM062813.1, read on the forward strand.
ACTAGTGATGAGCTATGGGATATCTCCATAGTTCTGGATCTGATTTCAGATGCATGCCTTCAGCTCAACCACTCTGGGCTTCATCATCTTAGGCAAGTGTAATGGGGCTCCCTCATATCTTATTGTCCTTGTTTTCATGTAATCAATAGCATAATGCACATTCAACAAGATACTTGCTCTCCTAGCACATCGTTGCTGCCAACCGTTGAGATGGACAACTGCCTTATGAACGGTACCAAACTTGGAATACAACGCTTGCATGACTGTGTCAAGGGACAATACTTCATCTAGTATTACCTTCTTCAATTCTACATGGGCGGATGTTGTAACCAATTCTCCTCCTTGCTTGGACGTTTGTAGCTCCTTAGCCATTCGATCATTCTTAGCTATAAGGAAGTGAACATTCGAGCTAGTAGCTTCGACATATGATCTGGTAGCATCGGCCAATGCTGCTGGATTTTTTCGCACATCAAACACGATCACTCGTTCCACAAACTGCGCAGGAGATGTATGATCCTCCGAAGTGGACACTCTATGAAATTGCACAACCTTATGTTGAGACTCATCGAATGAGATGTTGTGCATTTATCCTTCCGACTGATCTCCAAGGATCTCAATGTCTCCTTGGTCGCTTGGGATTTTCTCCTCTTTTGAATGCAGTGAAGCTGATGGGTCAACCTCTTGGTGATGAGGCATGAGGTTGACGTCTTTCTCTAACTCTTGTTGCTCCATATCCGTATCCATCTATTCAAGTGCTTGCTCTATCTCTTGACCGAACTCTTGCTTCTATGATGGCTCACCCTGTCTGCTTGATGCCAGCTATTCTAATGAGTCTACTACCTGTACGGGTGCAGTTTCACCTGTCTTTGCAAGTTGTGCCCCATGTTGTACCTGTTCCTCTTGTGCTTCCTTCTACTGTCTGCGCATCTCCTGTTCCTTTCGAAGTTGCTCCTTCAACTCATGCAACTCCTTCTCTGTTTCCTCCATTCTTTGTTTCTCTCTTTGCCTTTGAGTGTTTCTCTTGTCGTGTTGTTGCCTCTTTGCCTCTATTGCCAAAGCTGCTTTTTGCACAAGAGGATCTGCTTAGAACTTGCAACTTTTCTCTTCCTCCATGTTATCCACAATCTTCCTCTTGCCCTTGTCATACACTGGTATGCTTACCTCTACTGCTGCTACTGCTTCTAGTGCTCTATAGGATGCTGCTTTGCTACCCATTCCATAGTGAGGCCGACCGGTTCATTGAGTCTGGAGAAGCTGTAACAATATCTCCACGAGTCTTCCTCTGCCCAATGACATGCCCCGTGGATCCAGTTAAATTGTACTCTCGTGCAGTGGTCTTTTAGAAGACAATGTGAGTCATACAGATTGTAACTCTGGGCTTCAACATTCTCATGCTTGAAACTTTGTATCTCGTATAATTTGATGTGCAATGGAAGAGTGGGCCAAGGTGCCTTCTTCTTTCAGTGTGTCCTAGCTGATAATCCTGCCAAGATTTGATATGATACTTCCTACATGACGAGTTTGTCTAAGGAAAACTTCGGTAGAACACATGGAGGCTTCTCCGTGATGTACATCCGTATGAAGATGTCAGATGGTGAGGCATACCAATCAACTATTTAAATCAGTACCTCCATTGTTGCCTTCGACGTGCAGGGTGGATCCTATTCGAATATCATCTTGTAAACCTGGGTGACAAAATGATTGGATAGTTGTGTGATAACTCCTCTGAAGCTACATTCAGAAAACATCTTACAATAAGTGTTCACAGAGGTCTCCACTGATTTCCATGCCCACTTCAAGCCCGGGAACTCCCAACAGTGTAGATTGCATCTAAGATGTAGGCGGACATGTAGATTTCTTCTTACATACCTTTGGGCAGCCGCCGAGCCCTTGTTACTTGTTCCTTCAGCTGGTGAGCCAACATGTTTGACCAGTTGCATGCTTTTCCTTCTCTAGCCAATTGGTCCAACGTGATCACCCAACTCTATGGGAATGTTTCTATGCTTTCTTGGCCATAGAGACGACATGCAAAGATGACCAAGTATTGATATGCCTTCCACAGTATGTTCGTCTTGTAGACCTGGTTGGGTGTGATCCTGAATTTAGCTGGCTCCTTCACCCAGTTCTTCAAGATATCTTTGGAATTGGCATTGTTGTTGGGTATGCTGAAGGGAGTCTCCATGGTGATCATGGGCTTTGACATATGATACATCTAATCATAATCCTATTCCCTAAAGGTAGTAATGTATCATGTCCATGCATGGGAGCACGAAATACCTGCATGCAATCCGGTATAAGTCGGACTTGTGGATGTTGACATAGATTTAGCGGTCTTTGAGGTCTTCCCCAAATGTGCTTGCAAATGCGTCATTGACCTATTTCCATTTCAGCTTGATGTCCTTGTCTACAATCAGCTTGGTGTCTTCATAGATCAAGAGACTTGCAGACCTTGCTCAACTACTGCTCTAGTTTCACTTCCGTAAGTGTCATTTGATCATTCTCTATTAGAGGCCACTGATCTTGAACTGCTAAGAGGTAGGAAAACCCCTGCTAGATCTAGATACATAGTGACATGCATGGCAAGAAATTTGTTAACCAAAACCAAAGAAAACCCGAGGAACGACATGCAACATGCCTGGGGATTGACTGGCAAGGATTGTGCAATTTTTCCCGGGAGGCTGGGAGACTGGTTACCAGAACTGCGTAAAAGGTAGTCTAGGCTATCTAAGAGGATGGTTAGTTGCTGGAATTGTGCAATGTGCAATCCAAGCTAGCCTACTCGCTGTTGGAATTGTGCAATGCGCAATGCAAGCTGGCCTGTTGGCTGTTGGAATTGCGCAATGTGCAATTTTAGGTGGAAATGGTTGCAAGCCCAGTGATTGCATTACGCAATTTTCTAGGTCAGCAGTCACTATCCCTTAGAATAGTGCAATGCAAGACTGGAGGATAGTCACTTGGTAGAAATGCGCATTTCTTGAGAGGAAGATAGAGCCTTCCCTCTCAGGATTGCACAATGTTGTCTTGGTGAGGCAGAGTCTGGGCCAAGGCTGCCCAGACCAGCTGACGGGCAACTGAAAGCAAATGTGAATGTGAATGCATGGTGATACTCAGTGTAAGCAAGAGTGAATGATCATGCATGCAAACAATAAACAAAATATTGAGAAAATGGAACAAATAAGTAAGCTATGAAGCATAAAATAAATACGTTTGAGGCTCATGACGTGCATGCCACAAATCTATGAAAAAGCGACACTTCGAGGAAAGATTCTAAAACGATATTTACATGTAACCTCCAGCTGCTAAAAATATCTCCCTAAAATCTAGGGATACTTTTTGCATGTTTCTTTTTCTATTCCGGGAAAAAAAAGCCCATGCATGAAAGTCAAGTTTTCTCAGTCCCGGGTGGAACCAGTCAACTCAATGGCACATGCAACAACCTGCTCAACTGAGGGGAAAATTTGTGCATTTCTAGGAGGGAGTTGGGTTGGCTGCCCAAAAGGATTGTGCAATTTCTGGGCTAAGCAGCTGACTGTAGCCCAAAATTGGGAAATTCCTGGGCTTAGCAGTCCTACTGGGAGAAATTGTGCAATTTTTCCAGTGAAGGGTGACAGGCAGATTTGTGCAATTCTGAAGCCCAATAGGCTGCCATCCAGGATTGCGCAATTTCTAGAGGGAAGGTTGGTTCCCCTCCAAAATTGTGCAATTTCTTGAGGGAGCTTCTCAGCTTGTAGCTAGACTAAGTTTGGAGAAGAAACCTATGAGGAGGATGCAATAAGCTCTCATGCACAGGCTGGAAGTCTACTAGAAAATCACTGAAGCTTATGTACTTAACAAGGCAAGACATGTTGCTAAGGAAGGTTGGTAGGGAGGCTCCAAAACGAAGCTAAGGCAAATTTTTGGAGGGTGGTTGTAGCCACTACAAAAATAACCTAAAATTAATGTGATGAATTTTGATATAGGACCTGTTGGGCATGGAATCCCCCCCAAGGCATGTTTTGGGTCTTAAAACCCAAGTTTTGAGAAATACTTTTGTAAAAGCTCCGTGAATTGCGGGCACGGAGCGTGAAGTATGATAGAGTCACAGGGTTGTCCACCCTAGGTTTTGTAATGTAATGTTGGCTGGATAGACCTACCCATGGTCTACGGACCATGGGATTGTATAAATAGAGAGAGGCTCTAAGTGTAAAAGAGAACGGGAGAAGAAGAATGAGAAGTCTAAGTGATTGAGTCGAAGCGTAAAGTGTGTCTGTGGCTCGTAGAGTAGGAGAAGGCTCCGTAGCTGAGTGTGTAGAGGCCTAGTAGTCTGCAGACGAGTGCATGGACCCCTGCAGCTGATTGCGCAGGGCAGTTCGAGTCTATAACCATTGAAGAATAAATAAAGAGAAGTTTTGATATAATATGTATCTTTTCCTGGGTTAATGCATGATTGGATATAATTTGCAAATATACTATTTATTTACTGTGCGAACTTGTATGAATGTTTTGTATTGTTAAGTATAACTTAAGACATTTAAGTAGGCGAAGGTGCTTAAATAATACAGGAAGATAAATAAGAGCTCGAGTAATAGTGCAAAGCGCAGTACAACCCCTGGTTAGAGCTGTGAGAAGGCAGGGTATCAGACAGCAAGGAACGGAAGGTGCGTGAAGCCACCTGCGTGCAGGGACAAACGAAGGACCAATCGAACTCATCAAACATCTCAAGGGTGTGGAAACCTAGTTCCAACACCCTCCCATACTACTTAGGATGAGACCTCGGTCCGCGCTCCATGAACTATTGCCGCAAGGGCCATTAGTACCGAGATTTGTTTGGCTAATTAACTCCAAACCTGGGTCAGGCCCCAACAAGCCAAAAAAATTTCCGTTGCCGGGATCGAGATTTGCATAGAGATGTCTGATGTCGTATCACTAGAATTTGACAAAGAAAGGAATCAAATATTGGTTGGACAGAAAGATTCAAGAGCTTGCGGTGCAGGAAAACATGAATCCGTGACTATCAAAGGAAGAGTGGTTAAATTGATACTTGTATATGGAGATCCACAAAAAAAAAATTGCATCCTTCCCCACTGAGTTGTACGAGTGGATCGCGAAGCTAGTAGATAGCCAAGGAAGGTGTAAACTTGACAAACCTATTGTGTGGACTCCAGAATTGGTGCGCAGACTGGAAGCATTGGAAGATCCAATCACATGCTCTGTCGACCACTGGCTCGATCGAATCATAGGAGGGTTCATCACTGAATTCATGGTAGATACTTTAGTCAACTATAGCGAGGCAAAATGACGCTTCCTCAAGGGACCGCGAGGTAAGTACGTTAAGTCTTTGAACACTTGGATTAAAATGCTACTGTGTGAAAAGCGGGTTATGCGAATAAATTGATGTTTGGGGCTACACGAAGTGGGAGAATCTACAGAAATGAAAGTAGCACAGAATCATAGACTAGCCCCTTGATTTCACCTCCGTGAGGAGGTGAAGAAGAGCTTGTGAAGGTTTCGCCAAGAAGTGCGATCAATCTGCTAAGGTAGAGGATTCCGCGCATACCACCCCCACCCACACCACCACTAGTTTCACCATCTTCACCCCTGACTTTGCCCACACCACCTCCGCCACCACCGCAAAGCAGTATGGCCAGCGCGATAAAGCTACCAATGTTCAAAGGAGTGGGGAATTAAGATCTAGACTAATTTTCGTTCATGGTAAATGCTATATGGGAAGCACAGGGTGTCACAGATGACAATATAAAGAAGGCGATGTTGGTCAGCTATCTGCAGGATGGTACATTAAGCATTCCAATGAAAATCTGAATGTAGGGATAACATATATCCAAACTGCCCTGAACAAAGAGTTTAGCAGACCAAAATTGGAGGCACAGTCGATCATTGGATTCAAGGAAATCACAATGCTACCAAGTGAAACCCTGTGGGAGTTGGATCAAAGACTGAAGTGCACAATCTGCGAAGCGAACATGACCTTAACAAATGGCAGCACCCCGAATGGTTTGTAGCATCGTTAACGCCACATCTACGGAAAACAATAGCGCAACAAAGGCTAACCACTTAGGCTAAGGCTTTGGAGGTAACAAATGAGATTGCACGAGAATCTGATACAAGATCCTAACCTAGGAGTTCAGCAGATTCATGCGTAGCTGAAAAACTTGTGCCTGGATATGCAGAGTTTGAAACAAGACAGGACAACTTGCCCAGAGATGTGCGATGAGGTTTGGTGCATAAAATGCAAGGGCCAGGGGCATGACAAGGACCACTGCCCGGTGTTCACAAATTACCTTGCGGGAGGAGGACCAATGCCATTGAGACCGAAGGCACAAGTAGAACCAAGCACGGCCCCTGCAATATGGTGCACAATATGTCAGATAGGAGGAAAGCATGCTACAGATAACTACCATTTATTACAGAAGTATACGCAAAATTCCCAGCAGTTGTTCTGTAATTTCTGCAGGTTAGTAGGCCATGATGAGCACACCTGTAGAAGTTATGAACTGATGATGGATCAGACTCCTAACTACAGAGTTCAGGCTGAAACATGGCCCCTTGGCCAGAATGCAAGGATGGCACAAACCGAATTTCAGTGGCACGGATGAAGCCGAGGGGGAATGGGACCAGGAAGAGGTCGCAGACAGCTGATATGTTACAATTGCGAAGGGCAGGGGAATTATGCCTACGATTGTTCAAATCCAACGATACCATCATGCTTATATTGTACGCAGTTTGATCATGAGACAGAGGACTGTCCCACACTGATAGTGAGGTTGCACAATAAAGGAGCACTCCAGCCTCCCCCCACTTAGAACTTGCAAATGATGAGGTCTAAGCCACGCGAGGAAGACCCTAATGTAAATATCATGCTCCAGAGTGGTATTACGATAGGGGATGACAAAGGAAAGCAACCTGAAGAAAGTATTTGGGTTAGAAAGGCTCCAACAAAGGAACCAAAATTTGATTTGGAGCGCACTAAGGAGACCTTCATGGAAGCTAAGAGGAGCTTCGGTGATTCCTCCACTTCAGGATGTAAAGATAAAATGGAGCCATAAATGGACCCATCAATGCTCACTACATTCTTGGATACATTCATGAAGCTACTGCGTGACAGTAAGGCTGTAAAGGGGCTACAAAAACCCATAACTAGATGCGTTGGAACCGCGCCAGGAGAATCACGTGTAGTCCAGAAGCACACGACGCGAACAGGGAGGGAGATGAGATTCACCCCGTAGTTCGGGGGATATGCAATGGACCAAGTGATTATCGATCTAGGATCAGACGTGAACATCCTGCCAAAGTAGACATGGGAGCGCATGGGAAGGCCTACGTTGCAATGGTCTCCTATCCAACTGTAGATGGCAAACCAAGAAAAGATCCTACCTATGGGGAGATTGCAAGGAATCACAGTAGACATTGAAGGAGCAAGCGCACTAGAAAATTTTAAAGTGATAGAGATTGTTGATGACAGCAATCCCTACCCTGCACTATTGGGAATAGATTGGGCCACTGATATGAATGGAGTGATAAATCTAAAGAAGCACAAGATGATTTTTGAGAAAAAATCATTGCGCGTAGTGGTATTGTTGGACCCTGCAGTAGGTTTGCGCTACACAGAGCCAGTGCATGACTACAACAGCAACAACGATTTAGACTACATCTATAACATAACTGCGCATGAGCAAGACTAGGTAAATCCAACCGCGGATGGCCAAATCTCATGGGAGCGTGAAAGCTCTTATACATCAGATTCTGATGAAGAGATATAAATATGGTAGAACCAGTTACACGAGGTAACCACACTCAACTGTAACATGATGACAAGATCATTGTGTTGTGTAACAAGATAGATAAGGGATCTTCCTACATACAATGGGTTAGGTGAAGTGGAGGAGTTCTTGAACAAATTTGAAAGAGAAGTGTTGGAACAACAACGTTTCAACACTCTAAAATGGGTACTGTGTGCTATGCCCCCAATATGGTGGTGTATGCACCAAAAGAGTTTTGAGGACTAGCATGACTGCTAAAGGATGATGCACATGCGATTTGGGAAGCCTCCGATGCGATCAATAGAAAAAATTATTGGACAAACCTACCCGCGCACCCACGATCAAAAAGGAGGTGTGGGTAAGGCAATGGCACGAATGACCCCTCCGATTGGGGCCACAAAGTATGGAAAGGCCAAGTTTGCAGAAGAATATTCATGCAGAAGCTTTTAACAAAGTATGTGAAGCGTTGAAGAAGGTCCACAATGTGAAGCAAACTGATTGGGACCTACGTGTACCAGCGATTCTCTTGGCGTATATGACTGCGTGAAAAAACATGACCACACAGGCATCGCCAAGGCTAGAGTATGAAGCAACCACAGTAAGCCATATAGTACTTGGAGAACTTAGACTGCGCAAGATGGCACCATAGATATGATGGTTTGTGGAACCGTGGAAGCAGAAATCAAACAGGGAAATCTCAGACTCCAGGAACGTGAAGAAGAAAGGGTACGGTTAAGGAAGTGTTGTGCTGTACAACAACCCCCCATTTCATAAAATTTTTATACAAAAATCATAATATGAAATGGGTCCCTTTTAAAATAAACTTAGCTAGATGTGTAAATAAGTTCGTATTAACCCATCATAAGAAAAACCCTTATCAAAAGGCTTAACGTAAACAAATTATTTTAAAAGCCTTTTGAATAGAAATAAAACGTGGCTTTAAAATATTATAAAATTCTTCATTATTGTGATAAAGCGATCGAAAGATTGCATATCACAATAAAAAAGGAAGCATGCGCAAAGACACATCATTTCTCTCCGATTCGAAAAGGAAATCACAATCGGATATCAGAAAAGCTAAATGCCAAAGCACAATGTAATAGAGCCTCTTAAAATCCTTCGATGTGATAAAGCATATCGCAATCAACAAATCGGCAATGATAGCAACAAGCCAACACATATTGAAGGCAGGCTCAAATCCTCGGATGCGATAAAGTATATCGCCATCGGCAATCGGTGAAACGACATTGATACAACAATAAAACCCGAATCCATTCCCTGATTGCGATGCATTAATGAGGCGCATATCGGGAGAATATATTTAAAAGGTTTGCATGCATTGTATCACCTTTCGGTGATCGGAGATGTTTAAAACAAGCATTAAAGCCTTTCCTTTCACATGACCAATCGCCGATTTGTGAATTATCACTGATCATCCATCAAACAAATCTAAGCCATGCTTGAATGAATCATTTGGCATATAAATGACATGATGGGCATTTAAAACCTCCTTTACCACGATTGACAAGTTAAACAGCTAATCAATGAAGCAGTTAAGGGTAGATCTTTTCTTTATATTTTATCCGTGGCAATCTTACTATAGTCCATTATCACCTGCTGATCGACGTAACTATTTTTCATTATCATATTGATCTATAACAGTATTTCTCTGAATCACGTTTTTCAAATCGCTTGTGCAGAATTCCTCTGAAATAAAAAATTTGAAACAAATGGGAAAGAAATCAAAGAAATCTACAGCAGTGGCTCCTACAGCAATAGCGCAGCCAGCTAAAGATCCAGGACCAAGCAAAAAAGGGTTAATCTCAGACACTACGTGCCTCGGTCTGGGAAACACTAGCTAGGAGAGCATCTATAATCTAATAGAAGCAAAGGAGCCTGAGGAAATATCATAAGGAGCCATAGCTGACTCAAGTTACAAATCAGAAGCATCCCTCAAAGATTTAGCTTGCTCCTATCTGCACATAAGAGCAGCACGAGAAAAAATCCTCCCATGTACTGACGTAGTGAGATGGGTAGTAGAGGAAATTCCAATCTCAAACAGAACATTCTACACAGCTGACGGGAGGATATTTGGCTCATTTCAGCCTGACGATCTAAGGAAAATGTATCAATTACCTGAGCCTCAAAAGTGGTACAACAAAGCCTTCCTTGAAAAATTTTCAAATGAAAACGAGTTAGAATCAGCCCCGATTAGGCAGTGGAGACATTTTCTCGAGAAGCACAAGCACGAATCATCAGGTAAGTACTTTGTGGACTCATTGGCTTCTCCTTACTGTTATGCCGGAGCTATGATGTGTAGAATGTGGGGAATACATGACTCTGCTAAGTTCACTATTGAAATGGTCCCTCTGATGGAGGCAGAAATCAATAGCTATGTGATGGATTGGGCAAATATTTTGTTTGACAAATTAGCCACAACAATTCTCGAATTCAGATCAAATGCACGTAAAACTACCAGGACCATTCCCCCTTTTTATTACAATGCTTATATTATGGATACTCTTTGCTTTAATTCTGAATATCCGGTACTCGGATGGAGATGGACTCCCCAAGACCCTAAGCCAATCCATATTTATCATCAACTGTTATGGAAGGCTCATTACAAAAACCATTTGTATAAAATTTGCAATGGTTTTATGTTGCCTGTGTATTATGCCATTTTTGATAAGCCTGCCCCCAGGATTTCCAAGGAAGCAGGGATCGACTTGACTGCAGTAGGTAATTGGTTCAGAGAAGACAAGTTTACTTATATAAGGCTTTTTGGTAGCCTTACAAAACCCCATGTGCTTCCCCTGTATGTGCCCGATAAGCTATTAGCTCGGGAATTGGCCTATCAGATAACAACAGAAGGGACATCCAAAACCCTTAGAAATTCCAAGAAATAGGTTTAGCCTACATTCCCTTTAAGATGCAGTGTTTTCACTCTTCATGATTACAAACATGCAGAAAAGGAGGCAGAAAAAATACAAATGTTGAACCTTGCAACAATTCCCAACAGATAATATGATCCAAGAAAAATTGCCTATAATGTTCTTAAACAAGCCAAACTTACAAAGTTTGATCATGAAAAGGATGACTTCAACGACCTATTTTCCTCAGTTGAATCACTATTTCAAGTAAAATCATTGGCTAGGATTCGGTATCAAGATTAAGTTCTGGAAAAGTTTAATATGCTTAGAGAACAGAGGTTGCAAACTCTACCTCTATACTTATTAGCCACCACCCAAACAATCCAGTCAAGTGAGCCTGAACAACAAACTGTTGACAAATCTCTTGCAGTGGGAAAAGTTCTTGAGAAAGAAAAACTGCTAGAACAGGAGAAAGAACAGGGAAAAGGTAGTGAAAACATGGATATAGATACTCATATTGATCGAAAACTTCTTAAAAAATGGCAACAGTTCGATTCCATTATAAGCAATCCTGAGAATTTACAGGGTTTTAGCATGCCTGAAGTGACAATTGGTCACAAGACAGCAACAAATATGGTTCCAACTGAGGGAACCAGCGGCCTACCCATAAGTCAAGACGTAGAGATAATTCCTAAGGATCCATCGGATGAAATTGTTTTGCATATAGACGAAATACCACCTTTAGATGTCTTCTACATCCCTAAGCATAGGGTTGTAGTAAAAATACAAAGGAAAAAGAGAAGACCTGATCATTCTTCCCTTTTACCTGCATAGACAGAGATGGCTAATGTGGTATGGAAAGAAGAATTCAATCCTTCTGAAGACCTCACAAAACTCTCTCAATATGATGGGGCATACTCGGTAGCTACTATGGATAGAGCATCAGAGGTTAGCAATTTACTCAAAGAAAAAGATTGGACAATTGTTTCATTTGAGGCATAGGTATCCGAAAGGCAGCAGAGGATAGAGCAGTTAGAATAGTAGTTGGCAGCACAACAGCAATTAAACAATCAACTAAACGAGTAATTGCTCAAGGAGAAGCAAAGGATAGACCAAAGTGTAGTTCAGAAACAAAAGAAACTATCCCTAGCACTGGCCAAGTTGAAATCAATGAATGAACAAATGAGCAAAACAAAAGATGAGCAAATCGCTCAACTTTCACAACAAATAGAAAAGTTCAAAAGTTTTCCTCAGCCAGCAGAGTTTAGATCCGAAGCTCTCCAGATCAATAAGGCATTGATTAAACAATTAAATTTATTGTGTCATAATATTTCCCTTTCTGAGCCCCTCTGTGAGATTTCTTCATCAATGATTAACAAATCAGTTGATGCAAGGCAGAATTTGGAACAGGCCGATGAGACATTAACAAACTTTCTTGCCTTGCAAGAAACCAATGAAGGGAAAGCTGCAAATCTGCCTAGAATTCTATAATCACACAAGGAAATTATTTTCCTAGAATGGCAATCACAATTGATGAAAGCAGAAAGGGAAACTTCAAGATGTAGATCAGCAACCGGTAATTTGATTGAGTTAATTAATGATACTCTTTATCTGTCTAATTTGATTTCAGAATGCACTCCAGGTAAATTGCCATCGGCTAAAGCACCGGAACAATCATGCAAACAAGATTTAGAACAGAAGGAGAGATTAATAGCAATTATCCAAAGTTTAACTTGGGACACCTTTTGGTTCTTCCTAGTTAAACCATACAGTCAAAAGGCAGCACTAAAATGTTTAATTGATGTAATTGGTTACATGATTCCTGAAATTCATGATGCTACGTATTCAGCCCAACTGCATTCACATTTGATTCACCCTCCATAATTGCAACCAAATTTTTTCTATTTGCCAGCTCAAGCCAAAGGATGATTGGTTGAAATAGTGAATCATTCTACTGACTGCAAGCATTCCCATTTCAAGGAGATTTTCACGATTTGGTTATACCACATCATAGCATTTTTATTTCATAATCAGTTAGCTTAGATAGTATTTATAGACCCTTTCATGTCTTTAGAAAGTGTTATCTCAAAATCAAGCCTTGGAAGGCTGCAGACCAGGAAGACTTCAAGTAACTATTTCAGACCTACTTTAGGTTGAGGCTTAGCCTCCTCAACCTGAGAGGGCTCTCTCTAAATGGGTTAATGATTTTGATTAAGATAAGATGGCTAACTCTTGTAGAATAACTATGACAAATATGACTGCTGGAAATACATTAAACAAGTATCCATTGGGCCTATGGAGTCAATAACACCTCAGTAAACAATGATACTGCCTTTACATAGAAGTCAGGGCATTTAACATTTGGATGTTCAGAACACAACTCATATAAAACCACAGTTCATAAATGCATACAGGAATTCAGAGCACAATCAGTGAATTCTGAGTGATTACACATCTATGCAACTATAAAAGACATTAAGGAAAGAATAAAATCACACATTCTGAACATGGAAATCTTTCATGAATCCTGAGAAGAAAAGCAGCCAAATTATATTACTGATACTCTGTCTTTACATAAGCCAAAACAATACTCTGTTATAAAATTTTCCAACCCCCTATTACATTGTTGTTTCAGCTATATATAGAGCTCTTCCACCTAACTGAGGTTCCTCCTCCAGCGTGAGGGGAACTCCAATTCTGCCTATGATGACACCTACTAACACTTTAACTAACTAATAATTACAACTAACTACTAATTGACAGCTCTGGAATCCTAAAACAATTAAGATTCTAATTCTACTAGATCTTCTAGACTTCTAAATCAAATAGGACTCTAATTCCATAACAACCTTGGTCTACAATCATTTTCGTTCTCTGACATCTGGTTCCTTTCTGGCGGTGGCTGTGATGGATGTTCAAAGCTCCATGTTTGATCTTTAATGACACATCCTTTCCAATACCCTGAAACATAGGAAACTGCCCCTGTTTGTCGGTCCTCGGTTTGCCTCAAAATGTTCAAATCCAAAGATCTTCCTGTGAAGCAGCTTCGTTGAATAGACCTTCCTCCAAGCTCCTCACAAAATTGGGTAGCTGCTGTTGCCATTCTTCAGTAACTGGGTGCCGATAAAATAATTGCAAGATTCTCTCTATGGTATATGGCTGCACTGCATATAAATCAATGTTTGCACGCCATGATCTTGGTATACCTCCATCCATCTCCTCGGATAGATACGAATAGCCGATATTTTGTTACAATTGGAGTAATCTGCTGGCGAATCAAACACCGTTATGCGCGTTGCTCGGTGTTTCAACCAAAGGAAAATGTGCAACCCCTTTCCTACGCCTTTCGTTCCGCTGAAAAGGATGAAGAGAAGATTTGCTCTATCTGGTTCCATTTGTTGGAACTCAGTTGACACAAAAACCGAATCCTAACGCATTTGGTTATTCCTTAAACAAGAAGAATTCAATTCAGTTTTAGCGTTGGCACAGACCAGCCATACACAAGACACTAAAGAACTTGTTACACGGTGGTCGTTGAAAACTATTCTGAATCTGATTCAATTTAATTTTCTCTGAGTTTTCCAGTTCTTGGATAAATTTCCTCAAATGCTGGAAGTACTCGGGGTAAAGTTCAAGGTTGCAGTGACCACCTCCATTGACCCACAAAAGTTCATACGGTTCTGTAGATAGCTTGTATAGAGCCTTTCCATGTGACATGTCGACTATATCATCGTCTGTTCCATGTATACCGAAACCTCACTGCCTGTTCGACTAGCAAGTAACGCTAGGCATGACTGCACATTTTTCTCACAATAAGTGTCGCATTTGGATTGAAAAGCTCTGCAGCAAGAAAATCCACAACTCCTTGGAAACTCTGTTTGCGATGTTCACATATTGAGCCCTTTCAAACTACCCAAATTCCATTGGCAAGAAACTCCTGCTAAGGGCTCTCTAAAAGCACAATTAATGTGTACTGGACCAAAAGGCTCTTGTGTGGCTCTAAACACCGCAGTGTCAATAGTAGTAAGCACCATTCGGGCAGGAACCTTATCATCAGGTGGAAGTAAATTAGAAAAATACCTCACAAACGACCCAAAGTAATTGACCTGATTTATTGTTTGATTTGCTCCTGTATCGTGTAGTTCTGGAGGGCGATCTGCTGTGAGCAACAATATTGGAATACAGTCCTGGCTTGCCTCTACCACAGCAGGAAGGAGATTTGAGAGAGCCGTTCCAGATGATGTTATGACTGCTGCCGGTTTATATGATCCCTTTCCATATCCCAATGCATGAAAAGCAAGAGAACGCTCATCGATACATGAGATACATGAGACATGACGATTTTGTGCAGCTGCCACAGCAAACGGAGATGATCTTGATCTTGGTGCTATGCAAAAGTATGTTACACCCAGTCGACAGCACTCCTCTATTATGAGAAATGCCCATACAACATTGATGTTGGTAAATATTTCCAAGTGCTTATATGGCTCGAGCAATGACTCATACTGTCTCGTCTTCAATTCAAGTTCCTGCCAAATATCATATAACTTGGAATTTTTCACTATCCCAGCTTCTGAGTAAACAAATATTTGTGAACCTTACTCCACTCTTCTGCACCAATGCTGAGCCAATTGCGAGAGCAAAGTCAGCATCCTTGCCTCCAAACCAACCTACTGGTCCACCATACATTCCTCGGTCAAATGTCTCAGTTTGATTAATAAAACATCGTGCAGCTTCTTGTGAATGCCCACAAAGTCATAATATGCAGCTACAGCAGTTTCGTAGCGCGCTACGAAACTACTGTGTAATTCCAAAAACACAGTTTAATGCCAAAATTTAGCTGTATCTTCAGATCTTTGATTTTCCTCTTCATAATTTTGATCCCAGCTCTAAATTTTGCATTGACTTTTCTAATGTATCTTGCTTCTTTTATTGCAGGTGAAGTATTGAGCATGACAACTGACCACAGAGCCTCCATTTTATTGAAATGAGCTTCTTTGATTGCATGTTTCTTTGAGGTTTTTCAAGTGCTTCTTATTCTCATGAAAGGAGCATGAGAATAACCAGAACCAATTCTCCCTTACCTTACCCTTTTCCTTTGAAATCTTTTCAGTGATAACAGAAAGGGTCCTCAATTTTTGTATAAAACATGGATTGGGAGTCACACTATTGTGCTTCTGATATATATTTTTATGAAGACTGGGCTTATATTCTGAATTTTAATGAAGAATACTTTGATGATATATGCACTATTGCTTTTTGTGAGAGTATTTCTGAGTTAGAAGATGGAATCTGATTTCGATTGATATTAGAAGGGATTCAAATTACATATGGTACTATTATCTATGTCTTTGCTCCACTATTTTATATGAATCATTGTTTATTCAATCTTGCTATCATTTGATATATGTATGTGTTTTAACAGAACTCCTTATACTTATCACTATTGAATGTTTAAGGAATGTTATTCTTTCAATCATATTTATGTCAATGATATATGAAAAATAGTGTAATAATGTTTTAATGATTACTTTGTTCAACTACTTGAACAAAGTAATTATCATATGAATGAATGTCTTTGTTTACCAATGGAGTCATCTATATGCCTATTTGTAGATAAAGATCATGAAAAGTTGCACTAAAGTGTAAATTTCCCGGGATAGATTAAGTTGTTTATAATTTTGCATTCTAGAATAAATTATCCCTCATTATCATTAGATAATAGAAAATCAACCACTTATTCATCCTATTTACAAATCATTGGGCAACTAGTCCCATTATATCCAGTTGGAGCCACCACACCAAACGGAAAAGGAGCTTCCTTTAAGGTCTAGACCGGGTGGTTTTCCCCAATGTTGATGCAGCGATTTTCGAGGCATCAACATTTTTGGTGCTAGAAGGAGGGCTTGAACTGTGAATGGCGAGCAAACCCAAACCTACAACCCATTCTAAGAGTAAATCTCCCTCCACCTCACCTCCGACCTCTCCTTGCATGCTGGAACTCCAGTCTTCAAACGAGAAGAAGAGGAGACACCTACCACTGTTCAACCCCAACATATCCCAGAATGGTTAACTCTAGAGTCCCCTGAAGTTCAGTCTCTCATCCATAAACTTCAAGGCTTTTCAATATCACCACAGAAATCTGAGGTATCTCAAGGCAGTGTGACTTTGCAATTCACTCCACCTCACCCCCTCACCAGACTTCAGAGCGAAAAGCTTGGTATCGTACCTACTGAGTTGCTTTTACCTAAAAGGAAAAGGACAAAAAAACCACTAAAGGATCTGATAGTGAGACTATCTCATCATCATCCTCCATTTCATCTTCTCCAATGTGAAGTCAACCATCCACTCCCCCATTACAGATTGTTGTTCAACAGGGAACTGGAACTTCAACATCTGCTTCTCAACCTCAAACTTCAATATATGCTCCTTCCTAATCATCTGGAACTTTATCATCATTGTCATCAGGTTGTAGTTCAACAATGGCATAGAATCAATGGAATAATCCTGGTGCAGTCATAATGCCTGCCCTATTACACCCATTGCTAGCACATCCTGAAAAATGGTTGCCGAAATTTGATCCAGATGCAGGCATACAAGCCGATGAGCATATTAACAACTTCATGTTGGCAGTTAACTTAAAAGGATTGACAAAGGAAGATGTTGTTGTTAGGATTTTCCCTTGTACCTTACAAGGATCAGCTGGCTCTTGGTATTTTTCCTTGCCATCAGGATCCATTACAAGTTGGAACATTTTTCAAGAACAGTTCTTGACTAAATATGGTGATGACAAATCTCTAGCAACATTAATCAAAAATCTATCAAATCTTAGGATAGAATCTAAAGAACCTATAAAAGAGTTCAATTCACGCTTTAATAAACTCTTGAATAAGATTCCAACTGCCTCTAAACCTAGTGAGCAAATCAGAAGCGAATGTTATATAACAGCTTTACCTTCAAACATAGCTATTTTTGTAGATAGAGTTGCAAAACCAACTCTAGCTGAAAACATGAAAGAGGCACTTGCTATAGTGAAATGCATTAGTTCTTTAGAAAAGAAGGTTGCTCTTGAAGACAGAAAATCCAAAAAGGTCGTTTTCAAAGATGATTCAAAGAAGAAAATGCCTAAAGATCCATATGATATGGAAGGTCTCCAAAAAGTTCTCAAGACTATGTCAAACGAAATGGTAGAAATCAAAAAGAAAGTAGCTGAGACTTCAACAAAAAGGCCATTTAGAAACTTTAAGAAACCGGAATCAAAGCCACCAAATGTTATATCTAATGCAGATTCGGATCTCAAAGAGGAAGAAGAGGAAGAAACAGTTTTATCATCTGAAGAACCTAAAGAAGAGGAAACTGTAGAATGTCATGGGATGTGGGACTTTATTTTGCCTAACTCCGATACAGAAAATGAACAGGAAGCTTTTCCTATAACTACCAAGAGTAAGGTACCCCCAAACCTGTTCAAACAATTCAGAAGAAAAGGAATGCAGGTACTACTACTAAAGAAAAAGTTCCCACAAAGAAATCCACAACGATACCTTCTCAAAATCAACCATCAGCTTCAAATCCACCTCCAACATCTAGAACATTATTAGTTACAAATTCTATGGACTATAACATTATTGAAGACATGAAGAAAACAAAGGAAAATATCACTATGTTTGAGCTTAGTAAACTCAAAAATCAACAAAAATTGCTGCCTAAGGAATTAGATGTTGTACCTTCTTCTCCTCTTCCTAATACTGTATTGCCCAAAGCTGCTAATGAGACAGGTAAACCACCTCCTGGTAGAGTAGAAGCTACTGTTTCTGTTTTAATCGGAGATAGATCCAATTCCCATACTCCTCCTTTTCTCTTAACCTACGAGATCTACAATAGAAATCTACACAACTGTTTGATTGACTCAGGGGCTTCCTCAAATATAATGCCAGCTTCAGTTTGTTCCAAACTGAACATTGAACCCCAAAAGTCTGCAATTCATATTGTCCAGTTGGATAGAACTAAGATCCAGGTTCTAAGAGAAATCAACTCAGTTACTATTAGGTTATCAGCTGATCCAAGAGTGGTTCAGAGAATTGATATTTTAATCGCTGATATACCTAAATTCTATGGCTTGATTTTGAGTAGAGACTGGTCTGAGAAACTTCTTGGTTATATGTCTACCGATTGGTCTCATATGTGGCTGCCTTATAAAGGAAAGCCAAATCAGATCAAGATTGATAGGGAGAAACATATGAACCATATTGTCCCTAAGTTTGAACAAAAAAATCAACCAATAGCATTCAATAACAACATTTTTGGGAATTACTCATCTGAATCATTCTTTGGCAATTTCACTGCTCAACCATCACCCTTCTCAGTTAATAATTTCACATCTCAAATTGAAATTTTTTCTCAAACAGATACATCAATATGTGTTAAAATTACTGAGGAAACTGTAAATAAAGCTGTAGATAAACCTTTGTTTTGGTCATTATATTTTGATGGGTCTAAATCTAGTGAAGGTGTAGGAGCAGGATGTATTTTATTTAGTCCCAAGGGATAAAAGACCATGTTATCGTGTAGTTTGGAATTTGAATGCACAAACAATACAGTTGAATATGAAGCCTTGATTCAAGGACTCTACAAAGAAATTGGTCTTAAAGTTCAATATTTGAAAGTGTTTGGTGACTCAAAAATTGTTATAAAACAAGTTAGAAATACTATTCATTGCCTTTCTAGACACCTTAAACACTATCAATCCTTGGTACAGGATCTTATATCTCAATTTTTAGCATTCAATATTTCTCCCATCCCTAGGTCCCAGAATGCAGCAGTAGATTTATTAGCTAATGTTGCTTCCAAACTCTTTCCATCTGAAGATTACAGTCCTGATAGATTCTCAGTAGAGTTAATTTTTAGATCATCAGTTCTTTATAATGTCACTAATTGGCGCGACGAAGACATTTTAAATTTATTAACTTCTGACAAATCCTATGATGATCAAATTATTGATAAAAGTGACCATGACCTTAAAATGAAGGAAAATCTTGAAGAAAATTCAATGCCTAGACCAGTGGTTAAGCTTGAAGATCTCTATGACATCAAAAACAGGTTTAAACAGGTTACCAATTCAAAGCTCCAAAGTTCTACATTGAGATTTGAATTAAAAAACCTTGGTACTGAGAACAATCCACAAAACATCAATTTGGGATTAGGACTTTCTTCAGAAGAAAGAATTACATTCATTAAATTATTGCATAAATATAAAAATGTCTTCGCTTGGAAATATGATGATTTGAAAATGTACGATACATCTATCATACAGCATACTATTCCAATGCTTTTTGAACAAAAACCAGTACAACATAAATTAAGGAAGATTCATCCTAACTTAGAAAGTCAAATAAAAGCTGAATTAAACAAACTCTTGAAGGCTAAAATAATTTTGCCTCTTAGACATTCAAACTGGGTGTCCAATATGGTGCCAGTAAGGAAGAAAAATGGTGACATTAGAATTTGTATTGATTTCAGAAATCTTAATAAAGCAAGTCAAAAGGATAACTTCCCCTTACCTACCATGGAGCAAACACTCCATTCAGTAGCAGGGTCTGAACTGATGTCCTTCTTAGACGGTTTTTCAGGGTATAACCAAATTTTGGTACACCTTGATGACAGACTCAAGACTACTTTTAGAACCAAGTGGGGAACTTATGCCTACCAAAAAATTCCTTTCGAATTAATCAACGCTGGAGCTACGTTCCAGAGAGAAATGGACATTGCATTCAAAGGACTTATCAATAAATCAGTACTTGTCTATTTAGATGATATTATTGTATTCTCCAAGAAAAAATCAAACCATTTGCATGATCTGAAACAAATCTTTGAACGCTGCAAAAGGTATGGTATCTCGCTTAATCCAAAGAAGTCATTTTTTTCTCTTGATCAAGGTAAGATTTTGGGCTTCATTGTTTCAAAGGATGGTATTTATATTGATCCAGATAGAATCAAAGAGATTTCTGATATTCCATTTCCTCATAATAAAAAATCCATGCAATCATTTCTAGGACAAATTAATTTTGTAAAAAGATTTGTTCCAGATTTCTCCCAGATTGTTTTTCCATTACAAACCATGATCAAGAAAAATTCAGTGTTTAAATGGGGGCCTGTAGAAAAATAAGCATTTGATTCCATCGAACAATCAATTATAAATGCCCCTGCTTTAAGCACTCCTAATTTTTCAAATCATTTCATGTTATATACTCTTGCATCTGATTCATCTTACGCAGCAGTGCTGACGCAAATTAACGATCAAAACTTGGAAGCACCAATCTCATTTTATAGTTCAAACCTTCAAGGTGCTGAACTTAATTACTCATAAGTTGAAAAACAAGCCTTTGTTGTATACAAATCCATTAAACACTACAGACCCTTTCTCTTAAAAGCTCACACAAAAGTTATAGTCCATTTTTCAGTAGTAAGACAGTTATTAGTTCAAAGGGAATTAGGAGAAAAGAGAGCAAATTGGGTCACAGCATTACAAGAATATGACTTGGAAATCAAACCAGCAAAGATTGTCAAAGGCCAAGGTTTTTGCAGGTTTTCAGCGGGAGCTTCTAATATTCAAGAACCTGAAAGTACAAAAGATACTGAAGAAATCAATCAGATAATTACCTCTAATCCTGAATCACAATATGCAGATCTGATTTTCTATTTGAAAAATGGATATGCTCCTTCTAATCTTTCCTATAAAAACAAACGTGCCATAATATTGAAAGCAAAAAACTTCATAATTATAGATGATGTATTGTTTAGACGAAATTATGATTCAATTTTGTTAAGATGCCTAGAAAAACCAAAAGCGCAAAAGGTCTTGCAGGAGCTACATGATGGACCAGCAGGGGGACATTTTGGAGCTGATACAACAGCTCACAAAATCATTCATGCTGGGTATTACTAGCCTACCTTGTTCAGAGATACTCATGAATATGTAAGGAAATGCCAAAGTTGTCAAACTGCTAGTGGAAGACAAAGGAAGCCAGCTTTCCCTTTACAACTAGTCAACATTGAACAGCCTTTTGAACAATGGGGACTAGATATCATTGGAGAAATCATGCCACATTCATCCAAACAACATAGGTATATCCTCACAGCCACTTATTACTTTACTAAGTGGGTTGAAGCAATTCCTTTGAAGACAGCAAACTCTGAGGCAATCATTGAGTTTATAGATCAGTTCATCATTACCAGGTTTGGTGTCCCAAACGCTCTTATTTTTTATAATGCATCTTACTTCTCTGGAAATTCTATATTTGACTTTGCTATCAAAAGGGGATTTAAATTGAAATATTCTGCAAACTACTACCCTCAAGGTAATGGCTTAGTAGAATCCACCAATAAAAATCTTATCAAAATCATTAAGAGAACTATTGAGCAGAATCATAAAAACTGGCATAAATCTTTGATATTTGCACTATGGGCTAACCAAATAACACAGAAGGCCTCCATAGGCACTTCTCCATTTAATCTAGTGTATGGAAAGGAAGATATCATATCAGCAAACTTAATACTTCCATCACTAGCTTTAGTGCGTTTTATTGAAGAAAGTCCTCCATCTTCTATTCAACTAAGAAATGATCAGATCCTAAAACTAGAAGAAGAAAGAGAGAAAGCCCGAATTATACATGCAAAACATCAGCAGATTATTAAGTCATCTTTCGATGCAACTTCAACCAGCTCAAAACATTTACAAGTTGGTGATCTAGTTTTGAAGTGGGACAAAGCCCATGAGGATAAAGGAAAACACACTAAGTTCCAGAAAATGTGGCTTGGACCATTCCAAATCAGCGAGAAGATAGGCCCTTCTACATTCATATTGCAAGATCTATCAAGAAAGAGAGATTCTCTTCCTATCAACGACCTTATCTTGAAAAAATTCTTCAATTGAGGTAACCCCTTCTCCCTTTGTAAATATTCAATTTTCACTAGGATTTGTGTGAATAACTTATTTTGTTTAAAATTCTAGAAAAATAAAGTTGTGAAAAGCCTCCCATTGGTCTTTGCTATATTGAAAAAATTACTCAAAAGAAAATAGTTTTGATATTTACTTTTAAGAAATGGAAGCCTTAAAGGAAAAAGAAAATTCTAGGAAATTAGGTATAATTAGATTTTGAAAACCATATTTTATTTTTGTGAAATCTTCTCAAACTTGGAAATACTGTATATCATTTTAAAGTTTTGGTAGCCTGAAAACGGTTATCAATACAAAACAAAGACTGATTCAATCTTAGTATCTTCAACTCCCACCCTGTCATCCATTTTCTCTTAAGGAGAAAATTGTTCATCCTATCCATCAAAGTTTATAATTACTTAGAGTGTAATTCTAAAATATATTTGATATAAAAGATAAGAGGACTTATTATAAGCCTGCTTACCATGATCATAGGAGAATAGTTCAACTAACATTACCAAATCTACATACCAAAACAGGGTAATGGCTTATAATTATAAGACAAGGGGTCTCATCACGAGCCAACTTGTTCAGTTAAATTACAACCAGTGAATGGCATTGTCAACAGCTGGCTACCAAACCAGGACAGTAGCTTTTTATCTTACAAAGTAAGGGGAAAAGGAAAATGCAATACAAAAAAATATGGAAACATATCTTTTGGATTCATTCATTTTAGTTATACTCTGAAATGGATGGAATAATGAATGATCAAATGGTTAAAAGGTAACCCTGTCGAGACTATAGATGTTTGCTGGCAGCAGAGGCTCTACCTATGAAAAAGGAGTCATTATAAAAGCTAAGTTGGAAAAGTCTTTTGTTTTATCATTATCAACCAATTAAGGTTTATTTAAATCTTAGAATGTATTTAATTTTAAAAAGAGAAGAAATAGCAAAAATAGTTAACATTACTTTCAAAATCTATGATTATCTAGTTATATTAGATTTTCTCTATCAATTAAGATTTTCAGATTAAGAAAGTTTAAGTATTATATTACTTTCCCAGAGTTAATTGTTTCTCCCAGTGAATCACCAATTGTTGTGTTGTACAACAATCCCCCCATTTCATAAAAATTTTATACAAAAATCATAATATGAAATGGGTCTGTTTTAAAATAAACTTAGCTAGATGTGAAAATAAGTTGGTATTAACACATCATAAGAAAAACCCTTATCCAAAGGCTTAACGTAAATGAATTATTTTAAAAGCCTTTTGAATAGAAATAAAATGTGGCTTTGAAATATTATAAAATTGCGATAAAGCGATCAGAAGATCGCATATCGCAGTAACAAAGGAAGCATGTGCAAAGACACATCCATTCTCTCCAATCTGAAAAGGCAATCGCAATCGGATATCGGAAAAGTTAAATGCCAAAGCACAATGTAATAGAGCCTCTTAAAATCCTCCAATGCGATAAAGCATATCGCAATCGGAAAATCGACAATGATAGCAACAAGCCAACGCATATTGAAGGCAGGCTCAAATCCTCTGATGCGATAAAGTATATCGCCATCGGCAATCGGCAAAACCACATTGATACAACAATAAAACGCGAATCCATTCCCCGATTGCGATGTATTAATGAGGCGCATATCTTGAGAATATATTTAAAAGGTTGGCATGCATTGTACCACCTTTCGGTGATCGGAGATGTTTAAAACAAGCATTAAAGCTTTTCCTTTCACGTTACCAATTGTCGATTTGCGAATTATCACTGATCATCCATCAAACAAATCTAAGCCACGCTTGAATGAATCATTCGACATATAAATGACATGATGGGCATTTAAAACCTCCTTTACCACGATTCACAGGTTAAACGGCTAATCAATGAAGCAGTTAAGGGTAAATATTTTATTTAGATTTTATCCACGGCAATCTTACTATAATCCATTATCACCTGCTGATCGACGTAACTCTTTTTCATTATCATATTGTTTTGTAGCAGTATTTCTCTGTATCACATTTTTCAAATCGCTTGTGCAGAATTCCACTGAAATAAAAAATTTGAAACAAATGGGAAAGAAATCAAATAAATCTGTAGCAACGGCTCCTACAGCAACAACGCAGCCAGCGAAAGATCTAGGACTAAGCAAAAAAGGGTTAATCTCAGACACTACATGCCTCGGTCTAGGAAACACTAGCTGGGAGAGCATTTATAATCTAATAGAAGCAGAGGAGCTTAAGGAAATATCAGAAGGAGACACAGCTGACGCAAGTAACAAATCAGAAGCATCCCTCAAAGATTTAGCTTGTTCTAAATGCATTTCTTGAAGCGATGTTGTTGTAAAGGCTCTTAGAAAGTTGGCATTGTAGGCAAGACCCTCACACCATACTATATTATGTTAACCAAAGCATGTTAACCATGTCCAGTGATCTCAAATTTCATGAGCATGTTCAAGGAGTGACCATAAATGACGGGTGTTAGAGTGGCTAATAATCATAGTTTATAGTGGATGATTGTCATCGTACATAACGTTCATGGTCCAAGTCATTTGTTTGGTGCCCAATGTTTGTGAATCATTGTATTACATCATGGTAGCATATATTTCCTTTTTTAAATAAAAAATATATTGAAAATAAATTAATTTATGTCTCATGAAAATGTTCAATATTTTTGTGTTGTGAGTTGTTTGCATATTATATGTATCATATATCTATAATCACTTATTTCAAGCCTACTTTAAGAAATAAAGGAAGAGGTGCAGGGCATTTCCATAAGAAGGACTCCCACCAACTCCTCTCCTCATAGCAATCTTTCAAACTTTAGCCCATACATCAAACACATGCCCTTGTTTCTCTAGTCTGGAAACCCTTGGATGTATCTGACATTGAACACCTCCCAACCACTACTTTAACCATCTATTGAATGACTTTGATTGATTCCTGGAGAGGTGTGAAATCTAATTTTGCATTGACATAATACAAACACAAAATTTAACTCGTGGTAGCCAAAATTTCAGCCTTACAACTCTCTCATCCAATATTAAATACTTCACTAATTAGTCGAGGGGTAATCTCCTTAACAATATATTAAATATTAGAAGCATTCATATTAATAGAAAAAATAAGAATAGTATTTAATATTAAGTTATAATGCAGGTAGTTGCCAAGTTGACATATGAGACCCCCTTGTTTGTGAGACAAGGGATGCCCTCCATTCAATGCTTTAACTATTTAATATATGGAGGTGTACATACCTTAATTTCCTTTAGATCCAATCATGTGACCTTTAAAGAGGAAACACTTTAACACAAATCAAACAAGTAAATACAAACTTAATTTGTATATGTATCAAAGTTACTTTGAGAGTTGCATGGCATGCTTAATTTTGTATAGAAGCAAATGAAAACTTGAAGGGTTGATCACAACAAACATGTATGTTCAATTATGATTATCATAGGTATATTAGTTTGGTTTTCCCAATCCAGAACTTGCACACTTTGTTACTGCTATTAAAGGCATGTCATGATTGTTTACTAGTTTAACATCATGTACATTTAGGCAGTGGAGACATTTTCTCGAGAAGCACAAGCACGAATCATCAGGTAAGTACTCTGTGGACTCATTGGCTTTTCCTTACTGTTATGCTGGAGCTATGATGTGTAGAATGTGGGGAATACATGACTCTGCTAAGTTCACTATTGAAATGGTCCTTCTGATGGAGGCAGCAACCAATAGCTATGTGATGGATTGGGCAAATATTTTGTCCGACAAATTAGCCACAATGGTTCTTGAATTCAAATTAAATGCACGTAAAACTACCAGGACTATTCCCGCTTTTTATTACAGTGCTTATATTATGGATACTCTTTGCTTTAATTCTGAATATCCAGTACTCAGATGGAGATAGACTCCCCAAGACCCTATGCAAATCCATATTTATCATCAACTGTTATGGAGGGCTCATTACAAAAACCATTTGTATAAAATTTGCAAATGGTTTTATGTTGCCTATGTATTATGCCATTTTTTATAGGCCTGCCCCTAGGATTTCCAAGGAAGCAGGGATTGACTTGACTGTAGTAGGTAATTGGTTTGGAGAAGACAAATTTACTTATATAAGGCTTTTTGGTAGCCTTACAAAACCCCATGTCCTTCCCCTATATGTGCCCAATAAGCTGTTAGCTCGGGAATTGACCTATCAAATAACAACAGAAGGGACATCCAAAACCCTTAGAAATTTCAGGAAACAGGTTTGGCCTAAATTCCCGTTAAGATGCGGTGATTTCACTGTTCATGATTACAAACATGCAGAAAAGGAGGAAGAAAAATACAAATGCTGAATCTTGCAACAATTCCCAACAGACAATATGATCCAAGAAAAGTTTCCTATAATTTTCTTGAATAAGCCAAACTTACAAAGTTTGATCATGAAAAGGATGACTTCGATAACCTATTTTCCTCAACTGAATCAGTATTTCAGGTAAAATCATTGGCCAGGATCAGGTATCAAGATGAAGGGCAGGAAAATTTTAATATGCTTAGAGAACATAGGCTGCAAACTCTGCCTCTAGACTTATTAGTGACCACCCCAGCAATCCAGTCAAGCGAGCCTGAACAACAAACTATTGACAAATCTCCTACAGTGGGAAAAGTTCCTCAGAAAGAAAAAGTGCCAGAACAGGAGAAAGAACAGGGAAAAGGTAGTCAAGACATGGATATAGATACTTAGATTGATCCAAAACTTCTTAAAGAATGGCAAAAATTCGATTCCATTATAAGCAATCCCGAGAATTTACAGGGTTTTAGTATGCCTGAAGGGACAATTGGTCACAAGATAGCAACAAATACGGTTCCAACTGAGGGAACCAGTGGCCTACCCATAAGTCAAGATGTAGAGATAATTCCTAGGGATCTATCAGATGAAATCGTTTTGCATATAGAAGAAATACCACCTTTAGATGTCTTCTACAGCCCTAAGCATAGGGCTGTAATAAAAAGACAAAGGAAAAAGAGAAGAATTGATCAATATTCCCTTTTACCTGCACAGACAGAGATGGCTAATGTTGTATGGAAATAAGAATTCAATCCTTCCGAAGACCTCACAAAACTCTCTCAATATGCTGGTGCATACTCGGTAGCTACTATGGATAAAGCATTAGAGGTTAGCAATTTGCTCAAAGAAAAAGATCAGACAATTGTTTCATTGGAGGCACAGGTATCCCAAAGGTAGCAGAGGATAGAGCAATTAGAATAGCAGTTGGCAACATGGCAGCAATTAAACAAGCAATTGCTCAAGGAGAAGCAAAGGATAGACCAAAGTGTAGTTTAGAAACAAAAGGAACTATCCCTAGCACTGGCCAAGTTGAAATCAATGAATGAACAAATGAGCAAAACAAAAGATGAGCAAATCGCTCAACTTTCACAACAAATAGAAAAGTTCAAAAGTTTTCCTCAACCAGCAGAGTTTAGGTCCGAAGCTCTCCAGATCAATAAGGCATTGATTAAATAGTTAAATTTACTATGTCATAATATTTCCCTTGCTGAGCCCCTCTGTGAGATTTCTTCATCAATGATTGACAAATCAGTTGATGCAAGGTAGAATTTGGAACAGGTCGATGAGACATTACCAAACTTTCTTCGCTGGCAAGAAACCAGTGAAGGGCGAGCTGCAAATCTACCTAGAATTCTATAATCACACAAGGAAATTCTTTTCCTATAATGGCAATCACAATTGATGAAAGCAGAAAGGGAAACTTCAAGATGTAGATCAGAAACTAGTAATTTGATTGAGTCAATTAATGATACTCTTTATCTGTCTAATTTGATTTTAGAATGCACTCAAGGTAAATTTCCATCAGCTAAAGCACTGGAACAATCACGC
Organism: Pinus tabuliformis; assembly: GCA_031772625.1. Taxonomy (NCBI): domain Eukaryota; kingdom Viridiplantae; phylum Streptophyta; class Pinopsida; order Pinales; family Pinaceae; genus Pinus; species Pinus tabuliformis. The sequence goes on from CM062813.1 coordinate 383,119,589, forward strand.
AAACAAGATTTAGAACAGAAGGAGAGATTAATGGCAGGCATCCAAAGTTTAACTTTGGATGCGTTTTGGTTCTTCCTAGTTAAACCATACAGTCAAAAGACAGCACTGAAATGTTTAACCAATGCAATCGGTTACATTATTCCTGAAATTCATGATGCTACGTATTCAGCCCAACTGCATTCACGTTTCATTCACCCTCCAGAATTGCAACCAATGCTTGCTATCTGCTAGCTCAAGCCAAAGGATGATCGGCCGAAACAGTGAATCATTCTATCGACTGCAAGCATTCCCATTTCAAGGATATTTTCACGATTTGGTTATACCACATCATAGCATTTTTATTTCATAATCAGTTAGCTTAGATAGTATTTATAGACCCTTTCATGTCTTTAGAAAGGGTCCTCAATTTTTGTATAAAACTTATATTGGGAGTCACACTATTGTGCTTCTAATATATATTTTTATGAAGATTGGGCCTATATTCTGAATTTTAATGAAGAATACTTTGATGAGATATGCACTATTGCTTTTTGTGAGAGTATTTCTGAGTTAGAATATGGAATCTGAATGCAATTGATATCGAAAGGGATTCAAATTACATATGGTACTATTATCTATGTCTTTGCTCCACTCTTTAATATGAATCAACATTTATTCAATCTTGCTATCATTTGATATATGTATGTGTTTTAACAACACTCCTTATACTTATCACTACTGGATGTTTAAAGAATGTTATTCTTTCAATCATATTTATGTCAATGATATATGAAGAATAGTGTAATAATGTTTTAATGATTACTTTGTTCAACTACTTGAATAAAGTAATTATCATATGAATGAATGTCTTTGTTTATCAATAGAGTCATCTATATGCCTGTTTGTAGATAAAGATCATCAAAAGTTGCACTAAAGTGGAAATTTCCCGGGATAGATTAAGTTTTTTATAATTTTACATTCTAGAATAAATTATTCATCATTATCATTAGATAATAGAAAATCAACCACCTATTCATCCTATTTACAAATCATTGGGAAATTGGTCCCATTATATCCAGTCGGAGCCACCACACTAAATGGAAAAGGAGTTTCCTTTAAGGTCCAGACCGGGTGGTTTTCCCCAATGTTGATGCAGCAATTTTTGAGGCACCAATAGGAAGAAAAGTGCTCTGGTGGAACCGGAAGTTAAGAAGCTGGAGAAAGAGATAAAGGAATATTTTCTCAGCAAAATGACCAGGGTGATAAGACAAGATGCAAACGATCACGATGACAGGTTTAAAGCCTATCACCACGAATTAGCTAGTATGAGGCCTTGGCTTGGACCACACATTGCTAAGCGTATTGACCAGGGTAGCGCGTTATAGATGGTAATGTGTGTGATGCCAACTATAACAATAAAAGGTGAGTATTCTCCAAGAAACATGATGGATGACAGGATGAAACTTTTCACGGGTGGTGCGACCACCTGCCTAGCCAAAGTAAGAATAGTCTTAACACTCTAGGCAGTTGAAAGGAAGTGTGAGACTATAAACTATTCTGCCTAGGAGCTGTGCGATGTTAGAGCTACGCGCAGAAGCAATGAGTCGCAAGGTCCGCGACCACACATGGGGGGCAGCGCTGCCACGCAAGTTGGCCAGAAAGTGACCGTTGAAGTCACTATTCATGATGGGATGCTCGACTTGAGGCCAAATGGAGCGGGTGGCAAACATTTAAGACGCCATTTATGGGAAAGATTTGGGAAAATCTGCCACCAAGGAAGCATTAATGAACCAGATTTGGGGGGAATAGTCGAATTCAAATTCAAAAAGCACTGTAAAATACAAAGGGTTTCCCAACAAATAACACTTGCTCATTTATGAATTGAGCTATTGAGCAGAGCCCTGATTTCTGTGTGGCAAGAGTTGATTGAGCCCCTAAGTTCGTGAGTGCGAGATTCCTGGATAGATACGATGGCATCAACTAAGGATGTTATGGAGATAACCAAAATGACCGCTGAAGAGGCCATGCAGGCCCTGCTATGGGGGATGCTCCAAAAGGTGTCGGGATTGTGGCAGAAATCCTGAAATCACCGCACACACCAAGACCCAAGATGGACAAACATGCAATGGTTCTCGTACATGTGTCCCTGCGGAACCCACTGCCCACCAAGCTATTGATGGAGGAGAAGGGGAAAGCCGTCACCATAGAGACTGATGACAAAGAAGAAGATCTAGAGGATCTTATCATCGCAGAGGACGAGGATGAAGGCATGGAGGAGGACACTCAACCTGCGCACCTCGCAACAAAATTTCCCGCCTGTGTCCCCCCGTGAAAAGGGAAGGCTAAAGTGCCCAAGGACCTGGATAAGACCAAGAGCTCGCTCTAGACCCGACTCCTCCCTGACAACATTATGTTTGAGAGCACGCACCTGGGATGCATGCCGAGCCTGAAATTCGAAGATTGGGACCTCGCTGACCACGAGAAGTTCCCTCACCTTGAGACCAGGCACCTTATGAAGCCCAAGCAAAACACCACAGCGGGGGTTACAGAACTAGAGCCACGAAATTGGTTGCGTAGAGTGGAAAAGGCGGGGCTACAGAATCTGCTCTGGCTGCCACATTTCCACTACGCCCTAATAACCATTTTCATCATCAGGCAGCTACTCTGCCTGGTGCATGATGGGTGTTTGTGGTTAGAGGAACCCATCCCCATCACAATAGACTTGATTCACCACATCTCCCGGCTTCCACGTAAAGGGGAGGACCCCGCGAACATCTCGGAAGGGAAGGGCAGTGACTTGGCCATCGCAGAGGCCATGAAGAAAAAGTACAAGCTGGAAAAGAAGAAGAGGGGCTAAGCCATCTCCAGCATCAAGGAGAAAGCAGTACGTGTGGCAACCCAAATCCTGGCAAGAAAGGTTATGCGCAAGCGCCACGCAGACGAAGTCACCGTGCCGATGGTAGAAGTGGTTGAGCAATGCGTGGAGGGGGTCCATTTTAACTAGTCTAAGTTCCTCTACAAGGAGTTTGCAGAAAATTGTTGTGAAGCTCAGGAACCGGGCAAAACATTCCACTATGCATGGCTTCTGCTATCCATAGTGCTCGTGGTAGGGGAATTACCTGAGAATAGTCAATTCCCCATAATTGACAGGGACCTACTAGAGGCTGCGAAGTATGCTTCGCTTTGTGCTACAAAGGATGCTAAGAGGATCTGCGACAGCAAAATATTCTGGGTGTTCATGGAGATGAACCTCAGAATGGGGATCAACCATAAGACATGGTTGTCACCCACTATTTACAACAATCTACAGAGTTTTGTAGAATTCAAAGCAGACATGTATAACGTTTATATTAAAGCGCACAAGGACCTGACCAAATAGTGGATAAAGCTACCCTTCATAGCTATAGACGATGTCATTTTTAACGTACTGGAGGCATGGCCACCGGAATGGTGCACCCCAGATGTCGCGGAGATCGAGAAGTCGGTAGCACAAAGAAAGAAAAATGAGACCAAGCTACGCATTGCACAGTTGGCTGAAAAGCGAAGGAAGGAAGTAGCGGTAGTAAAAGTACGAGCGGCACGGGATGTTGCATAGAAAGCAACTGAGTAGGAAAAGTTCGTAGCAATAACAGCAGCACAGGACACACCTGCAAAGGCAGGCGAGGGCCAAACAACACCTTCGCAGGGGCAAGAAGCGGAGGAAGCAGAGACAGAAGAGGGAGGTGTGGACCCACAAACCGCGTCAACGCAGTTGAAGTGCCAGCACCCAACAGAGTGGGCATGGTCGCATAAGAAGGTCAAGGTATCAAAGTTGTATATTGACCCGATCACCCTAACCAAGGGTGATCTGCACAACATTGACAAGACAGTGTGCGATGTCACCAATGAGGCTATCTAATATTTCATGCAGGAGAACCAGATTGTGTTGGGGGCCCTAAGAGTGCAGTTGCAGGAATTACAGGTGCGCCCTCCTCAGGCTGATACCCTTTTGACAAGCCTCGTAGTCGGCTCAACAACAGTAGAACAAATGTTGCGTGCACGGATGACGAATACCATAGTGCTACCGGAAGGGGCCCTAGTGACATCAAACGAGGCCAACATGCCTACAATTAGCGTGTTGAAAGGTCTCAGTCTCAATATGGATGCATTCCCACGAGAGACCTTATATCCTTTGCAGGATGGGATAACTGCAAAGCTACGCCCTAGGGAGAGCCACACATTGAAAGTCCTCAGTGAGCAGAAAATCAATATGGAACAACTGAGCTTTGCAGCACGATGAAGTGGTGTCGCAAAATCACCAGCTGGTATAGGTAATAGATGATGCTTGCCAAAGCGTCCTGGAGCTAGCCATCCTAGCAGACATACTAGCAGAGGCATGAATCCATAGGTTAGCAGCAGGGGTCCACGAGGCAAGGGAAGAAATGACAAAGGTTCAACTGGAGCTGAACCTTCAGAAAGTCGAGCTGCGGTTGAAGGCGCAGCCGTCCACCCCCTCGGAAGTTAGAGAAAAGTCCGCTAGTGCTATCATAGCGGGACTAGATGAGATTGGTAGTGCAGTACGAGATTGCACCAATATGTTGGAAGTATCACTTGAGGTCCTCATAAATCTGTAGGAAGACACCAACATCCAGCGTTTAGAGACAGAGGTGCGAGAACTCCAATAGTAGTATGACAGCATTCAAGGAACTACGTAGACAGTGGTCCTCACTCAGAGGCTTGCGCAGATGCAACAGGCTAAAGAGCTGAAGGAGCAAGTGGACATGGCACGACACAAGGAAGCAGTCCTAAAGGCACGTGTTCAGCCTTGGATCGATGAGGCCTTCACCATCACAACAAAAATTGAAGGCAAACTCACACAAATGTAGGGGATGCATGCCTTGATGTAGAGAAGCACTCCCGACACAGAGGTTTCGAAACAACGTATGCAATAGATCCAGTAAGCAGCGGCTCAATGCGCTGCTGACCTTGCCGCAGTTCGAGAACAGTCGGAGGGACTCCACGCAAATATCTTTGGGCCTACAGAGTGACTCAAGGGAAAGTCACGATTTTTGTGTTGGGGGCCTGTTGGGCATGGAATCCCCCCCAAGGCATGTTTTGGGGCTTAAAGCCCAAGTTTTGAGCAAGTATTTTGTAAAATCTTTGCGAATTGTGGGCACAAAGCATGAAGTATGATAGAGTCACAGGGTTATTTGCCCTAGGTTTTGTAATGTAATGTCAGTTGGATAGACCTACCGATGGTCCGCAGACCATGGGATTATAAATAGAGTGAAGCTCTAAGTGTAAAAGAGAACGGGAGAAGAAGAATGAGAAGTCTGAGTGATTGAGTCAAAGTGTAAAGTGTGTCTGTGGGTCGTAGAGTAGGATAAGGCTCTGCAACTGAGTGCGCAGAGGCATAGTAGTCCACAACTGAGTGCGCGGACCCCTGCAGCTGAGTTTATAGGGCAGGTCGAGTCTGTAATTGTTGAAGAATCAATAAAGAGAAGTTTTGATATAATTATGTGTATCTTTTCCTGGTTTAATGCATGATTGGATATAATTTGAAAATATATTGTTTATTTACTGCACGAACCTGTATGAATGTTTTGTATTGTTAAGTATAACTTAAGACATTCAAGTAGGCAAATGTGCTTAAATAATACTAGAAGATAAATAAGAGCTTGGGTAATAGCATAGAGTGCGGTAAAACCCTTGGTTAGGGATGCGTGAAGGCAGGGTATCAGGCCGCAAGGAACGAAAGGTGCGTGAAGCCACCTATGCATAGGGACAAATGAAGGACCAGTCGAACTCATTAGACATCTCAAGGGTGAAAAAACCTGGTTCTAGCACCCTCCCATACTACTTCGGGTGAGACCTCAGTCCGTGCTCCATGGACTGTTGCCGAAAGGGCCAGTAATATCGAGATTTGTTTGGCTAATTAACTCCAAACCTGGGTTAGGCCCCAAAAAGCCAACAGGACCAGACCCACTCCACACTTGGTTGGATGACCTTGAGAGGCTCCATAAAAAACCCCCAATGAATAGGTTTATCTAGTGGTGGCATCACAAGAGCTCTAACCTTCTACAATTTTGGATCAATTATGTATTCTCTACATAATTTGTAATCAAACCCATAGTAATATCCAATGGGATATCCAAAGAGTATAATACACATCTATGTTTATACAACCATATACAATTAATGATAATGCAAGGGAAATCTTCATATTGAGTCGTGGTATCATCCTCATTCTAAACTTTGAAGCTTTATGATAGATCATATTAGGCTCAGGAAGATGAAAAACCCAGCTCAATAGAATGCTTGGAAACAACCTACATTGTATAGGGACAACACATGAAGAGATGACAGATGGATTTGACTGCAGACATGCATAGCGAAGAATTTTTGAGTCCTTATGTACCTCTTTCAAGGATGGTGTTCGAAGTGAGAAATTTATTATTTAGGTATAACCATAACATTATTTTACTTTTAAGATGGGCATGAAGTTTCGAGAGATATCCCCACCATCAAAGCATTTGACCTGTAAATTGTGAATCTAAGAATGAATCATAGCTGAGTTTTGCAGTGAAGGCTCCATTCCTAAAGTTATTAGATTAGATGAGATCATCCTCACTATCATCTTTGATTCCGATATTTGAAGTCAAAAGACCAATGCAACTTTCCCATTCCTCAACCACTTGGCCAGCTAGCCCTAATGATTCTATTGATTTCTAGGTAGCTTGGCCTAAGGGTTGAGGAGAGTGGGTCGTAACATTAGCAAGATAGAAACAACTAGCCTAGTGAAGTTGTTCAATGAGAGGGGGATAAAGACAAAAAATATTCCTCGAACCCATCCACGAGTCTAATCCAAATTTGACGTGTTTACCATTTCCTATTCACCACACAATCCATTCACCAATGAAGGAGAAAGCCAATATTAGTGCTTTATACATATTAGACACAATTGAGGGTTTTTAGGGTTATCTTAACCAGCACAAAAAAGGATATAGAGGGAATATATTTGGCTTTAAGGATCCTTCCTCAAGGGAGAGGAGTTATATATAAGCTTCCAAATATTTTGAGCAACCAAAGCTTTACTGAAGTGAAACTTGTTCTTTACCTTCCAAAACCCAAGATTTTTTGAAGTGCAACCTTATCCCATTTAATCAAAGGTAGACCACCCGACTGTCTAGCCCCCAACCAAAGGAAATGAAAGGGGGATTTTCTAATCTTAAAGATAATTTCTTTGGGAACATCTGGTATAGAATATCAATAAAAAAGAATGCTTTCTAGCACTACCTTTAAAAGAATTATTTGGCCTCCTTTAAAAAGGAATATATTAACATAGAAGGAGATCATATCTTCAATCTTATTGAACAATCAAAGTTTGTTAGAATATTTGTAGGAAATTGGTTTTAGAAAAAGAACCCAAGTAATTGAATCCAATGTCCAAAGGATGGTGGGAAAGGGAAATAGGTGATCCATAGGAGAAAATTCCTAGTCGAATGGGGAGTGGAAAATAAAATAAGATTTCAAAAAGTTTATTAGCATCCCTATTGTTGAAAAAAATATACCAATGATAAAATTTGGATGAGGAAGATCACTTGAAATACCTATGGAAAAGACAAAGATATCATCCATGAAAACAAGGTTTGTGAGAAACTGGTTTCTTTCCACCTCAATGACTTTGAAAACACCATTAGAATTTTCCTCATGAATAAGAAGGCTAAGAGAATCAACTACAAGGAGAAAAATATAGGGAGAGAGGGGGCATCCCTATCTCAATTCATGAGAGGCCTTGAAGAAAGGGAATGGATCCCCATTAATAAGGACAATGAAATAAGTAGGCTAAATACATCCCATAATCCAATTATCTGAAGGAGGCCCCATTCCCAACTTAATTATCACTAGATGAAGGAAAGTCCAACTTACCTTGTGAAAGGATTTAGATAATTCCAATTTGAGGATAATGATAGACAAGTTACAAGTCTTCATATAATGAATTGTTTCTTTTGCTAATGAAAAAATATCATGGATTTTCCACCTATTTAAAAACCCAAATTTTCCTCAGATATGATGTTTCTTAAAAATGGTTTGATCCAACGGGTGAAAATCTTGGAGATAATTTTATAAATGATGTTGGAACAAGAGATAGGGCATAAATCATGAAAATAGGCTCCATCATATTTTTTAGGAATAATGGAAAGAAAGATAGAGTTGAAGGGCCAAAAACCATCGCATGGAAATGACACTCCAAGACTAACTTAAGGAGATCATCCTTTAGGAATTCAAAATATTCCATATAGAATTTGATAGGCTTACCATTAGGGCCCTAACTCTTCCTTTTCCACATAATTAATTGGATTTTTTATGCTCATTTTCAGAAGCTTCGTCTTCTAGAGACATGTGTGTTTCTTCATTTAACACAAAAGGAAATTTTAAAATTTCCTCCAATATATTTGAAATGGAAAAACCAACAAGATCCTCAAATAATTTCAAAATGTGTGACATATTCCCTAGTATTGTCTTCAAAGCAATGGACTTGTGAACCATCATTCCTTTGGATCTCCCAAATTTCTCTTTTTCCCTTTTGTATGATGGAAAATGATGAAAATTTTGGCATTATTGACCTCTTTAATCTAAATAGGTTTACTTTTCATTTTCCATTCAGTTTCCTCTTTTCCCAAGAGTGTGTGTCTTTATTTTTTAATATAATGTAGAAGTTATTTCCTCTACATAGAAAAATCCATTGGAGTTGGATTCATAAAATATTTAATGAGTTAAATCTTTTTAAAGTGGCTTACTGCTTTTTTCTAAAGATGGAGAGACCAAGGTTTAATAGATGACTTAAGCCTAGATAGTTTTTTTTGTAAATTGGCCCATGTAAGATATAAGAGTAGGATGAAAGAGATGAACCCAATTATCTATAGCCAAGAAGTTAAATTATTCTTCATGAAATTAGGAGTGGTTGAAACAAAAGGGAACTGAAGGCCTACTCCTATGCTAAAACATTTTGAGAATAATTGGAAGATGGTCTAATAGGTCTCCCAAGGAGAACCAATATTGAGTAAGAAGTAGAGAAGAGAAGGTATCAATCAAAATAAAAAACATATCCAACCAGTTAGACGTAGCTTCATCATAATAATAAAAATTATGCCAAGTAGGAGAGATTTTAAGCAACTATGGGTCTATAAGTTGATGACACTTGAAAAAAAGGGATAAAAACACTTTAAGGGGGTCCCTTATATGATTTTAGCCCCAAGCCTCTCTATTGGACAGAGTGAGGTTAAGATCCCTATCAATAAAAAGATTTGGATTCGAAAGGCTCCTCACAAGGACAAACTTTCCCATAACTAAATTATGTCCACATATGGACCATAAACATCGAGGACTATGATTCCAGACCCAAGTTATTTATCTTATAGGTGAACCAAAATGGTTGATTTATGTATAAATGAGCCTCACTAGCCCACAAGGAAGGCCACTAGAGTCACCATTTGTGTCTAAAGTAGAAAAGCACCAATCATTGGGACATGGCTCAATAATAGAATGAGCTAAAGATAGTTCAACCATTGTTTCTTAAATGAGTAAAATGTTTGGGTTATGTGATCTAATAAGTTGTTTCAGGGCTAGAAATTTTCAAGAAACCCCCAAACCTAGAACATTCAAGGAGAGGTAAATCATGTTTTGGGATTATAGAGGGCCAACCCTACTTTAAGAGAACTAGAAATAGTATTTTCTTTCCTTTCTTTGAGATCCAAAATAGCTTTGTCCTGAGATTTCAAGAGATGATATTTGTAGCCCACTAGGCTATGAAGTACAAGATCTTGTGCCAAGCCTCTCTACAAAATAAGGTCCTCCTTGGGTCTTATCTGAGGACCTAAGGGTCATAAGAATTACAAGGTGAAGTAGCCTGAATGGGAATACTCGAAGAAGGAGTGGAGGCAAGCCCCCACCCTGTATCCAACACCCAGATAAAAGAACTATGAGGATTAAGAGGCTTAAACAATGAAGGGAAAGGGATACAATCAATGGGAGGAGGGGAAGAGAGGAAATAGGGGGGAAGGGTTAGTGTGCTTGGGGAAGGAAAAAGAGATCAAGGGGTCCTAGGCAGAAAAAACCAAAGAAATAGACATGAAATAAAGGGGAGAAGGGGGAAACATACATACCATAGGGCATTATCATTGCGACATATGACACCTAAAAAACCTATAAATGAGCCACCAAAAGTGTGAAACCATCACCTTCAACCACATTAGAAGGATTTTGAACTATTGAAACCATAGGAACTGAAGCACCTTTCTTTAATCAAATCTTCTTGAAGGATTTTGCATGAGGGAAAAAAATTAGAGCACTAATATTGAAGGTGTCCCATCTCATGGAAATTAAAACATCAAAACGGAACCATCCATTAATCCTTTTTGTTATTCCAAGAGAAAGACCTAATTATAGTTATACTTCATCTAGAAACCAATTTTTGAAATCTACCTCCAGCTACATCCAAATCCAATGATAGTTGCAATTTATGGCCCAATATTGTTTTAGCTAAATGCACCTTCCTATTCACCCCCCAACTTCCTAGATAATTTTTTTTTAGTAGAATTAGAGTGTAAGCCCTATCAGGATGGCTAAAACCTTTTGTAGGAAAAGGGGCTTTGTAGTAGGATCAAAATCCACTACGCTGATCTTGAGAAAAAGCTCGATAAGTGTTAAACTCCATGAAATATCCAATACCTTTGAGTCATCTTCCTTTTAAGTGAGGATCAAGGCTAACCTACTCCACAACATATGGAAAGAAGGAGGATAACCCACTAGAATTTTCTAGTTATTGGCAATCCAAATTTTAATTTATTTCTCGGATATGACCTTCCCGCAAAATTTCTCGACAAGGAATTTACCCAAAAATATTGGGGATGGCATCAAAACTAACATTGTGCCCAACAATCATTGATATAGTCTTCTTCATGGCCCTAATTCAGTTTGAGGTTTTGTGGTGGGGGGGATGGAGGAGAGGTCTAAACAAGGCATCCCATGAAAGGTGAAGGTGCAGAGGGCTATGCAGATCAAATTCCATCAGATAGAGGAAGAGAAGGGGGTAAGGATGCATAATGAATGTTGGGTGGAATTGAGGTCAAGGAAAATTTAATGTCCACCTCCTGACAATAGAGTTGAGGTTACCATTAGATCATTGGATTGTAGGTCCATGAGATTTCAAGGTGATGTGAGGGAGATCATGTTAGGCTAGTAAAAACGAGGTAAAAGGACTGAACAAGCAATAAATACATGTATTCTTCCTACAACTAGAAAATGGGAGATCTTCATGAGCTGCCAAAATAACCAAGGAGCTCCTCCTCCATTATATCATTGATCATGTGACTAGAAATATCTGGCCACAAACAAGAAGAGGGCTAAGATGTCAACCAAAATCAATGTTGTCATGTAAAGGAGGAGGGAGAAGATAAGTTCGTGCCTAGAGGGATAGCACAAGAAAAATCCATCATGAAGGATATTATTTCATGAAACATGATTCATATGACTAAAATTAGTCCCAAAACCTCAAACTCAATATTAGACAATAATATTTATTCCAATAAATAATTAGCAAGGTTGCAACCATGTAAAAATTAAAATGAAGTGGAACTCAAAACCTTATGTATCTAAATATAGATTCTTATTATTAATTTTTTATTTCAATAACTTGTTAACAATGCTGTAACTATATAAAAACATCCCAGTAAAGTGGAACTCAAAGCCTTATATATCTTAATATAAATCCTTAATCATTAAATTTTGAAAGCTTCATTAAATAAATAAATTAAAAAGAAAAACTATTTTTCCTATACAAATTTTTTATATTTATTTATTTAATATGGTTATATATATAATATTTTTTTTCCAAAAATATTTAAAATTATAATAATTTTTATATTTTTATATTTCAATGATTAATAAAATCATAATAACACATCATAAAAATTCAAAAACATACTAAATACTATTAAGTATTTAGATAATAATAATATAGTATATAAAATCTCTCACCATAAATCTTTAATTAGAAGTAAAAGTAATAAAAGATCACTAATGATTAATAAAGTCATAATAACATATCATAAAATTTCAAAAACATTCTAAATAGTGGTAAGTATTTAGATAATAATATAGTATATAAAACCTCTCACTATAAATTTTTTATTAGAAGTCAAAGTAATAAAAGAACACTATCTCCAGTTGATGGGCTAATGGTATTTGAGGTACACATTCCCATCAAAATTGAACTCATTGCGACTTACCATTATGGTATTTGAGGTACTCATTCTCATCTAAATTGAATTATTTGTGACTTAGCATTGCTTTTGATATTAAAGTTTTCAATTTCTTTTAAATTGTTTTGTATTACCTCGAAATATCAATTATATCAATTTTTCCATCGTTGATAAGCACAATACATAGCAAGACATTCACCTAACCCATACATTACTTCTATCTTGGGTGATGAACCCAAGAATGATCATGGATCTCTTTGAGGATCCCTTTTTCATTTTTTCTTGTGGACATATATCCACCCTGAGGATTTGCCAAGAACTATTGAACATGGTACAATAATTGTGTTTTCCTTATTCAAATTCAATTCTAGGGGGTCAATATTTATAATTTCTTCCTTATCATTATTTGAGTGATTAGATTCATGGAAGAATTTGCATCTACTCATTGACAAATCTAAAATCATAATTGTGTCTATTGTGGCTCCGTTTGAAGCACTTGATGGAACTGCATGTGGTTGAGCTGAAGTTGAAGGACTGTATTTATTTGTAGAGTTTTTTTGGTGTTGAGGGTTATCTCATTAGTTTAATGAATATTTCTTAGAATCTCTAAAAGCTCTTAGGTCATTCCATCCTCCGGGTTTATTCTTAGAAGCCAAAGGAGAGGGGCACTCTTGAGAAGAAGGGCAAACATTCTATAGATGACCTCGTTGTTGATATAATCTACAATGAAAAGCCATATTTTCATAATACGATGGTTGTGTAAAATTTAGACCCTTCCAGTGAAGAAACATTTGTGTCTTCCTTAATGAAGTGGCCAACTGAGTTACCCATATAAACTAAAATATCTAGATGAAGAAAATGAAGGGCCATATTTGGGAACCTAACCCAAACTGGCATGGTAAAATATGGCATAGATAGAGGGTTAAAAAAATTAAAATATGGCTTCATGCATGGCCTATACTGACCCCAAACTAGGGTCCTTCATTAAAATCCAGTGAATCGGAAAATAACAACATGCAACCCAAAATCCATGCTAGATTAATAGGAGATAGGGTGATCTACTTTAATAGCTAGGATATTACCCACTTGATCCTCAATGAATGTAGGTCCTGATATTTCTTTATGTGTCGAAGGACTGGGTCCTAGCTTGAGGGCATCCTTAAAGGACTTAGACTTAGAAGAGGAAGGTTCCCCCCCCCCCCCCCAACCTATGGCATCATTGTTTAAACCAGCCACGAGAGAGATTATAGAATCCTTAGTAATGCCATAACCCATGAGTAAATCTCCCTCCTGAAGTTTCCATCCACTGCGGAGTAGTCACATAATGCCGACATGGATTCCTATCCATTCTTGGATTCTAGAAGTGAACATAGATACAAAATCTGTTGCTTTCTCCTTAACACAAAGTGTCTCACCAAATATTGACTTCAAAAATACTAAAAATTGTAAAAGATCTAAAGCTACAATTTCATCTTAGAATATATTGGGAGATAAATCTTTGAAATTGACTTAAAAGAAACTTTCTTCATCTCCTAAATGGGCTAGGGCTTCAAGTTTGGCTTCTCCTTGTCTCCATTTTTAGTGCATGCAACCCTCCTCTTTCATTTTTTTAGAGATGGATAAGATGGTCTTGGCCACATCCTTGTTTCGCTTGACCCCAAGCCCAACATGGCCATTGTCATCCACCACAAAAACACATGCTTTAGATCCAATCCTCTACCTGACCCTCAAATACTTCTGCATAGGAGGAAGCTTAATTTCCTCCGGTATCCAGTCACCAAAACTATCTCGACGACCCTTTTCACATCAACCTCAACCAAATCCGCATTTGGACCCACCTCCCCTGCCCTCTCCGTTTCTAGATCCACCTCCTCTTTCCACCATTTTGTTACGTCTATAAAACCTTAAAATTTTCAAATTATTATGTTAGTAGATGTATTTATTTTAGATTAAAGTTTTTAAAATCAAATTTAATTATCAATAATTAATATATGGATGATATAAACATTTATAGAAATTTTAGTAGTATTCAAAATAGATGGTTGAAGTTTATTTTATTTCAATTTAACTAAAAAATGTTGTAATTTATTTTTTAACCAAGATGAACATTTTGTATTTATATGGTAGTCTGCACCTGGATCACAACAAATAAATTAGATAGTACATAGCTACTTCAAAGATAATTTCATAAGCCCACTTATCTAGTAAAACTACATTTTTTCCAGAGGGACTCCAAACTGGATAACTAAAAATGGGGTTTTGTGGGTATATACCTTACAAAACTGACCCACCAAAAATTAAAATTTACATGTTATACTATAACTTATTAATAATTGAATCCTTGATAATTTTACAGTGCTAACTCATTTATCTCTAAACAATAGGGGATGTCATGGTTTGACCATTGACATTTAAATCTCCCAATCTTAATTTACACCTTTCATTGGCAGATATGTCTACATATTTATTGAGATCACATAGAATATGAAAATATACTTTTGAAGATAACCCTTCCATTTCTTTCCTAATTATTTTCATAAGAATTTCTAATGTTTTGTCCCTCGGAGAGAAGCCCTTCACCAAATGTTGAATAAGGCAGAGTTAGTATCCCAAAACAATGAGAGAATGTTCCTTCTTTTGTTTGGCTAATTGAATCCCCTGGTAGAGGGAATAAGTTTCAGCTTGGTTATTTGTCATGCATAATAAGCCCATGAATACTCTGCAACTTTAACCCCCTCGGGGCCATAAATCACCCCTCTCCCTCCTTCCACCCTTGAATTCCATTTTGAAGCCCCATCAAAATTAAGGATTAAACCTTCTCACTACTGATTGCAAGATTGTAATTCTTCCTTTATCAATCTCATCTTACAAATCGCCTGATAACTTCTATTAGTCCATTCCATAGCTAGAGGTGGTATGTCTAAATTAGCAAATTTTGAACACCATTGCCTTTTAAGTATGTTTAATCTCTGTTAAGGAGTCATTAGCAAACTTTAGGCCCCAAAATCAAAGCATGGAGCAATAGATTTCATGGCTACAGAGTGTGTTTTTTTTTCTAAATTATTGAAGAATGCAGTGTTTATGGATATCCATGCCTTCTAGCAAATGAATTTTGGAAGTGCTTCAATTTTTTTTTTTGAAAAGTATTTCTAAGAAATACTCCTAGCATAATTCTTTGATCGTACTGTAAAATAATCTTGGAGGGAAGTTGGACATTTTAAATAGCTTGAAGGTGGAGAAAACACATCCAACCAAACCACCTTTTTATATGAACACTCCAAAAAAATATGTTGGACAAATTCCTCTTATTGTTGGAAAAGTAATCTCCTTGAAGGACCTTGAATGCCCCTCTTTCTCAAATTCTCCATAGTCAATTTTTTTTATGCATAAGGAGTCAACAAAAGGAATTTACCTTTGGATTGGCATTGTCTCTCCATATATTTGTCCAAGTAATTGATCTATGGGGAGCTCATTGAAGGAAGAGAGAGGATGTGTAACTTTCCTTCACCGAGTATGAAGAATTCTTCCATTCAATTTGATCTGCCTCCTTTAGCTGCCACAAAGCACAACCAACCTAGCTGTCTCAAATTTTGTAAGCCAAATGATGCATGTTCATAGGAACTCCTCTTATATTCCAGCCTATCCAATTTGCTTCATTGTCCCTATTTGAAATGTGTGCTAGTTTGGATTTTCCTCACACATAGAAGAATTCCCTTAGAGTTAGCAACTCATAATTTCATTCCAAGGGTTGTTTATCCATTATTTTTTCATTCAATAAATTAATATATCTACCATTTCTAGGTTTCCCAATGACATCCAAGCTAATTAGAGGGGTTGCAAAGTGAGTAGTTTCCACGCTATCGAGCCTCCTTTGGGGGCTTGAATTGACTCTAAGCATTGAGCTCGTTCTATCCGGGGATATTTTTCCTTAAGGAATTCCTTCCACCAATCTTCTTCATGAGTGATAAACATCCATACTAACTTTTCTCCTATTACTTTGTTCATAAGCATAAGGTCTCTAATGTTAAGGTCCTCATGGGATTTTGGATACTTGATCATTACCCATTTTGTCCAATGATTTTTTTGTTGTCCTAAAATGATCCCTTTCCCAAAGAAACTTGCTAATTTCATTAGTTATCATAGGGAGAACACTTTTGGGGGGAAGGACAAAATGAATTGGTATAAAGGGAGAGAAGAAAGAATTTCTTTGACTAACACAGTGTGTCCAACTAGTTTAGCTAGCGGGCTCCCCGGGTAGAAAATATCATTTTATATTTAGCGATGACCATGTCCCACTCTTGCAAGGAATGTGATTTCAAGCAAATTGGAATCCCTAAATATTTAAATTCTTTCCAAGATCCCTGAGGGTGGAAAGCCATAATACTTCCTATTTTCTTTGCATGCAAGAGGAGGTATTCGATAAATAAATATGTGATTTTCCAGAGCTTTTTAGACCTCCATAGGCGTCCAAAAAATTATCAAGGACCAATTTAAATCTTCATGAAATTATTTTAGAATCCCCTCTAAAAGGAGGTTATCATCAAAAAATTGAGTGTGAATTATATTCTTTATTCCATGAATAAACTTGAGACTAGGTAGATGCTCACAACTTCTTTTGAACTCCAACCTTCTACTAAGAGAGTTAGCTATTATGATATATATAAAGGGGGACAATAGGCAGCCTTAATGGAGGCCACAAGAAGCATGAAAGAATCCCACTGTTGTTCCAATTACTAACGATGATATCCAAGGTGATTTAATGCAAAGGAAAACCCAATGTATAAAATTTTCATCAAAGCAAAATTTGGCATAACCTTGAATAAATAATCACAGCTAACATTGTCACAGGAATTAGCCATATCAAGCATTCTCTCCTCTTTCTTGATTAGAATGAATTGCTTCCTGGACTAGGATAATATTATTCAATATTTGTATTTATACACAAATCGACCCTTATTCTCAAAGATTAGTTTTCAAAGAAGAAATTTCAATCTTGAGGCCACAATATTTGAAATGACTTTATAAGAAACATTACACAATGAGATTGGTCTAATCCTAGCAAAAGAAGATGGATTTTATTTCTTTGGGAACAATGATAGGAAAGAAGTATTGATTCCTCAACCCATGTAATTTTGTTTAAATGAGTAGTCAATCAGTCTATAAAAATCATATTTGATTACCTCCCAAAACTAATTGAAGATGTGAGTGGAAAACTTGTCTAGTTTAAGAGCTTTATCCATATTAAACGAGAACAACACCTTTTGGATTTCTTCCTCTCATATTTCCTTCCTGAGCATTAAATTGTCTGCATGAGAAAGAATTTGAGGGACACGTTTTAGCATATATTGTTTTGCCTCAAGGATGGTGGGACCAGTGACATTGTACAACTCAGCATAGTGGAAAACCACCTTCTTTTTCATTTGTTGAAACAGTGGAACTTTATTAGCTCTGCTAACTAATTCCTTGAGGTTGTATTTCCATATCACGTTCCTTGTTTGATTATGACAAAACTTTGATATCATATCTTTCTTGGAGCCATATACTCTTGGGTTTTAAGCTCCATTCTTGTTCCTCTTCCTTCAAAGCCTTATGAAAGGCTATAAATTCTTCCTTTTCCTCTATTAGCATCTCATAAATAACATGAGCTTACTTTATGTTGCATTGAAAGGACTCCATTCTCATTTGACATAATTGTATAATTGATTTACTATCCATCCTCTACTTGCAATCCCATTACCTCAAAGCTTCCTTGAGGTGCTTTATCTTCTTCTCCTAGATTGAAATTGGATTTCATGGGACCCATACTCTCAAAACTTGCTTTACTAGGTCGCTAAAACCTTTTTTTCGATGCCAAAGTGGATTATAGAGAAATGAAATTGGGTCATAATCCTCATATTCTGAAATTTCCAGTTCAATGGGGTAGTGGTTATAGTTCTTCCAAGGGAGAATGCGTGAGGATACCATGATATTTTTTGTTAGAAAGGAACCAACAATTAGAAAGGGGTCCATTCTTGCAACTTATGGCTAG
The DNA here is from genome assembly GCA_031772625.1 of Pinus tabuliformis. Classification (NCBI taxonomy): domain Eukaryota; kingdom Viridiplantae; phylum Streptophyta; class Pinopsida; order Pinales; family Pinaceae; genus Pinus; species Pinus tabuliformis. The sequence continues at coordinate 383,137,838 of CM062813.1, forward strand.
GGCCAGGCCTCCTATTAGTCCAAATAAACTTGTTGGAGGTTGGTTTAACATTGAACAAGTTTAGGCATTGCAGTCTTCCATAGTTTCTTGAAACTGATCTCTTACTAAAGTTCCACCGTATTTCTCCCATTGATGCAGAGTAGTGTTAAGATCCCCTCCAAAAATACACTCTGAACGAAAAGGGGAGTCTCCAAGGTTTAATAAAGAATCCCAACACACTGATTTTTCTCAAAAATAGACTGACATGTATAGATTAACAGTAGAACATAATTGATTTGAAGGGATACACAAGGACATGTTGCTAACGAATGAGTGGATGATTGTTGGTCCAATAATTTGAGTGAAGATTGCGCCCATAATGTGTAAACTCCACCAGAGGCCCCACGAGAGCTCGTTGAGAGGATCCCACTACCATGCCATATTTTATGTTTCTTTTGAAGGATATCTTGATCCCCCATTTTACTCTCCTGAACCAAGAGGACTAAGGGTTTTTCCTTATTTATTAAGGATTTCACTTCTTCCATTCTTTATTTTTCTCCCTAATCCATTTCAAATCTAAGAGATAACGTTCATTATTTACTACTAGTGTGAGTAGCCCCTTGTGAAGGGGTTGTGTTTCCTCCTTTAGGGGTAGCATGTTCTGATCAACTTGCTCCACTATTAGCTTTGTTTCCGATTTTGGTTTCTGCGGGATTTCCCCTTCTTCATTCACCATATTCAACACCTCATAATAGTTACTGCTCTCTTTCTTCCCATTTATATTGTTAGTCCCTTCTCTATTTACTCGGCCAAAATTTTTGGGGGAAGTTGGCCCTTTCCCTTTGTTGTTATTATGATCTAGTTGTCTAGGTTGGTTGTTGGTTTGCCTTGCTGGTGCTCTTCTTCTTTTGGCTTGCTACAATTGGTCCCCCTCCTCGACTCGTTTTTGTTGCTCCTCCTTTTTTTTTGCAACTTCTCGCAAATTGGCCATATTCATGACACACCTTGCGTTTAAATGGAATTTGGTCGTAATCCATCTCTTCGATGTTAGACTAGCTAACCAAGTTCATATTTATGGTTGATGGAATTCCCTTATCTAGATCCACTTCCACACAGATCCATGGATAGGAAAATAAACCCTCATGTGGCTCGAATTGGTCAATATATTTTCCAAAGGCATTACCAATGCTTTTGAAGGTGGTGTCATTCCAACAATGTATAGGAAGGAAAGGGAGCTTCACCCAAACAGGAACTGCCGATGGCACATCACTTTCAAGATTAAAATCTAGACTCCAGTGATCCATATATAACTCTCGAGCACCCATAAAGTATGACCAACTTTAGAAAATCAAGCCTCGATCTGCCTTATTTTCGAGGAAGGTAAAAAAACCCTTCCCGTAAAAGGAAGATGAGACAAACCCCTTGATCATTTGCTTTCAATTTTTCTCCACCCAAATCCTCATAGAACGTGGAGAAGGTCAAATCCACATGAACTGACCAAATAAGTCTCTCTCTCCAAGTTGTAGAGCCCAAGATCTTGCATGGGGGCATAGACCTCCACATTGGGAATTTGCTCTAACTTCTTGGCGAAGTAGGTCAACTTTACCTTCTAATGTGTCAGCCCATTGGCTACAAGATTATCGAATTCCTTAACGTCTGAAGTCGATGAGGGGCGGCGACAGAGGTAGAGGCAGAGTACTCTCAGAGCTTTTCACCATCATACCACAAAAAACTCAGAACCCTTGGGACAAGGATTTGATTATTTTAAGGAGGACATATGGGTGGGCTTTGATCCACTTATATGTTATAAAATTAAATTAAAATAAAATCTTTATAAAATATTTTGATTATAAAACAAGTTATAGTTTTTTGAAAATATGGTATTGATAAAACACAATATTGGTCCATAATTACAAATTAAAAATCTCCATGATTGATATATAATCTCTCTAATAAAGTGAATCTCTATATATCTATATCTATATATATTCTTTTTATAATTAGTAATAATAATATAAAATAAAGTTATATTTTAATTAATTTTTAAATTTTTTTTAAATTTTGACAATATGAAATATATTATGAAATAAGTGTTTTGATGGTATCATAAATTGATCTCTATTCAATTAATTTATATAATTAAACTAATTCACACATACTTCAACATTAATAAATTAAAATATATTGCCACTTTGCTTCCCTTCATACTGTGCAATGTGAATCTCCCTTTACAAAACTTTGACAATGTCACTTAAATGTGAATCTTCCCTTCCAAAACTTTGACAATATCACTTAGTGTTATGATTTATTTATATATATATATATATATATATATATATAAAATAAATATTGTGATTTTTTTTCCCGGAATTAAAAAAAAAAATTGTGGTTTTTTTGGTTTATTTAAATTGTGTTTATAAATGCCCAACTGGAATCGTAAAAAATTACACATTAAAATTTACAATCCAGAAAAACAAAAATTAACAATTCAGAAAAACCAAAAAAATTGGAAATAGTTAAAACTGATATTAAATTAACAATGAATCCACGTGGCACATAGACTATTACCTAAGCATCAAAATCGAATAGACTTTAAAATGCTCAAATAAAGCATGCGAGTCATCAAAGACTGCAGCTGTGTCATTATGTTTGTTTGACTCGTTGAAATGAGAAAAGATTACAGATACCAGGAACGTTACTTCATGTAAGCATCCGCTGGTTGATTTTTCAGTTGTAGGTTCGATACGGCAGTCCACCTGTCGATCTGCTCATAATCTTGTTTTAATTGTTAAATGCGTCATACGAGTCGATTTTCTTTGTCTTTCAATCCTGGAATTGACGAAGACTTTGGAGATGCTGTTAATAGCCACAGAATTGCAACTATTTACAGTGTACAAGTTTAGCGCATTTGGAATTGCAGCTTTTATCCTCCCGGGAAATTGAGCAATATCTTGAAGCCGCTGTTAGTAGCCACAGAATTGCAACTATTTATAGTTAATAAGTCTATGGCCTTGGAAATTGCAGAATGCTACCGTAGTTTGAAAGCCCTTCTATAATTGATACCTGCGCTTAACAGGTAAGGGTCTTGATCATTTTCTTGTTGCATTTAATTTGTGAAGTTGTCCTATTTTTCTCAGGTTTTAGAGCAAATATTCCTGTCGAATGTTTGGATATTGTAATTCCATATTCTGGCCTTTAGGGGCACGGGATCGTCATTTTGACATAGATGACATTCAGCTTTATCTTCTGCTAAACTGTCTCCGTCAAGATTTTAACGACTTCAGGTTTTGCCAATAACATTCACAATTTAGTTATAATATGCTTCGTGTATTGAATCGTTTTTTTTTTCTACGAAAAAAGCTTGATTGTATTATGCTAGATAATCATATATTTCCAAATACATTTGAATAGTTTGATAGGAGAGATACTCCCAAATCTCTACAAAACTGTAGAGAAACACAAAAATAATGCGGATATGACTGAAAGCCAATATTCCACCCAAAGTAGTGAAAAAGAGGAGTATATGAGCTGCCAAACAAAGCTATAAACCAAAAGGGAAGACAATGCTTGAAACAGATAAATAGTCTAGATAAGTCAAGGCCCCATTTAAGGGCATCCTCTACCAGCCTAGAGAAAATATACAAAATACAAAATGCTAAAAATGGCAAGATAATTGAAAAAAGTAAGATTTAGTCCAGATAAGTCAAGGCCCCATTTAAGGGCATCCTCTACCAGCCTAGAGAAAATATACAAAATACAAAATGCTAAAAATGGCAAGATAATTGAAAAAAGTAAGATTTAGTCCAGATAAGTCAAGGCCCCATTTAAGGGCATCCTCTACCAGCCTAGAGAAAATATACAAAATACAAAATGCTAAAAATGGCAAGATAATTGAAAAAAGTAAGATTTATTTGCGGGGAAGAGAAAAATCCTGAATGGAATAAGTTTCGTGTATTGAATCCTTACCCGATCCGGGAGGAGGATAATCTGGTGAAATTGATCAGTTTTGTATAAATTAGCAGAGATCTAAATTCTGCTGCCGTTTAATACACAGAATTCTCATCAGTTTAATTATTTTCCAGAGTTTGGTGAGAAGGCTGGATCAGTTCAATAATTATCTGACTTATCTGACTAATTGCCAGATGCTTTCACCAGTATTGTGTTGTGTTGTGGAACGGTTCTTAAAATCTGGACATTCTTTTGAACAATTTTATCTCAGAATTGACTCCCGGCCTTAACCTCTTCCATAAAATCTTTTATCTGGTTTATTTTGGATCTATTCAGAGTTTATTCCGAAGTCCTCCAGATTAAAGATGGATCTCTAGCTAATTACTCGCATTGGTAGGATCTATCGCACAAATTTTGGCTGATTCGATACTTTTGTATCGCGCTATCTCGTCCCTGGCCACATAATTTTCTTGATTTCAAGAAAGATAATTGCGGCGGTTTTAAAACGCCCGCTAGCGAACCCTGAAATTGTGCCCCTCATATGGATATTTACATCGATTCCATAGCAGACTGACTCTTATTTACCCGAGATAATATGCTATTATATAATCTTTAAACCCCTGCGCTCTTTATCCCAGGTTTCCTAAGAATTTATGTCTGAAATGACTCTGTAAACTTTTGCAGGAGATTCCTGAAGACTTTAATGTTCATCTTTCTTTCCATCAGCGAAAAGATCGACGAAATCGTTTCAGTCTGGGGGTAGCTTGGTCAAAGATTAATGTAAAATTGAATTTACATCACCGTTTCTGTACTTGAAAGTATAAGGGAAGACTTTACGAAGTCATACAAAACTATAATTTACATTACAAAAGAAAAGGATTCTGCTATTCCATCAGTTATTTTCTATGTTCAGAGAGTTTTCGAGACTAATGAAATCAAATCAAGGAGAATTCCAGCAATTTCTTTTTGCCTTTCTGGTGCTATTTCTACACAGGATCGATGTGTTTGGCAATGCTCATGAAATTCCTTGCAACCGAACCTGTGGTTCAAGAACAGTGAAATATCCATTTGGCTTCAACAGCGCTTGTCCATACATGCTGGATAGTGATTGTTCAGAATGTGGTAATGTGTATTTGAACGGATTTCAGGTTCTGAATTTTACCAATTCCAGTATAATAATTCAGCCGTGGCAAAGTAAAAACACTAAACTCGAATGCTTCGATCAGGATGCATACAGCTTATCAATTTTCAAACCACAATTTGGCCTCACAAATCGGAATGTATTACTGTTGACCGGGAACTGCTCAGATGATTGCATTAATTTCAATATTACAGATTTGAGAATAATTGGATCCCAATATTATGATGGCAGAGGAAACTGCAGCACAAATTCATCAGTTTCAATTAAATATTTGTTGTCAAAGACTTTTAAATGGATTCCTTGGAAGTCTCTTGAGACTTCTATGTGCAAATACTTTCTTACCAGCTTGATCTCTCATGAGGGTGCCGATAATGATTCCATCAGTTTTGACGTGGATAAGCTTGAATTGGGTTGGTGGGTGAACGGTACATGCCTCCCAAATTCTTGTTCTGCCCATTCTAAATGTTCTCAATTCCAGAACCCCAACAAGAATAATGAAACAGTGCATAGATGCTACTGCAAACAAGGCTTTGAAGGAGATGGATTTTCAGAGGGTTTCGGATGCCGAAAAGTTGGAGGATCAGTTGGATTTTCAGATGGCTTCGCTTGCCTGAATGGTAAACAAATCAATGCCCTCGTTTTCTGTATTTGCTTTTTAAGTTCAATTTCACTCGTCTTCTCCCTCATTTATTAACCGATGTTCCATTCTTCTTGTTCAAGGTTCGTCTGTCAAGATGTCTCGAAGGCGTCTCAACATTTCGAGAGTGGTACTTCCAGTTGGTGGTAAGTTTTCCAAAAATTTCAACTCTATTTTTCATCTATTATTAGGCTCGTTTAGTAGAGCTATTTACAGATTTCGGTCCGTCCTTTCCATACTCTGAAAACTCCATATCGTGAAAGTACATTTTTAGATTTCGTACATCTTTGTAGTACCTTAGAATATAACCGAACCTTGAAATATTTTATTTTCATGAATTATATATATTTTGATTTATTGATTTATATATTTATTGAATAATCATATAATTTCTTATTTAATGTTATATATTATTTAAATAGATAGGTGGTATAGAGTCTCATGTATACATGGAGGTATATATTTCGTTGTTTAGTTTTAAAAATGTTAATCTAAGAGGTAGGTGTTTTTATAAATATTATTTACATTAACCAAAATATATATATACTTGGCCTGACATAATTACAAAAAAGTTCCTTAGTAAAACACTCAATCACCAATAAGTCCTTTCCTTATGGGTATATATCTATATATTTTAAGGTCATTTTTATGTTTTATAATAGAGTTTTACTAAAGCAATTCGAACAATAAAATTCATAAAGGTATATATTTTTTGTTTTAAATATCTCAAGGTTTTTATAGCCTCAAAATTGGATGATTAATTATGTAATTGGAGATATTTACTCATCTTCAAAATACAAGCTTCAACCTCCTCACCCTTCCAGTGATCACCATATGTGGGAGATTTAATATTTCTAAGATCTATTGCAAGACATCCAATTTAGATATTCTTCTTTGATGTCTAACTAGTGAGATTCGTGGGCTACTATTGAACTCTGAGGTTGTATAATCCCTATTGGATGAATATTTTGGTTAGTGGTGCTGATACATACCAACACTCCTAGAATGCCTAGGGCTTCTAGCATCCTCTTCCTTGAATTTCATCCCATATCCATTTTCTTTTGAAAATGCCTTAGGATTTGTAAAATTTCTTAGGTTCTAATTATCCTTATACTATTATCCTTATGGTTGAGCACCTCCGTCTTGAGAATACTTATGGTCTCCACTACCTATCTTTTATTTGACCTACTTCTTCCATGTCCATTTTATATATTTCATCATTATTCATGCTAACATTTATTCCCTCGACTTTCTATTCATGGTTGCAAGGCCCCTAAGCATTCCCCATACTCTTTGTCCTCATGTTAAATTTATTCTTGTAGCCACTAGAGGCATTCCTTTGAATTCCTATGAAAATGGATAGTTGAATTTAGAATTTTGGGTTGGCATAATGCTTTTTCTCTTCAATAGCTTTCTATTATATACTCATTTTTCTAAATCTGAGTTTTGGATTGAATGTTATGGGCTATTGAATTTTTCCCTATTTTCATAATTTTCTCTTGTACTTTTACAAAATTTGCTAATTTTATGAGAGTTTGTATGCCCAATTTTTACATCTAACTCAATAGTTGTGTTCTACCATCCCATAGATTTACATTGGCTACTACCATGCCCCATTTTGAGCCACAAGTTGTAAGTTAAACCTCTTAATATTAAATTGGTGCTTGATTTATCCCCTTCAACCTTTCAACTAGCTTTCTCATGTTGACTTTGCTTTGCATTTGTAATATCTAATTATAGTATATGTCTAATATCTTTCATTTACGGTATAGAGGTTTTATGTACCATTGGAAAAAATAGTTCTTTTTGGATTTCAACATCTAAGAGTGATGTTTTGGCCTTTAAAAATTCCTTGCAAGGTTATGAATTAAAAAACCAAATAAGAATATGAGAAATTACTAAATTTTTAGCTACCATAACACCCCAAAATTGTTAAAATCCCATGCAAATACGTTTTGAAATTTCCACTAGGTATATGGATCTATCTTTATTCATAAGCCTATCAAATGGCATGTTTGGATACATATATCCCCTTTAGTTTCCATTGGACATGAACTAAACATGCATGTCTTTCTTTGGACACTCAATACCCATGTAGCTCATTTGTACCCATTTTCTCTCTATTTCAGCCCCACCTATGTACCAGGGTTTACATGGAACCCCACTAACCTTTAATGAGATGGGATATTTCCACCTCCTCTAACATCAATCCCAATGGATTCTTATAATGAGTTATGGAAATAGGAAAGTCTTGTTTTGCAACTTTATTCTTATGCATGTTACCTGCACACCGAAAATATATAGAGTTCCATAATTGGCTATGTCAATGGACCACATTCATCTTTTTCCTTAAATATGTTTGGATGATTACCAACCACTTTACCTATGAAGGATCAAACAATTGATGTCAAATAAGATATATAGTGGAGATTATATCTAGGATTATAGTTTATCGATAATTAATGATATCACTTAACTATGAATGATCCCACTATTGAGATTGACCCTAGTTCAACAACTAAAATCAAATTTAGACTTTGAAATTCTTTCTTGTTAACAAGATCACTCAAACTTGAAAGATCCAATGACTGCAATTAGTCTATCTCTAATGATGGAGATTCATTTGGGGCTTAGATTTTCCCACCTATGAATGGGAATTCATATCCAATAGATACAATGGTAGAGATAGATCTACATTTTATGGTCTATATTGATTTTGGGATTGAATATGCACACAAGATAATAGGAATAAATTGTTTGTTTACAAGTTTATTTCCAAGGGAGATCTTGCAATAACCTTGACTACATGTCACCTAATTTTAGCCTCAACTGATGGCAGACGAACTGAGAAACCAGCCATGGAGTTCTTATTCTGGATCACAAGGATTAAAATAGCTACTGACATATCCCAGGCACTATCTTATCTACATTTTGATTTCCAACCTCCTGTTCTTCACAAAGACATAAATTGTAGTAGCATTTTGCTCACAGATGAATATGAGATTCACCTTAGAAGCCTGGCCCATGTCTAGAAGATTAATGAAAAAGGGTTTAATCTACTGAGCTACGATATCTTCTATTTCATAAAAAATTTGTTGGACATGAACTTAAGCCTGGAATTGAGTGGGCTCGAGAACCCATGTGTCGAAGCCTAGGTGCAAAAAGCCATGCCATACATAGAATTAGGCAGTTAGAGCAAGGGGCTTATTGCATTGATTAAACCTTCATTGGTGATTGAAGAGGACTTCATGAGAGAAATCATAGGTATGGTAGCCTTAGCCAGGGCTTGTCTGCAACTCAACTCAGTCAAGGCGTTGAACATGAAGATTATTTTACAGGCCCTTCATAATATGAATTATAGAGCATTGACCTCTAACTTCAAGACTAGCTAGAAAGACAATATGAAATCAATGACAATGGATAAACCACTCCAGTAATGATTTCAAGAAGGGTTTGTAGAACCTATTTTAAGCTCATGAATGTGTACATAAGTATTTGAGCTTGATGCATCTGCAAAGTCTCCCTCGACAACCACAAATTCCAAGCTTGTGACAAGTGTTACTTCAATGATTGTAATGGGAATTCTAGTATTGATTCTTTAAGCATCATACGTCTTGATACATTATTTATTTACAAGAAAGACATGGCATGTTGGAGATTTCTATTCTATATTTTTATCAACTAGGGGTGCCTATGGTGATAGGGCTATCTTTACTGACTATCTCGAGGTGTATTCTTGGCACCAACAAAATAATCCCCCTAATGTCAAGGTAATGTCATGGTGGGACTATCAACTCACAACCACGAGAATAAAAAAATGTAAAACTTCAGTACTTAGAGGAAGCCTTTACAACATCTCACTCGATAGTGAGAGTTTACAAAGATAAGTCACTATATTTCTACCATACTTTGGCAAATCAACAGGAGAATTATTTTGAGGTTCATTTGCTAGGCCATACATTGTCAATATCGTAGTTGGCCCACAATAATTATAAGGTATCTCTACCCTCAAACCCTCATTCTTCATGGATATGGGTCACCCATAAACCAAGGTTTATGGGTCAACCACACAAAGTCATTTCCATCAAAGTCCATTTTCTAGGCCATACTCTCTCACTATCATAGTTGGCTCAAAAGTATTTCAGGGTATTTCTATCCTTTATCCTTCATTCATCATGGTTATGGGTGACCCACAAACCCATGGTTATGGGTCAACCAAACAAAACCATTTCCATCAAAGTCCATTTTCTAGGCCATACACTGTCTGTATCATAGTTAGCCCACAAACATTATAGGGTAACTTTATCTTTGAAATTTCGTTCATCATGGTCATTGGTAAACCACACAAAACCTTGTCTTCAACAACACTTGGTTTTGGGTCATCCAAAAGCCCATGGTTATGGATTAAACACAAAAAACCATTCTCTTAAATGACTCATATTCAATATAAGCTTCTAAGGAAAGAAGTTGATGCAATGGGAATTGTTGCTTCCTAAGGAGGGATGATTGATCCAAATGGAAAGAGGTATCTACCAATGGTATTTACCCATGGTATCCACCTATGGTATTGAATGATGTAAAGAAGGCACTAAGAATATTCTTAATAACATGCCTCACCTTGCAAAAGGATAGATTGGTCTACCACGATGTAGTTATCAAAAGTTTATCTCATTTAACAAATGGTTATCTTGAATGGTTATCCTTCCTTTCACATTTTGGATGTATTCAATGCGTATTTGTTTTTCAATGTTTTTTTGTGATTAGTTTCTTGGAATATTTATATGTTTCCCTCTTATTATATTACCATTAATGGTTCCTATATCTTAAGCCCCAAGATCTGGATCATAAGTGAAAGTTATCTTCAATATTTCTTGGCATGTATTCCCCGTCTTTGTTGTTATCATATTTGTGAATCCTATTGAAATCCCCTCTTCTCCCTCCACTTGTTTGGATAGGTTATGAGTAAATATCTAGCTAAGGGGGTTAGATATATAAAATAAAGAAAGTTCCACAAATTCTTAAACATTTCATATTAGGATTTGTCTATCTAATCTTATAGGAGCTCTTCTTTTGGTTCTTTGAAGAAGAAGAGGGGTGATGGACAAAATAATGAATTTGCAAGTGTACTGACATGTGATACATCTAAATAGGCTTAAATCAAGGGTAGGGACTATAAACTTGACTTCATTTTCATGTTAGTCTAGCTCAACACCATGTGCATTGGAATATTCTATAAAATGTGGCATGAATGTTCACATTCCTTATATCACTAGAAACTATTATTAGGTGCAAATGTCCCACTAGATAGATATAAGATCCAACCCAAGGGAGAGGCCCAATTGTACTTTCTCGTATTCTGAGTAGACAAATCCTCCATCTTTTGACCCAACAAATAGTTTCAATGGATTTAATAGCTAAATTAAATCCTCAATCAACTAATTTACCCTTCAAAACATGAATTCTATGAAATCTACAAATTAAAACCAACTATCATCTAGAAAAGAAGTATTAGTCCAAATTCACCAAAATATAATATCAAAGGCTAATGCTAAACTACTGAACAATGAAGATTAAATCAATTGATTAAAACAAAAGTGACTAGTATATTTTCAGTTAATAAAAGGAAATTGTAGCTATTCTAATACATAAAGGAACATACTAAACATAGTAAATAATATGAAATGATTTGTATCCCCACTATATTTATTCAAAGAATCATGGTTCAAAAAAGTCCTTTTGCTCATCAAATGCATGTGACCCCTAGGAGAAAAATTTCTCCTATTCATCTCTTTTGTCTAGCAATCAACAACCCCTAATAGCCACCTTGTAGTTGACGTGACATGCCACTCATATCTCCGCCACTTGCATTGGTCATATGTTTCTTTGCTCATCTATCAAGAGAACATGTTGGAAGGTGGGATTATGATCAAAAGGTACTTTATTCATTTTGCAAAAAGGTGCTTATGCTTGTTTGTATTTGGATATTTTGGCATAGATTATGGGGTAACTTGGAAGAAAGAAGGGTATTTTCCATAGTCGTGTTACCTCACCTTAAATGGGGGGTTAATTTTTAATCTTAGTCTAGTGGGACCCCCTTTAATGGCCCATGTATTTAAGAAGGGGCATTACTTGGGAAACCATGATTTAGATAGTGTAGCCCCATCTATCCCTATTACATACTTACCACTTTCCATTTACATTATGAGCCCCTATTCCACCTCCCTTCTTTAGGTTCAACTAACCATTAGTTCTCTAGGATTTCACATCCATTCATCCTCATACCTAGGTAAGGCTTGGAAATGCACGCTCGGAGGCTGATGTAGCTAAAATAAAAATGAAGAGCATATGATGGTCACAAGAAACCAAAAGAAAAATCAAAATGCAAAAGTGTTGGAAATTTTGATTAGGCCAACATTTTAATTTCACTTTTATTTACATGATAGTTACATGTGATATTATGCTCTTATTCTTGATTATTATTATGTTCTTATCATCAAATAAATGCCATAAAACAATGAAGATAAAAACCATACAAAGATGAACACAAGGTATAGGCTTCAAGCCAGGCCAAAACCCATCTAAGGTGAAAACCCATAAATAACTTCTCTTCTTATAGAATCAATTCAAAGGACACTTCCAAGATGAAAACCTAGACCAAGCCTACCACCAAGGACCAAGTCAACCAACTAATCTTTATTCTTCAATGCAAGACAAAGTCTCCAAGGGCAATGAGGAAAAATATTTTTATAACAAGGCTCTCCTAGCCTTTAGATCTCACATGCCAAGTATGCAACAAATTCCTAGAATTTTGGGCCTCTTGCATGCCAAGAAACCCTAGGCCACTCACATGTGTGAGTTATCTAAGTATAATTTCAGAAATCTGAATTATTTAAGGATATTTCTCCTACTTTGCTAGGCTCTTCTAGCCTCTTAACACATTCACATTCCTTCTTCTAGCCGCATATTGAATCCAAGATATGTATGCTTGATGTGTGGCTAATGAGGATGAAGTTTCACCTTTTTATAGCCTTCCAATAGCCTTAAATAGCCCTCTCTAGGTCAAATTCCACTTTTTTGGCCAACTTTGTCTTGGGAGTCTTCTAGAAACTTCTATATAAAAAATAATTTTCTTTTTCTTGACACAAATTCCTGAAAGGGTCTTTTACAATATGAAAAGGACGCTTTAACTCATCACAAAGCCTAGGAGCATTCAATGTATACTTGACCTAATGAAAAAATGACTTGAGCGTGAAACCCATGCTTTACAAAAATCATTTCCTTTCTTCTTTTGATATATACATAGAAATTTCATTATGATGAGTCAAATGATGATTATGAAGGTCGACACTTGATCTGAATTGGATCCATAGAAGACTGTCAAAGAACCATGATTGTATCAGGTCGGGACAAATCTCTAAAGAATCCAAAATAACGATCAAAAACACCTTGAACCAGTGGCAATGGCAGCCAGCATGGAACAACAAGGACCTTGGTCAAAGCGCGCTGACCGAGGCCCATGGAGACTGCACAGGAGGTCAAAGTAGCCCCTGGGAGCCCCAGATCGGGAAAAGGAGGCGATTTTTGATGTGCAATTAGCACAATCGCGCATCGCTGGGCAAATAGGGCCATAATGGAAAAGCCTGATCACTCGGTCATGTGGTGGAACCAGAGAACTGCGGGCAGAAAAGCGGAAAGCGCTAAAGTACAAAGGCAGGATCCATGCTCTGGAAACTGGTGATATTGATTGGGGTGCCCACAAACGGTAAGAGGTTTTGGATGAGAGTGGAGCGATTCCATTCATCGATCGACGCATGGCAAGTGGAGGTGAGAGAAAACCACCGTTGATTGTGCGCTATCGGTCAAGCAAGTCAACCGCACGAAACGTGCGTATGGCGTCGGATCTAGAGGCCCCAAATTAGATGGCTAAGATCGCGCCCGATGGAGGAAGTGTAATCAACGAGGGAATACGCCGCAATTTGTAAATATTTGGAATCCATTTGATCGCCATAGTGGAGGAAAGATACATCCACGACGTAACTGAAGAAACGAACCGACGAAGTAGGCTGGCGCCATTTAGAGGAGGACATGTGGCCACTCCCTGAGCACTGATGATGATGCCGAACAGGGAACTCCAAGTGTAGCTGCAGAAGGTGAATCGAGAGAGGCGGAAGAGGAACTGAACAATCTTGGAACGGATGTCCTAAAAGCCATGAACAAAGACAAAATACATAGTTAATCGAAGTCGAGAGATGGAGAAGTGGAACAGTGAACTTTGAGAGGAGGACTGAACACAAAGAGATAGAAACTAGAGAAGAAGACAGTAAAGCAAAGCAGAAGAGATAGAGGGCCAAGCTAACCAAAGGCAACGTCGAGCACCAAAGAGCTTGAAGATTCAAGCCATCCCATAGAGGACCTGTCCAGGTTGAGCACCATATTGGGCTCTCCACTATAGACCAGAAGGTCAAGGAGCTGGTAGGAAGAAGAAATTTATGTACTCAAGTGGCTTGGGGAATCCAAGCACCACCCTGCCAAGCAAATCTGATTCAGGAGAACTCACATTGAGTCCCTATATTGTAATTTCTCTGCTTAAAGACACAATAAAACAAGGCCACCATTAAAAGTTGGACCGAAGATGTAGCCCTCGAGAATAGGGTGAACTCCTTATTAATTTCTTGTGTCTTTGTGTTTGCTTATTGTATTTCACTACTGTATTTCCATTTAAATGTCTGTGTATTGGCAATCTGATTGATCCGTTGTTTCAATAACACAGAACACACACCAGCACATGAGTCTGTAATACCTTTAAACAATAAATCTTTAACTGATGTCACTCATAGGGTGAATATTAGATCAAGTGGTATCATAGCTCTAAGCTGTAAGGTTAGACAAGCTTGTGTTGGTTTAGCTGTGAATGCTCACTAGATCAAAGCTCAAATTAAGAGAAGGAGAGTTCGTGGAAACTAATCCTGAAATTCGGAGAGTCTATCCTCGGAAGACAATGTCAGAGGAAGGTTTTGGGGGGCTAGACCCTCAATTCATAGAGAGTTTCCTAGCTATAAAGTCTATGGTTGAAGAAATGTATAGAGACTTTAGAAAGCATAAGGTGGAAGATTCATTAGATTCTAAGCAAGATAAAGAAGAAGATGAGTCTCATTTCCACAACCACTCCAAAGGAAAGGGGAAATAGGAAAGCTTTCTCACACCTCCTAATAGCCCTATGCATAATAAGAAAGCATCTTTGATTAAGCTAAATGTTAAATTTGATTTTCTTATATTTGATGGAGAGCTAAATGCTGAAAAGTTGGACAATTGGATTAGACAAATTGATGTGTATTGCAGGGTACAAAACATAGACTCGAACAAGAGTAAGATTCAGCTGGCAAGCCTACACCTAGGAGGCACTGCCTTGATTTGGTGGGAAGGCAGAACCTAAGATGATATGAAAAGACATGGCAAGACCATCTCTGTCTGGAGTGAATTTGTTGTTGCAATCAAAAAGCAGTTCTATCCATTAGCCTACATGCAACAAGCCATGATGAGTTGGAAAAATCTTCGACAGTTGAAAGGGAAAAGTGTGCAAGGGTATACTCAAGAATTCAGAAAGAGAGCATTGATGTTGGGTATCTCATTAAACCCACCAGAGACTCTTTTGAAGTACATTGGTGGTCTACACAGCTACATGAGGCATACCATCCTCATGTTTAATCACACTAGTATAGATGAGGTATTTGTACAAGCTACTCATCTAGAAGCTAGAGGAAAGAACGGAAATCTAGAAATTGGGGGACCATCCCAACCCACTGTAAGCAAGAGCAAGGAGAAAAGAAAGCAGAAGTGGAAAGCAAGGAAGGCTAACACTGCACAGAAAGCCAAAGCTTCATGCACTCATTGTAAAAAGGATGGGCATGATGATGAGCATTGTTGGATTTTACATCCAGAGTTGAGACCTAAGAAGTCTGAGGGCAAGAAGAAGAAGACTGTTGCAACTATTTAGAAAGATTTGGGATTAGACTCAGGAGATGAAACAACTATAGCAGCCACAGGTATAAAAGGTAAGAATTCTGAAGCATATACTAGTAATTCTTCTCAATATGTTATTGATGAAGAAAATGAGAGAAAAAGACATGAGCTTTTCCATATTCGAGTTATTTCCAAAAATCAAAAGATTGATACTTTGTTTGATAGTGGATCACAAGTAAATCTAACTTCTGAAGCAATTGTAAAGAAATTGGGATTAGCAACTACACCTCACAAGAAACCATACCCATTAGGATGGTTGAAAGATAAAGCACAACTACAAGTCATTAGACAGTGCAAACTCAAGTTTTCTTTTGGGTCAGCATTTGTAGATGAGGTTGAGTTAGACATAATTCCTTTGGATATATGTGGAATTGTTTTAGGAAGTCCTTACTTATATGATAGAAAAGCTATTTTCTATAGAGCTGAGAACAAGTATCTACTTGTTAAAGATGGAATCGAATACTTTGTAAGAGCTCATAAGCTCGAGAATAATTATACTCTCATAAACTCAGGACAGATGAAAAGAATGATAAATTCATGCAAACAATTCTTACTGATGGTTGTAAAGGAAAAGAAACCTGATAAAACCAATGTATTTGAGGGCTGTAATGCTGAACAACAAGCTAATATAGAAAAGGTCGTTTTAGAGTATGATGTCTTGTTTCAAGAACCTAAAGTTCTGCCACCCAAAAAGGGAATAATACATGATATTATTTTGCAGCAAGATGTTCAATTGCCTAACATTGGGATGTACAGGTTGTCTTCTTTAGAGAATGCTGAAATCAAGAAGAAGGTGCAGGAGTAGCTAGAGAAAGGGTTCATCAGGCCTAACACATCACCATGTGGGTCACCAATCGTTTTGGTGAGAAAGAAATACGGCTCGTGGAGAATGTGCATTGATTATCGAGCACTAAATAAGATAACAATCAAGAATCGTTATCCCCTTCCTTGCATAGATGATACGTTAGATCAATTGAAGGAAGCTCTTTATTTCACCAAGCTGGATTTGCACAGTGGATACCATCAGGTCAAAGTTGCAGAGCAAGATGCATGGAAGACTGCTTTCAAAACAAAGTAGGGATTGTATGAATGGCTGGTTATGCCTTTTGGCTTAACTAGTGCTCCTGCTACTTTCATGAGATTAATGAATGATGTACTCAGACCTTTTCTTGATGATTTTGTTATTGTGTATCTGGATGACATTTTGATTTTTAGTAAAACATGGGAAGAACATTTAAAGCATGTTAAGCAGACATTATATGTTTTGAAAAGAGAAAAACTTTATGTTAAACTCTCAAAATGTGAATTTGGCAAAACATCTCTAAACTACTTGGGTCATATAGTAGGGGGAGGTGAATTGAAAATAGATCCCTCTAAAGTGGCAGTCATTGTGAACTGGCCTAAACCCAGGTCTGCAACGGAAGTGAGAAGCTTCTTAGGAGTAACACAATATTGGAGGAAGTTCATTTCTAACTTCTCCTCGATTGAAGCTCCCTTACATGCTTTAACAAGATTAAATAAGGTGTTTCAGTGGGGAGGTAAACATCAGAAAGCCTTCGACACCTTGAAAGAAAAGATTAGTACAACACCTTTACTAGCATTGCCAGATCTGCAAAGACCATTTGAGATCCAAACTGATGCCAGTGACCATGCCATGGGAGCAGTGTTGACATAGCACGGTAGACCCATATGTTATCATTCTGAGACTTTTAATCCTGTAGTAGTTAACTATCCTACACATGATAAAGAATTGTATGCATTAGTTCAAAGTGTAAAAAAGTGGAAACATTACTTAATGGGCAAAGAGACAGTAATACATACTGATCATCAGCCACTTCAATATCTACACT
Organism: Pinus tabuliformis; assembly: GCA_031772625.1. Classification (NCBI taxonomy): domain Eukaryota; kingdom Viridiplantae; phylum Streptophyta; class Pinopsida; order Pinales; family Pinaceae; genus Pinus; species Pinus tabuliformis. The sequence continues at coordinate 383,155,413 of CM062813.1, forward strand.
CCCAAACTAAGTTGCAGCAATCAAGACATTACAGATGGATGGGGTTTCTACAAAAATTTCATTTAGTCGTCAGATATAAAAAGGGCATACATAACAAGGTTGCAGACATGTTATCTAGACCCATTATAAATGCATCTGCCATACTTAAGCATAATTATGTGCTACATGAAAGCTACATAGAACAATATACTCAAGATATGGACTTTAAAGATGTATATGCAACTTTGAGTCAAGGCAAAAGAGTGGAAGAATTGGACTATCATGGGAAGGACCGACTCTTATACCATTGTGGGAAACTCTACATTCCACAAACTGAAAGGATAAAGATAATTAGGGAAGCACACACTTCTCTAATATCAGGTCACTTTGGGGTAAGTAAAACAGTTGCACAGCTACAAAGATTCTTCTATTGGCCGAAAATGAATGAGACAGTTTCTAGGTATGTAATAGGGTGTGCCATGTGTGCTAAAAGCAAGCCTAGTAACAGAAAACTAGGCTTGTGCACTCCATTTCCAATTCCTTCTCACCTTTGGGAAAGTGTTTCCTTGGATTTTGTTGGAGGACTGCCTAAATCTAGGAAAGGTCATGATTATCTATATGTTGTTGTGGATAGGTTCAGCAAAATGTGTATTTTGATACCTTGTAATAAACAGATTAAAGCTGAACAAACTGCAAAATTGTTCTTTGAACATGTATGGGTTCATTTTGGATTACACACTTCCATTGTATCTGATAGAGAAACCTGATTTGTGGGGAAGTTTTGGTTGAGTCTGTGGGAACTGGTGGACACCAAACTAAAGAAAAGCACAACTTTTCATCCAAAAACAGATGGCTAGATAAAAGTATTAAATAGGATGGTGATCCAATTGCTAAGATGTTATTGCAGCAAACATCCTAAACTTTGGGATGAACACTTATGTTATGTGCAGCATGCTTACAACAGAGCCAAACACTCTTCTACATAGAGATCTCCTTTTGAGACCTATTTTGGTTTCACACCAAGGTGTCCTTTGGATTTTGTCTTTGGTAAAGGTATCATGGTTGATGGACACAATGATGTGGATAAGGCAACTAGGTTCATTGAACAGATCTAGGAGATCCACTAGGCAGTACAGGAACAACTAGAAAAGAGCCAGGCCAAGTACAAGGCTAGGCATGATAAGCATTGGATGGAGCATATTTTTCAAGTTGGAGACCAAGTCTGGCTGTATATCAGTAAGGACAGGATGCAAGGTGAAGGTAAAAAGCTAAAGCCTATCAGGTATGGACCCTTTAGGATACTTGAGAAGATTGGTGAAAATTCTTTTCACCTTGATTTACCAGCTTACATGCACATCTACTCAGTCGTAAATGCAGATTGCTTGAGATTGTTTGAACCTTCAATGATTGAGGACCCTAAAGAGCAAAGTCAATTTCCTTCTATCGATGACCTGCTACCTGAATACCTTAATGAGTTGCAGGAAGACATAGTGCTGGATAGGAAGGTGAGGACAATGCGCAGGGGAGATGTTGAATACCTCAGGATTGGGCTCAAAGGTTTGAAGCCAAGCAGTGCAAAGTGGATTGAGATTAAACAAGTGAGAAAGTAATACCCTCACTTAGTCGATGCTTGAAAACCAACTTTTGGTGGTCCAAAAGCTTTTTCAGTGGGAAGGTCGTGATTTGAATTGGATCCATAGAAGATTGTCAAAGAACCATGACTATATCAGGTCAAGACAAATCTCTAAATAATCCAAAACAGTGATCAAAAACACCTTGAACCAGTGGCAATGGAAGCCAGCGTGGAATGATGAGGATCTCGGTCAAAGCGCATTGACCGAGGCCAATGGAGACTATGCAGGAGATCAAAGTAGCCCCTTGGAGCCCCGGATTGGGAAAAGGAGGTGATTTTTGATGCGCAATTAGCACTAATCGCACATCGCTGGGTGAATAGGGCCATAATGGAAAATCCTGAGCACTTGATCGTGTGGGGGAACTAGAGAACCACAGGCGGAAAAGAAAAAAGCGCTAAAGTACAAAGGCAGGACTCGCACTCTGGAAATCGGCGGTATTGATCGGGGTGCCCACAAATGGTAAGAGGTATTGGATGAGAGCAGAGTGATTCCATTCATCAATCGACGCATGGCAAGCGGTGGTGAGAGAAAACCGCCGTTGATCATGTGCTATCGGTCGAGCAAGTCAACCACGCGAAACGTGCATATGGCATCGGATATGGAGGCCCTAGATCGGACGGCTGAGATCGCACTCGATGGAGGAAGCGGAATCGACGAGGGAATACAACGCGATTTGTAAAGATTTGGATTCCATTTGACCACCACGGTGGAGGAAAGATTCATCCATGACGTAACTGAAGAAACGAATCGACGAAGCAGGTTGGCGCCGTTTAGAGGAGGACATGTGGCCACTCCCTGACCGCCGATGATGACGTCAAATAGGGAACTCCAAGCACAGCTGCAGAAGGTGAATCAACAGAAGTGGAAGAGGAAACGAATAGTCTTGGAACGGATGGCCTAAAAGCCATGAACAGAGACAGAATACACAATTAGTCGAAGTCGAGAGATGGAGAAGCGGAACAGTGAACCCTGAGAGGACGACTAAACACATAGAGTCAAAAACCAGAGAAGAAGACAATAAAGTAAAGCAGAAGAGATAGAGGGCCGAGCTGACCAAAGGCAGCATCGAGCACTAGAGAGCTGGAAGAATCAAGCCATCCCATAGAGGATTTGTTCGAGCTGAGCACCATATTGGGCTCTCCACTATAGTCCAGAAGGTCACAGAGCTGGTAGGAAGAAGAAGTCTATGTACTCAAGTGGCTTGGCAAATCCAAGAACCACCCTGCCAAGCAAATCTGCTTCAGGAGAACTCACATTGAGTCCCTGTATTGTAATTTATATGCTTAAAGACACAATAAAACAAGGCCACCACTAAAAGCTGGACCAGAGATGTAGCCCTGGAGAATAGGGTGAACTCCTTATTAATTTCTTGTGTATTTGTGTTTGCTTACTGTACTTTTCTGCTGCCTTTACATTTAAATGTCTGTGTATTGGCAATTTGATCGATCTGTTGCTTCAATAACACAGAACACACAACAGCACATGAGCCTGTAATACCTTTAAACAATAAATCTTTAACTGATGTCACTCATAGGGTGAATATCAGATCAACACTAGTTATATTCTCTAGAAAAAACATGGTCAAGATATACAAATTAACACATGGGAAAAAGAAAAGCATGATCTCTAGTTCTATCATATGGCCATCACCTGGTTCCTTTGCCAATGTTCCCATATCTCATACAAGATAAGGAACCCTTGCATGTCCCAACCCCGGATGGGTGATGAACTACCTCATCCTAAAGGGGGTAATAATTTTTATACATCATACAAAGCAAGCTCTTCTTCTCTGTTCCATCATTATTCAAATTGAACCTATCGATTCAAGGGTGGACCAAGGACATGTATCTTCCCTTTGGGGGTTGGGAACACCTAATAGGGTAGTATATTAAGCACTCCTACCTAGGGAGGTAACACCACTACGTGACCAAGGTCCTAATTTTGGAAGAGAATCCTCATATGAAATGTTATCTTTCCCATTTCTTTCAAGCTTGGTTCACTTACATGAAATAATGATTAATGTACCCAATGATGAAAGTTGCAGCATTAAATATTGTTTTTAGTTGACATATGGTTTGATGTATAAGTATAGGAAACTTAACTAAGGTCTAGGTCCCCCAGAGGAACATATTGACACCCACAGGTGATGCATTGAGACCAATGCGACTGTGCATAGTTATATAGCATCATTCACAACTATTGGCACCTTCAACACCCACGATGTTCCTACATTTACTTTATTATCATGGAATGATGCACCTGAACCAACGTACCCCCAACCGACTTAGCGATGAAGATGGTTCTAGGGCCTAGATGAGGTTTTTCTCATATCTTGAGACATGAGAGGGCTAGAACCATATTTAGAGGCTTCAACAATAGAGAATAATTAGACCTATTCACCACTTGGAGACCCATTAGATCCATGGGGGGCTTCACTCAATAAGCCTATCATGTATCACATGTGTTTGTGGCATATTAAACAATACCCTAAATTTGACTACATATTGGAAAATACCTCTAAACCTCATATTATTTAACCCACTAACAATATGAACCCAATACACCTTCCCAATTTAGAAAACCCCTACTTTCACTAGATATTATATGTATTCATTTTTTCATTAACATTTTTTATATCCCTTTATATTTTTTCATTAACTTTGAGCTCCATTTTTTATACCTGCCAATATAAAAACCCTTTAACCCCTATATATCCCTCAATATATTATGACATTTTTTCCTAAATATATATCCCCCAATATGAACCCATGTGGTACGATATTTCTCCCATATTGAAGCCCCTACAATGAGACCCAATTTTGTACCCCAAACACACATTTTGGGGCTACAAGGTGATTTGCAGTGAGATCTAGGGGCCAACCCCTATACTTTTAGTTTAGGATCCCTCTACACTCATCATGGCACCAAAGGAGCTCAACGAAAGCCCTAGAAGGGCCTACAATGACATGAAATTAGCATTGCAGCTGTCTTGTTGGATATTTTATTATGTTTCACATTAGCTACAAGGTCATCTTGTGACCTTGCTTCTATTTTTCCCATTATTTTATGATTTGAGGGACTTGTAGGCTAAAATAGGAGTTAATAACACATATTTGTGATTTCTCGCCATCATCACTCTTGGAAATTAATCCTCATTGAACAATTCAACCTCTCTAGAGTAATCACACTTATTCTCTTGTGGGTGATTTGGATATACTGGATACATTTTGACATTTGGCGCTTATCCTTGAATATTTCTTGGAGATATTATTTGGATAATGGAAGGAATTCTTGCATGTTGTCTTGTAAGTTATGTTTGTAGTTGAATATATATTTTTCTATCTAATATATGGAATTATTGATTCTAGGTCATGGTAAAATTGTGCCCTAATATGTTGAAGATTAATTGAATTACTATCTATTTGAATATTGGATACATTACTCATGTATAAAATGTGATGAATAGTCCTAGTGGTGAACTCATTGAAGCTCTCCCATACAAATCCATTTTTCATTGAGTGGGTAAATGCTTGAAATTTTCTTGCTAAGGCATCACATTATGACCTCCTTTAAAACAGGTTTAGCTAACCTAAATCCTTCTAGACTCCATTCTCCCAATGAACAAGGAACTAACCTAATTGGTTGGTGATCAATCACATCTTTTATCTCTCTTAATTCTAGTCCTTTCAAGACTAGAGAAGAGAGTTAGGGCTTGGTGTGAATTTATAGAGAGGTAGGATTTTGGTGGTTGGACAGCCTAAACATCAAGAGGGTATGGTTTTCCACAAAACCTATTAATTTGGTGGGAATCCTTTGGATGTACCTTGTTATATCTCTTCTAGATTTGTTATGGTTCATCTATTAGTGGTATGTATCTTCTCTAAATTTAATGTAAACTGGTTATTGAAGAGTTGTGCGTAAATCCTTGTGAATTTTGAGCACTGTGTATTTTATTTGAAATCAAATATAGAGGAAAATGCACCTAAAACCATGTGTTATCAAATAGTTTGACAAAAATCCTCACCGATAAACTCAACAAAACTCATAAAAGGTCTTGGGAAAAATCAGATATTCCAAGGGGGTATCTGATAATGGTATTAGATCATGTTCTTGGACAACTGTGAGGTTTAATCAGTAGTTTATAACCATAGTTGATGAGTTCTAAAGATTACCCATACATCACTTACAAAAGACACTACAAGGTTAGAGATCCCACTCCAATTTTGTGGGAAGAGGATATTCTTGAAGCATAAGAAGAGGCAAAAGAACCATTTGAAAAGGGTAAGATAGTCATGGAAGACAAGGAGAATCAAGAGTTCAACATCTTTCTTAGTATCCTAAATGACTTAACTAAGGGCCAAAAGGAGATGGTGGAGTTAATGAGAAACTTAGGAAGCATGTGTGGTTCCATCTGAACTCCAATGGGGGAGCAACATAATAAGGATCCCAATAATGGTGAGGGATTTAATAGTGGAGAAGTTATCCATGCACACACAACCATACAAATCCACCCCCACATATTTATTTGGTCATCCAGACCCACCTTGCCATAAGTCCTCAATGAGACAACAACTAAACAAGTGGAGTGATGACCAGGAAATTCCCTTTCAAGATTATTTGATAGAGTATAGGAGGTTAGGGCAAGACTTCCAAGATCCCATGAGCTTCACATATTTTACAAACCTTAAGATGAAAAACAAGCCTAAAAGTGTTCAAAAGGCAATGAGATAGAACAATGAGCTCTAGAAGACAAGGGGAAAGTATTTATTCCATGTTTTTATGGTTCATCAAATACTCAGCTAGATCATGGGTCCAAAAGCTGGACACCTACTTTCATCTACATAAAATGACCAAGGTTGATGCCATTAAGTTGGAAACACTATATATAGATGGGGAAGCCGATGAGTGGTGGTATCATGGGTTAGTAACCATGGGTCATGCTGGAATCACCTTATATTATGAGTTTATTCAAAAGACTCATAGAGTTCTTTGACATGAAGGATCCATAAATTCATTTTAGAGAGTTTGCATAGCTCAAACAAATTGGAAATCCAAAGGCATACATCTCAAAGTTTCAGAGATTGGAATTTATGGTCACATACATATTTGAGGTGCAATTGGTGATGTTATTATTGGAGGGCTTATATGATCCTTTACATGGTGGGGTTAAGGGTTATCAACCTGCCACTTTAGGATATGCAATTAACAGAGCCAGGGGCATGTATGATATTATTCCTAAGAAAATATTTCCTCCCAAACCATCCTTACCTCAAAGGGGTAAAGAGGAAAAACCCCTTCAAAGGGAGTGCACCAGGAAATCAAAGTTGGGTGAGGAGACCTAGAAGTTGTTGAGACGAAGAAGATTTTTTTAGGCTTCCAAGAACCTTGGGATCTTGGACATAGATATGTGGGAAATGACAACTTAGGAAAAACACACTACATTGTGGTGTACTCAAATAATGATAGTGATTAGGAGTATGGAAAGATAGGGTAGGGAGATGTAAAAGAGCATGTACATTTCATTGTAGGAGAGGAGTCATCTTAGGCTGGGACTAAAGGCCTAGTTATTGTATATATGTCAGGAATTCTTAGGTATCACTTATTCAGATTCAGGGGGGTGATGTTGGGGTAGAAGGTGACTATGTTGATTGATGGTGTATCATCTCACAATTTTATCGATGCAGCATTGGAGGATTGGAGGGAGATTATAATGGAGGAGTTTCATGTGTTCACAGTGGTCATACTGGGTGGTCATCAAATTGAGTGCACCAGATGGCTCCCTGTAACCATCCCTTCCCACATTTACTAAAATTCAAAATATCGTCATGGTAAACATGAGACAAGTGTCAATATGACTTTAACCGACCTCCTAGTTCTAGTTAAGGAAGTGAGGTCTACAAACTGACCACAAAATAACATCCTACAAGGACTATAGATCACCCAGGAGCTGAAGAAACACCCCAATTGGTCAATCCCTAAGTTGGAACCCTGTTTCACTAACCTAGACCTATAAACACACCCTTGACATTGCTTGCATGTGGTTGTTAGCATCCAAATGCACTCACAAGCCTTGCTCCATGCAGTTATGACCCCATATATCTAGTTATGTGCCTACGATCATGAGATCTAAGCCACTTTACTAGGCTAGTCTCTAGACCACTACCCATAATTTATAGAATCATATTCCTCATAACGATAATTCAAATCATTCAAACTTGTATCAGAAACTTGATCTAGACTACTGTTGAGGCCTCGAAAATCGCTGCCACAACAAAGGGGATACCACCCGGTCCGGACCTTAATGCAGCTCCTTTTCCGTTTGGAATAGTGGTTCCGACTGGGGATAATGGGACCAGTTTCCCAAGAAGTATAAGTGAATGGGATGGATGAATGACTTATGAGATAAGATGGTAATGAGCGGACAGCTAAACTATAAACAAAATGTAATAACTATAATCGGATCCCGGGACTTATTACTAGGCAAAGCGTAGCGTTTGATGATCTGTTCTTTAAGGCAGGCATATAAATGACTCTAACACTTTAAGCATAGACATGTGAACCATTTAAACATTGCTCTGCATAATTAGTTATGCAGAGCGATTAGAGCGAATTACTACGCTTAATCATTCATATCATTGATACATGCATGAGTGAAAGAGATAACAAATCAACACAAACATTCAATAGTGAAACGAAATGACGATTCGCTGTTATATCGCATACATGCATTCAACAATAGCAAAGATAATAACACAGCAATTCATATAATCAGAAAGAACACAGATACAGATAATAGTACCATGTAAGCTGATCGATCAATCCAGTACATCAATCACTATGTCGCAGTCCTTCCTTCCAATCGGAAAGCATTCCAAACAACAGATAGTCGTGCGCAATTGTTTAAAACAGCCTTCTGATCAAAATTCAGAACCATTGGTCGAGTTTCACAAAAAGAATATAGACTGAAGCACAATAGTGCAAACTTCAGCCTTTAAGTCTTATTACAAAATTTTACGACCCTTTCCAAAACAATGAAAGGGTCTATAAATACTATACTAATCTAAATATCTAAACAACTGAAAAGCTATTAAATTGGCATCAATAAATGTTTGTTCCATCTTTTTTGGCAATCTGGCAGTTGGCGGCAATGCTTCATTCGATGGGTTCTTTGCCTTTACTCCTTAGCTAACATATCGCCAGCATTGGCTCTACTTCTGGTGGAGTGTTGAGACGCGAAGTTAGCTGAGCATCATATGTAGCATCTTGAATGTCGAGGATCAGGTATCCGAGGGCATCTGTTAAACACTTGAGAGCAGACCTTTGAGTATGTGGCTTGATTAGAAAGAGCCAATATGCATCAGAGGTTAAAGTATTTACTCCGGTAATTAATTTCCTCTGTTCCTTCAAGTCAGGATAACTTGATTCTTCAAGCATACCTGCTGTTGTTATGCTTCCAGGTGTGCACTTGGAGATCATGTTCGCCAAATAAAGTGTATCATTGACTAGGTTGATCATATTGCTGGCAATTATTTTACACCTGGAAGCCACCCTTTCTGCCTTCATTACCTGAGTATTCCATTCAGTGAAGAGTATGTCCTTATACGTTTCATGGATTCGGGACAAATTCGCCGCTTTCCCTTCTGGAGTGTCTTGCCACTCAACGTATTCGGATATGGCTTCTTCGGCCTGATCTAGCTCATTCCTGGCCTTCTCTATTTGCTCACACACTGTTGTAGATATTTCGCATAATTGCTCAGCCTTAGCAAGTTTTTGACATAAAAGTCTGATCTGAGATAGTAATGCGCCATTTATTTGAGTTGCCTCTGCTCTGAAGACTTTCACATTCTGTGTGCTCTTGATACCTTCGAGCTGTGTTGATAGTTGAGCTATTCGCTCATCTTTTGATTTCATCATCAGCTCATTTGATGCTTCCAACTGTGACAATGCCTCCGACAATTCTTTTGCCTTCTGAGTTTCACTTTGGTCTATCCTTTGTCTTTCAATTTGCAGTTGCTGGGTTAACAAATTGTTCTCTTGCTGTTGAGCCAGCAACTGCTCTTCCACCTGTGCTGCTTTGTTTTTCGCCTCAATTACCTCCGCCTGTAATGCATATATTTCATGGTCCTTAGTCTTCAACAGAAGACTTACCTCTGATGCTTTGTCGATAGTTGCTGCAGAATAAGCTCCCGCGAATTGCGACAGCTTTGTTAGATCATCGGAGGGATCCAAATCCTCCTTCCAGACCATATTGCCCGTGACTGTTTGCTCAGGAAAGATAGAAGGTTGATCAAGCCTTCGTCTTTTCTTAGAGCGCTTGATAACGGCTCTATGCTTTGGGCTATAGAAAATATCCAGGGGAGGAATTTCTTCCACCTGGAGAACAATTTGATCGGAAGGGTCCTTATTGATTACCTCGACATCCTGTGAAATGGGTGGGCCGCTGGTTCCTCCTAGAACCTGAGAAGAAGTGATATCGGGCGCAACGCTTGTTTTAGAGGAGCCTGTGTCTTTGGAGCCTTCCTTACCACTGATAATGGAATCGAATTGATTCCATTGTTTAATCAATTCAGGATCAATGGAAGATTGCTTATGGGCTTTGCTCCGTTCTTTCTCTTGTTCTAACTTCTGCTGTTCTTCAAGTGATTTTCGCTGCTGCTCCTCTTGCGTTTTCCGCTGCTGCTCCTCCAATTCCTTTTTCTGCCTATCTGCTAGTTCTTTCTTTAATCTTTCTTCTTCCTTCTTCTTCCTCTGCTCTTCTTCCCTCTGTGTCTTTTGCTGCCTTTCTATCTGCTCCTTTTTCTGCCTCTCTGCTTGCTCTTTTTTCTGCTTCTCAGCCTGCAGCTTTTTCTGTCTTTCCTCCTGTTGTTTATCCTGTTCTTTATTTGTAACAGGAGGTGAATGTATCTGTTGCCGACCAGGCTCGCTTGAGGAAGACGCTGGGGTTGTAGATAATAACTCTAGGGGCAGAGTTTGCAACCTCTGCTCCCTAAGTTTATTAAACTCAGTCAACGCCTCATCGTTGTATTTCATTATGGCAAGCTGTTTGACTTGGCTTATTGTCTCGGCACCTACGAACAAGTCATCAAATGTATCCTCTTGATGATCAACTTTCGTTAATTTTGCTTGTTCTAGGGCAATGTAGGCAGTTTTCTTTGGATCATAGAGTCTGCTTGGGAGAGTGGCCAGGGATAAAGCTTGGATTTTAGCTGCTTCTTTTTCTGCGTGCTTGTAATTAAGCAGAGTAAAAACCCCAATTCTTAAAGGAAAAGAGGGCCAACCTTTCTTCTTCTCTTCTTTGAGAGTTTGTGTGACACTGTCGGCCATAATCTGGTAGCAGATTTCCCGGGCTAACAGCTTGTCTGGGATATACAAAGGGAGGACATGTGGCCTAGCCTTACTCCCAAAAACTCTGATATAGGAGAAATACTCTTCCCCAAACCAACTCGCTACGGCAGGTAAGTCAAAGGAGGCTTCATAAGAAATTCTGGAAATGGGTCTGTCAAAAATAGAATAGTAAATGGGCGCCATGAAACCATTACAAATTTGGTACAAGTGGTCCTTGTAAGAGGACTTCCACAATTTCTGATGGTATAAATGAATGGGTGTTGGATCCTGGGTGGTCCATCTCCAACCGAGGACAGGAAACTCAGAATTAAGACACAGGGTATCCATAATGTAAGCAGAATAATAGAATGGAGGGATTTTCCTTTCGGAGACTATAGTTTTGTTTCTGAATTCACGAACAGCTACGACCAATTTATCGGAAAGAATAGTGGCCCAGTCCATGATTATAGAATTGATAGCCGCTTCCATTAGGGGAACCATGTCAATATTGATATTAACAGAGTCGTGTAATCCCCACAATCTACACATCATAATCCCCGCATAACAATAGGGAGAAGCCAAAGAAACATTGGAGTACTTACCCGAACTTTCATGCTTGTGCTTGGCTGGGTTCTGCCTCCAATCTCGGAGGGGTTCGGATGGTGATTCATTTTCTTTTGCGAATTTCTCCACGAAGGTTCTGTTGTAGACTAGCTCCGGTTCAGGCAGATGATACATTCGCCTCAGGTCATCAGGCTTGAATGACCCGAAAATCCTTCCGTCCCTTGTATGGAAAGTTCTATCAGTGATGGGGATTTCTTCGATTGCCCAGCGCACCACGTCTGTGTAAGGGAGAACCTGCTCTCTAGCCGCTATTCTGTGTAAAAAGGAGTCGGCCAAGTCTTTGAGCGTTGCATCAGACTTCCTTAATACATCTACACTAGCCGTTCTCACTGTCACTTTTGGTTGCTCGGCCTCCAACAGATTATATGTGCCTTGCCATGTGGTTCTATGAAGACCAGCGCACGTAGTGTCCGAGATTAAGCCTTTCTTTGAAATTGGAGCAGCTTGACCTGCAACAGATGTTGTAGTAGAACCAGAACTCCTCTTATTTTTCTTCCCCATCATGTTCAGGCTTTCTTCAACAAACGAACTCTACACAGGTGCGAGAGAAATCGTAACACGAGGAATAATGAAGACAAAGCATAATTGGAAAGGTATATATCACTTGAAGCGTGGCGCTATTAATCTTCAAAAAGTGGCTGCGGATCCAATCACTGGTAAAAGATTGCATATGCATTAATGTTGATTTTAAGGCTTGCTACCCATTAAATGACCATTTACGCTGTTATTCAGTTGAATGACCACCCAACGCGTGCAACAGATATGATATGCCTTAGACGCAAGTATTCGTTAATCGAAGGGGCAAGGTTATTAAATACGCATGCATTGCCTTATCCCTGCATTTAACGGCATTTTGAAATCTGCGCCTTATCAACCGGATTTAAATATAACTTTGAAGCTTAAAACAATCACTTTTTGAAAATGCTGATTACCGATGAACAATGTCGCATCACATGGGGGGAGAGTATTACATTATCGTTTGAAAGTAGCCCTGGCGAACGCCGATTGCGATATCGCATTGGACTAGCATATGAACACATTACCAGATACAATTTAAGTGATTTGCCGAACTCCGATAGCGAATTCGCATCGCATCGGGGAAAGAGGTGGGCGCCTTATAAAAATGCATGGGATACCGCCGACGGCCGATAGCGATATCGCATTGGGTCGGGGTTTATAACTTGACGCGTTTTCTCATAAGAGGCAGTGCCGATAGCCGATCGCCGATATAGCGTCGCATCGGGGTGTGAGATATGTGCTTTTTTGTGTATGCCATGAATACCGCCGATTGCCGATAACGATATCGCATCGGCAAAGGCCAAAGTGCCGTTTAAGTGCGTCTCTCTTGTCATTGCGATATGCGATCTTGCGATCGCTTTATCGCAATAACAAAAGATTGTTTTATTTTGGTAACATTGTTATTCGAAAAAGGCTTCATTTTACATACTTATTTGATTATCATGGCTTTTTCGAACAAATTCATTAATACCAATTAATTTCTAAAAGGGACCCATTTCATATGTTGATTATTTGTAAATACAGATGATATGAAATGGGGGGTTGTTGTAGGACACAACAATTGGCGATTCGTTGGTAGAACCAGTTATCTCTGAAATTAACATAAACATTTAAGTCTTTTATAAATAGAAACTCAATCAGAAGGAGAAATTTCTAATATAACTAGATATTCATGTGTTCTGACAAAAGTGAATTCTATTTTGTTAACTTCGTCCCATTAAGTTTAAAGAAACCAAATACATAAAAAGTTTCTAAAATAAGTCTTTATTGGTTCATAATGATGAAAATAGAAAACTTTCCCATATCAGCTTTTATAATTAACTCCTTTGTCATAGGTAGAGCCTCTGTTGCCAGCAAACATTTATAGTCTCGACAGGGATACCTTTTAACCATAGTATTGTCCACTTTTCCATTCACATAAGAGTGTGATTAACAGAATGAATCCATAAAAATGTTTTCATATTTCACTTCTTCATCTGTTTTTCTTTGTAATAAATAAGATAAAAAGCCACTGTCCTGGTTTGGTAGCCAGCTTATGACAATGCCATTCACTGGTAATAATTTAACTGATCAAGCCGGCTCGTGATGAGACCCCTTGTCTTGAAATTTCAAGCCATTACCCTGTTTTGGTAGGCAGTATTGGTAATGTCAGTTAAGCTATTTCCCTATGAACATGGTAAGCAGGCTTATGATAAGACCTCTTATCTTTAATCTTTTATATTTTAGAATTACACTCTGAATAATCACATCCTTTAGTGAATGGGGTGAACAATTTTCTCCTTAAGAGCCGATGGATGACAAGTGAAGAGTTGAAGATACTGAAAAATGGTTTAGCCTCTATTTCTTTTAACAAATAACCTTTGGAGACTATTTTGGAAACAGAAAATGATTCAGAACTTTTACCTCCTGAGAGGAGTCTTCAAAATTTAGATTAAAATTTCAGAACACAAGGATATCTAATTTCCTAGAAACTATTTCTTTTGAGTGAGGATTCTATTATCTAGAAACAAGTATTTATATTATTTCTGTGAGACAGCTTTCTCAAACACAACAAAAGGTCAATGTAGGTACTCTACAGTTTTATTTCCTACTAATCCTACAAACTACGCAAATCTAAAAAAGGAGAAGGGGTTACCTTCTCAGTTAAAGAATTTCTTCAGGACCAGGCCATTGACGGGGAGAGAATCTCTCAACCCTGATAAGCTTTGCAATATAAAATTTGAATGGCCTATCTTTTCACAGATCTGAAATGGTCCAAGCCACATTTTCTGAAATTTGGTATGCTTGCCTTTATCCTCATGGGCCTTGTCCCATTTGAGAACTAAGTCACCAACTTGAAGTTGTTTGGAAGAGGATGATGCTGAGTCAAAAGATGCTTTGATGATTTGTTGATGCTTGGCATGAGTGATTCTGGCCTTTTCCCTTTCTTCTTCTAATTTGAGAATTTGGTCATGTCTAAGTTGGATAGAAGAAGAAGGAGTCTCTTGAATAAACTGCACTAGGGCTAAAGATGGAAGAACAAGATTTGTAGGCAACACGGCTTCTTTTCCATATACAAGATTGAAAGGAGAGGTCCCTATTGAAGCCTTTTGTGTTATTCTATCAGCCCATAATGCAAAGACTAAAGATTTATGCCAGTTTCTATGATTCTGTTCAACAGTTCGCTTAATGATTTTGATGAGGTTTTTATTAGTAGATTCGACTAAACCGTTTCCCTGGGGATAGTAATTGGAAGAATATTTCAGTTTAAACCCCCTTTTAATAGCAAAATCATATATAGCGTTTCCTGAGAAATAAGAAGCATTATCGAAAACAAGAGCGTTTGGAACACCGAACCTGGTAATGATGAATTGGTCGATGAACTCGATGATTGCCTCTGCATTTGCTGCCTTCAAAGGAATAGCCTCTACCCATTTAGTAAAATAATCAGTAGTGGTAAGGATATACCTATGTTGTTTGGAAGATGGTGGAGTAATTTCCCCGATGATATCTAATCCCCATTGTTCGAATGGCTGTTCAATGTTGACAGGTTGCAGAGGGAAAGCGGGTTTTCGTTGTCTTCCACCAGATGTTTGGCAATTAAGGCATTTTCTTACGTGCTCATGGCAATCTCTAAATAGAGTAGGCCAATAATATCTAGCATGAATAATCTTATGAGCTGTTGTGTCGGCTCCAAAATGTCCTCCAGCTGGTCCATCATGTAGCTCCTGCAGAACTTTTAGTGCTTCAGTTTTCTCAAGCACAACCTTCCAAGGCTCTATGAACTGGTAACTCAACTCACAACCTTCCAAGGCTCTAGAGTGTTTGTCCAACCTGGCTCCAAGGACTAGTAACTCAACCCACTAAGGACTCTAGAGTGTTTGTCCTAGCCTAGGCGCTAGGACTAGTAACTCAACACAAGCTATTTAGGGCTTCGAGAGTGTTTATTCCAACCCACAACCATAAGGAACATGAGCACCAATAAAGAAAAATCAAGTGGAAAGACCCAAAACATAATGGATAGCTAGGAAATGACAAGGAAAGCCTAAAACCACTGTCAATCCAGCCAAATATCCATTCCAATGACAAAACATAACTTTAAAATTACATGCATATAACATGCATCCATAAATAAACAAAGAAATTGCACATGCAACCTGTTACCCACATAGTAATCCATCTATAGTTGTTAATTCAATTGTTACCTTGTTCTTTCCTTCTTTCCTTTCCTTTCTTTCTCTAATCCAAGTGAATGCTCAAGTGCTCCAAGAATGATCCAAGATTTCTCTAAGTGTACAAGAGTATGAGAGAATGAGAGAATGAAATAAGAGCTCCAAAAATGAACTGACAAAAATCTCAACTAAAAAAATCTATGAACTAATCCTCATAAGCCTTTTTCTTGAAAATGCAACAAGATATTCCTAAATTAATTTTGTCCTTGAATTAAATTAGGAGAAAAATTCTAATTCCACATCATAAGATAGCTTGTATGAGTTAACTAATTTAATTTGACTTATTTGGTTGAGTTAATTCGAGTTGAGGGTCTAACTTGAGTCATGTAGAGTGTATCCTACATTATAGGAGCCCTAGTTGAGTTTATTTTGAGTTGTAATTAATTAATTCAGTTTAACTGAGTTAAAGTCAATTAAACTAGTTCCAACTGATGGAGGAACTAGTAGGAGGTGAGATAGTGGGGTTCTTCGTCACATGTTCAACCAATTAACTGATGATTCACTAAAAAAAACTCATGCATGTTAGATCTAATAGCTACTTAGTTGATACTGGAGTTCAAGGGTAGTGCACTATCATTTGTATAATTTTTTGAGTTGTACAGGTGATGCATGCAGTTAGAGGAAGAGCCTAAAGGAAATGCGCAATCCAATGGAGGAAAATTCCTACTAAATTAGGGCCTAATTCCTCATTGAACAACGCAAGGAAGTAGGAGCTTGGAAGGCTAGGAAATTGGATAATTGTTGGCCAGAGTTAGCCTAGGAAGTAGTGATACAAATAGATATAGTGCAGAGGTTGATCAAGCTTGAGCAAAGCATTGTAATCTTCTCATATTTTCTGACTAATACGATATACAGATAGCAGGGGTTTTCAGATGTGTATTTCCCTAGGAAATCATTATGTAATGTGTTGATTGAATTCTTTCTCTTGTGTGCTTCATGATTTCTCGATCGATTAATTGTTTCCGCAGTTGGTAGAGTAGATTCAAGTCTATTGTTTTAGTAAATTACAATTAGTAGTTTGAATCTACAAGGAATTTCTAGATGGTATCAAAGCAAGAATCACTATCAGAGAAGGATTCACGTTAGATTGGGAATTTAAAATTGTAGATTGATGGAGCTCTAGTTCAGGGAAGATCCAAAAGACCTTATGTGCAGACTTCTTAATGGAGCTAGAATGTTGCTATTGGGAAGATCAATGAGCCAATATTTAGTGATAGAAAAAGGAGTTGTGATCATTGATATTGATAGATTACAGAGAAGAGAGATTTCCCATAAGGAGAGCGAGACTCAGAGGGAGTCTAGTTTCAGAGAGAGCAACTGTATGGAAGCTAGTACTTTAGGATCGAGGGAGATCAGACTCATTATTGTAGTAGTTACAATAACAATGCAAAAGGAACAACAGAGCAGTAGAAACAACACTATGAGTAGATCATATTTCACCATGCATGCAACTATACCTCTAGGAGTGAGATGGGGTGATATGAAACCTTAGTCCAAGAGTTTCAAAATTACGGTAGGGTCCATTGAAGTGTTTTTTGTTCATGAATCATTACCTTACTGTGGGGGGCTACAATATTCAATAGAAGGAGGATCAATGTCAGTCAGATACTGAGCAGTGCAGAGCAGTGTTGACAACAAATAAAAATTCTTAGTAGCAGAGTCAATAGAAGCACATTTTTCCTAGTAGATAAGGATCAATGTCAATTGGATATGGAGGAGTGCAGAGCAGTGTTGACAAAAGAGAAGGAGGCTCAGTAGAAAAGTCAACAACAACACAATTTTCCCAGTAGACAGTTCCAAAGGTGTTGGATAGGGGTAGATGTGAATCCATTTCTTTCTGAGAGGGAGTGTTGAGAATGTAGCAAGAAATTCATAAATTAATTTTGTCCCTAAATTAAATTAGGAGAAAAATTATAATTCCACATCACAAGACAACCTGTATAAGTTAACTAAGTTAATTTGACTTAGTTGGTTCAGTTAATTTGAGTTGAGGGTCTAACTTGAGTCATGTAGATTGTCTCCTACACTATAGGAGCCCTGGTTGAGTTAATTTTGAGTTGTAATTAACTATATCAGTTTAACTGAGGTAAAGTGAGTTAAACTAGTTCCAACTGATGGAGGAGCTAGTAGGAGGTCAGATAGTGGAGTTCTGCTTCATGTGTTCAACTAGTTAACCAATGATTCACTCATAAATAAATCATGCATGTCAGATTTGATATTTACCTATTTGAATGGAGTTTAAGGGCAATGTACTATTAGTTGTATAATTTTACAAGTTGTACAAGTGGTGCATGAAGTCAAAGGAAGAGCCTAAAGGAACTGCACAATTCAATGGAGGAAAATTCCTATTAAATAGGGGCCTAATTCCTCATTGAACAACACTAGGAATTAGGAGCTTGGAAGGCTAGGAAATTGGATAAGTCTTGGCTAGAGTGAGCCTAGGAAGTAGTGATATAGATAGAGATAGTCTAGAGGTTGCTCAACCTTGAGCAAAGCATTGTAATCTTCTCTTATTTTCTTACTAATGCAATATACAAATAGCAGGGGTTTTTATATGTGGCTTTCCCCATGAAATCATTGGGTAATGTGTTGATTGAATTCTTTCTCTTGTAGGGTGCATGATTTCTCGATCGATTAATTGATTCCACACTTGGTAGAGTAGATTCAAGTCTATTGTTTTTATAAGTTACAATTATAAATTTGAATCTACAAGGAATTTCTACATGGTATTGGAGTGAGAATCACTATCAGAGCAGGATTCACATTAGATTAGGAATTTTGAATTGTAGATTGATGGAGCTCTAGTTGAGGGCATATCTAGAAGATCTTATGTGCAAATTTCTTAATGGAGCTAGAAGGATACTCATGGGCAGATAAGTGATCCAATGTTTGGTGACACAAAAAGGCATTGTGATAATTGAAATTTGTAGATTTAGGAGCAAAGAGATTTCCCATAAGGAGATCTAGACTTAGAGGGTGTCTAGTTTTAGAGGTATCAACCCTATGGAAGCTAGTACTTTAGGATTTAGGGAGATCAGACACATTATTGTAGTAAGTGAAGCAACAATGCATAAGAAGCGACAAAGAAGTAGCAACAACACTATGAGTAGATCAAATTTCACTATGCATGCAACTATACATCCAAGAGTGAGGTGGGGCGATATGAATCCTTAGTCCAAGAGTTTAAAAATTTGGGTATGGTCCATTGAGGTGTTTTTTGTCTCATGGATCATTACCTTGCTATAGGGGCCCACAGTATTCAGTCATAGGAGGATCAATGTCAGTCAAATACTGATGAGTGCAGAGTAATTTTGACAACAAAGCAGGAGGCTTAGTAGAAGAGTTAACAAAAATACAATTTCCCCAGTAGAAAGGGATCATTGTCAATCAAATATTGAGGAGTGCAGAGTAGTGTTGATAGTAGATCATGAGGATCACTAGCAGAGTCAACAACAATATAATTTTCCCAGTAGACACTTGCAGATTGATTCAGTGATTATTTTTATTTATTTTTTTCTGAGTTGCAGATGTTGCAGTAGCAACAACAACAACGAGAGGTGTTGCATGTAGTACATTCCAAGGGTGTTGGAATGGGGTAAATGTGAATCCCTTCCTTGCCAAGAGGGAGCATTCAAAATTCAACAAGAAATTCCTAAATTAATTTCGTCCTTGAATTAAATTAGGAGAAACATTGTAATTAATGATCACATGACAACTTGTACGAGTTAACTAAGTTAATTTGACTTAGTCGGTTCAGTTAATTCGATTTGAGGGTCTAAATTGAGTCATGTAGAGTGTATCCTACATTATAGGAGCCCTATAGTTTATTTTGAGTTTTATTTAATTATTCCAGTTTAACTGAGTTAAAGTCAATTAAACTAGTTCCAATTGATGAGGAACTAGTAGGAGGTCAGACAGTGGGGCGTTGCTTCATCTGTTCAACTAGTTATCTGATGATTCACTCATGGATAACTCATGCATGTCAGATTTGATAGTTACCTTGTTGATATTGGAGTTCAAGTGAAGTGTACTATCAGTTGTATAATTTTCTAATTTGTACAGGTGGTGCATGCAATTTGAGGAAGAGCCTAAAGGAACTACGCAATCCAATGGAGGAAATTTCCTATTAAATAACGGCGTAATTCCTCATTGAACAACACAAGGAAGTAGGAGCTTGGAAGGCTAGGAAACTAGCTAAGTGTTGGACATACTTAGTCTAGAAAGTGGTGAGACAGATAGAGATAGTGTAGAGGTTGCTCGGGATTGAGAAAAGCATTGTAATCTTCTCATATTTTCTAACTAATGCAATATGCATATAGAAAGGGTTTTTAGTTGTGGATTTCCCCAAGAAATCATTGTTTAATGTGTTGATTTAATTCTTTCTCTTGTATGCTTTGTGATTTCTCAATTGATTAATTATTTTCGTAGTTGGTAGAGTAGATTCAAGTCTATTGTTCTAGTAAATTACAATTAGAAATTTGAATCTACAGAGAATTTCTACAATTTTTATCATTGTGGTCTTTATTTTCCTCTGATTTCTTTTATATGAAAATGCATGTCTCTTCACCTTCCTTTTCTCTTATTGTCCTTTATTTCATAAAATAAAATGCCAAAAATTGCCACATTTCCATTACCAATTTCCATAGCCATTAATTAGTCACAAGTGATACCCATCACTATGTTTTCCCAACATTTAGCTTGGAATACGTGTCCCATGACCTTAGTCTTATTTTATTTACATGGAAAATCAACAAGGAGTTGTTACAAACCCCTCCCCCCTAAGGGTCACACCTTCCTTGGTGTTATATGACACCTATGACCAACAAACCGCTGAAAGCAACACATACTTCCCATGCATCTTTATAACATACCTTGATCCATTATTTATAATGAACTACTACTCCAAACCATGATCAACATGACAAACATGAAAATCATACCGCTTATTGGAGCTTTATAACACAACTCATTATGATATTTGCAACAACATCCGTTTGCATATACATATACCAAAAACTCGTTTTGTTGAACCAAAAAATAGTGAAGGATATAAAGCCCACATCTTATCAACCATCACTCATGTAGCTTCATCAGGCCAAAAGTACTTCCACTGCACTTTAACCTACTCAATTTCTCTATTCTGGAGCATGAGTTTTTTCTGTTGCAATATGTATTGTGGCTCTAGCTAGAATTATCCCTATGGTTCCACCTGCAATATTGACCAATCAATCACATGATCACATCTTGGACATAATTCTTAAGTAATGAAACATGGAAAACACCATGGACATTCACTCTTAGAGGTAGTGCATTTCTGTTGGACACTGGTCCAATCCTCTCAAGTATCTCAAAAGCCCCGCAACACCGAGGTGCTAGCTTGGTACATGAACCAATCCTTAAGGAGATCCTCTTGGGCTTGATGTGCAAGTACACTATCTCCCCAACCTAAAACTCTTCAAATACCTTGGGTTGATCTACATAACTCTTCTTCCTATCGCATTCTACCTTCAAATTCTTCTTAATAACCTACATCTCCTATTCCATCTCAGTCAACATATCTGACCTAACCAATACATTGTTCACTGGATCAATCCAGTTGACAAGAGTATTACAAATTCACCCATAAAGTGCCTCAAATGTACTCATCTCCAAGGATTCCTGATACCTATTGTTATAAGAAAACTCTACCAATAGAAGATACTCTTCCACTTCTTTTGTTGATGCATGACATATATCCTAAACAAGTCCTCAAGCATCATGTTAACCCTCTTTATCTATCCATATGTTTTAGGATCATATGTTGTAATGACGACAAAATCTGTCCCCAAACTTGCAAACAACTCCTTCTAAAACCTGGAAGTGAACTTGGCATCTCTATCAGATTCAATCTTCTTGTGGACACCATGCAATCTCACTATCTACCTGATGAAAATCTGAGCTACCTAACTAGTTGAATTCATAGACTTCACTGCAATGAAGTGTGCTACCTTACCTAACCTATCAACCACAATGATGATGGGATCATGTTATCTTGGTGTCCTTGATAGACCTCTAATGAAGTCCATGGAAATGACCTCCCATTTCCACTTTGGAATCAGAATCAACTGCAATAGACCACCTAGGTGCTTAAACTCTTCTTTTACCTGTTGATAGTCAAAACATATTGCAACAAAATCAACCACCTATTTCTTCAATTTCGACCAATGATAGAACTTCTTAATTGTTGTTAATGTCTTCTGATATCTTAGGTGAACTGAATATGGGTTAACATGAAACTCCCTCAAGATAATCTTCATGATCTCACTGTCATCTGGTACATAAACCCTATTTCTAAATCTGATCAATCCATCTACCGTGAGGTGATACTCCTCATCCCTATCACCTTCACCCTACTGCTATAACCTGTGCCTCAACTAGTACTGACACTTGTCATCATGTTGTCTTTCTTGCAAGATCCGCTCCTACAAATATATCCCATAAGAACTCACTGCTACAATGTGATTCACCTGCACTCTTCTACTAATATCATCTGCAACCATGTTCTCCTTTCCCTTGATGTATGTTATCTTGAAATCAAAATCACTGAGAGTAGCCAATCATCTAGATTTCTTGGCATTCAGATTATGTTGGTCAAAAAAGTACCTCATCCCACTATGATAATTTGCCAGAATAAACCTACTACTGATAATATAATGTCTCCACATATTCGATGCATGAATGATAATTGCCAACTCGAGATCATGAGTCACATAGTTCTACTCGTTCTTATTCAACTTCCTTGAATCATAGCATGCTACTTGTCCTTCCTATTTCATGATTCCACCAAGTCCTCTCTTTCAAGCATTTGTACTTACCACAAACTCCTTGTAAGGTTTTGCAATCTTCAAAACTGGAGAACTTGTAAGCAAATGCTTCAACTACTTAAAACTAGTTGCTAACTCCTCAGTCCATTCAAACTTCTTTCCTTTTTGCTGCAAAGATGTAATAGGATAGGAAATATGTGAGAATTTCTTGATGAACCTCCTATAATAACCTAATAGTCCCATGAATGATCTGACCTCATCCATATTCTTAGGAGATGCCCAATCCATGATAGCTCTAATATTTTCTGGGTCTATTTATATACCTTCCTTAGAAACAACATGTTCTAAGTAATGAACTTCTATCTGAAAGTAACTTCACTTACTAAGCTTTGCATACAACTGATGCTCTCTCAAAAATCTTAACACTGCTTCTAGGTGTTCTGCATGCTCTTCCTCATTCTTTGAATATATGAATACGTCATCAATGAATACTATCACAAACTTGTCCCGATAAGGATGCAAGACACTATTCATCAAACACATGAAAATAGTTGGAACATTAATAAGACCAAAAGGAACTACCACAAACTGATAATGTCCATACCTGGTACAAAATGTGGTCTTGTAGATGTCCTGTTCTTTGATGCATACCTAATGATATCATGATCTCAAGTCAATCTTCTAGAACATTGTTGCTCCCTTCAACTATTCAAACAAGTCATCAATCTACGACAATGGGTACCTGTTCTTGATAGTCACCTTGTTCAACTACTTGTAATCAATGCACAACTTGATAGTACCATCCTTTTCCTTTACGAACAATACTGGTGCACCCCAAGGTGACGAACTTGGCCTTATGTATCCCTTATCAAGAATTTCCTTCAGCTATAACTTCAATTCCACTAAATTTGGGGTGCTCATCCTGTATGGTGCCTTTAATGATGATGTTGCTCCTGGCACCAACTCAATAGAGAATTCCACTTCCCTATGAGGCTGTAACTCTGAAATATTTGCTGGAAATACATCCTGAAACTGCTGCAAAACTAGATACCTCATCAATAATTTATCATCCTTAACATCCTTCCCTTTGTCACTATAAATATGCATTTCCAATAATACACACCCTTTCACGTGACTGTGCTTTTCCTACATAGCTATAACCATTCTCACTGATGTAGGCTTCTTCTTACCTCGTAAGATTCTCCTATCA
This sequence comes from Pinus tabuliformis, assembly GCA_031772625.1. Classification (NCBI taxonomy): domain Eukaryota; kingdom Viridiplantae; phylum Streptophyta; class Pinopsida; order Pinales; family Pinaceae; genus Pinus; species Pinus tabuliformis. The sequence continues at coordinate 383,179,216 of CM062813.1, forward strand.
CCATCATCATCCAAGCACTCAATAGCCTTATCATAGCAATCTACCTTAGTCCTATGAATGTACAACTAATCCATACCAAAAAACATACTATATGATCCCAATGGAAGCACATTTAGACACATTGATGTATCATTCATATCAAATGCACAAGATCTCACCAAATGATGAACTCTTTTCTTGGTACCTGTAGCCAACTCTACCAACCAAGATTTGCATGCGCTTCTTCATTCAAGCAACACTTATTCACCAGGTCAGAACTAATATAACTATAGGTAGATCCATTTTCAATTAAAATAGAAATAACTTGATCACAAATATTACCTTCCATCTCGGTAATAGATGCCCGATGATCAGCTTTCTTATTATCCAATGCTGCATAAATTTGAGGAATACTTTGTCCAACATCTCCAACTGTTTGTTCCTCTTGAGCACTACAAATATGAGGTATGCCACCCTGATGTTGTGGAAAATCTCTCCTAAGATGATCCTTGCCACAAGTCCAACACTATAAAGGCTTCTTGCCATCACCCTTGTTCTATTCCTTAAGGCTGAATCCCTATCCTTTGTCAACTACATTGAATTTCTTGTAAAACCCTACATTCTCCTTGTTACCTTCATCCTAAGGTCTTCCTCACTTCTTATCCCACTTTCCCATAGTATTTTCATTACCTTTCCAACCCTGCTTAGGTTCCAACTTACGCTTAGACTACTCATAACAATGCTTCAACCTCCTAATTACTTCCTCCAATATCTGAGGCTCATCATACTCAATCTAATCCTTAAATGCTAATGGAAATCGACTAATGAATATTTGAACCTTTGTATTCTCATCCTTAAGATATGAGATATACTTCAATAGCTCTAGAAAATTGGTAGTATACTCTTCATCTATCATAGACCCCATCATCAATGCATAGAACTCCTTTTCCTTACCATCATAGTATCTCTATGACAAGTACTTCTTTCTTAAAAGTATCTTAAACACATTCGAACTCAAATCCTATGTCTTGATGCCTCTAACATGCTTCACATCTTCCCACAAACATGTCATATTACATCAACCAAATATAAACATAATCCAACATACCTTAGTGAAGTTCAGGGGAGACTATCGCGTCTACTCAACTCAGTCCAAATTAGCACTATATATATATCAACCAACATCATAAACCTCAACAATGATGAGACAACTACAAAAATGACCATCACAAGAAATAAACAACATGCATGCATGATAAACACATAGACAATTGGACATGCATACATAAAAATCACATATACCTCGAGGTCAAATGTTGTAACCTCTCTCTGATAGCACTCTGTAACCACCCCTTCCCACATTTACCCAAATTCATGAGATCACAAAGGTATGCATGAGATGAGTGTCACTATGACCTATCTCGACCTCCTAGTTCTAGTTAAGTAAGTGGAGCCTACAAACTGACCATAAATAGACATCCTATAGGGACTACATATCACCCAGGAGCTGAATAAATACCCTAGGTGGCCAATCCTTGAGATGGAACCCTTTTTTACTAACCTAGACCTATAATCGCACCCTTGAGACTGCCTACATGGGGTTGTGAGCCTCCAACCACACTCATAAGCTTTGCTCCATGTGGTTAATACCTAGATCTCTAGTTCTATGCCTGGGGTTCTGAGATATGATCCACTTTTCTAGGCTAGTCTCTAGACCATTGTCCAAAACTTCTTATAACTTTATAGAATCATATTCCTCATAACAACAATGCAAATCATTCAAACTTGAATTAGAAACTCGACATAGACTACCTAGAACACACTATACATTTCATTAAACACATGGAAAACATGTAAGCTACAGGTCATGATTGCATATCTGATCATAAGAGTCCGAGAGATTCATCTAAGAATCACCAAGAAGACTCTATGTTCTCTCCACATAGCTGCAACAACACTTATTATCCCATATATTCATCAACGATTAGATAATTAAACAAATCATGACATGAGCCCTAGATAAAATACATCATGTAACTAGTAAATACCCAGCGAATATCCAACATATAAACCATGACAACTCAACCATAATATCACCAACATAATCACTTAAAGTACACGAATATTAGAAGAAGAATAGATCTTATTAATATATGAAAATTCCAACTAAGTTGGAGACTTCCACATACCACCTGACCATAGATTGGGCTGAACCAAATCTTTCTTTCATCCAATCATCCCCATGCCATATTCCAAGCATGAATGTGGGATCCCATGGAATAAACCAAGACAAAACCAAACTAGGGCTTTCAAAATCCAAACCACCTTTTCCCTCAACCATAATGATTCCACCTCTATGGTCAAGCATCACTAACACCAACCAGATCAGTCTCTTCCCAAGTTTTCCAAGGATCTGAGAACCAGTAACTTAGCCCACAACCTTCCAGGGCTCTAGAGCATTTTTTCAACCCAACTCTAGGGACTATTAACTCAACCCATCAAGGGCTCCAGATCATTTTTCCCAGCCTAGGCTCCACGACAAGTAACTCAACTCAAGATGTTCAAGTGATTATAGAGAATTTGTTCTAACCCACATTCATAAGGAACAGGAGCACCAATAAAAAAAACAATCAAGTGGAAAAACCCACAACACCATGGTTATCCAGGAAATGATAAAACCACTGTCAATCTAGGAAAATCTCCATGCCAATGACAACACATAACCAGAAAATCACATGCATATACCATGCATCCAGAAGTTAGCAAGGAAATCACACACGCAACCTATTACCTGCAAATTAATCCAACTATAGTTGTTGATCCAATTGTTTCCTTGCACTTCCTTTCTTTCCTTTGCCTTCTTTCTCCAATCCAAGTGTATTCTCAAGTGCTCCAAGAATTATCCAAGACTTCTCTAAGTGTGCAAGAATATGAGAGTATGAGAGAATGAAATAAGAGCTCATTTTCATCATTTTCCTCCATTTTCCTCTAATTTCCTTAGCATGCATATATGTGTCTCTTCACCTTCCTTTTCTCCTATTTTCCTTTATTTCATTATTTAAAGCCAATTATTTCCACTTTGCCTTTACCATTTCCTTTGCTAATTTATATAGCCATTAATTAATCACAAGTGATACCCATCACTATGTTTTTCCCAACATTTAGCTTGGAATACATGTCCCATGACCTTGGTCTTATATTATTTACATGGAAAATAAATGAGGGGGTTGTTACATCCCCAAACTAAAAATAACCAGGAGGAACTATAGCTTGATGAATTATTTCTTTATGGTGGACATTATGGGCACCAATGTATTACACAATGTTTAGTGGCTTTACTACATCAGGAGCTATACTACTTATCAGAGGAGGATGAAGATGGAGTTTACAAATGAGGATGATAGAAAAGTAGTTTTATGGTCCATACATCAGTTCCTGCCTAAGATAGTATTACGTTAGAATATGGAGGTAGTGTTGTTGCATGGAGACATAGATTACACAATAAAGAGCTACATTTCAGACAAAAGATAGCTAGAGAAACCTTGAAAATATCCAGGGATATTCAGGTATTACTCCACAAATATTAGAAATATTTTGCTGACATTCCTCCAGGTAGACCTCTAGAGAGGGGATTTGAGCCTGAGATAGAGTTGGAAGAGGGAGTTTAGGATGTTATAACTAGTCCCTATCATCATCTCAAGGTTTATAAGGATGAAATTGAGAATGATATCAAGAGTTGCTAATATTGGGCCACATTCATCCTAGTACTAGCCCTTTTCTTCTTTAGTCGCAATGGATAAGAAGAAGGACAAAACCTTGAGAATGTGCATGATTAACGGGAACTTAATTAAAGAACAATAAAAACTAGTACCCCATTCGAAGGATTAATAAGCTAATGGATGAGACGAGGGGAGTAAAGTATTTCTTGAATATATGTCTTCACTTGGGTTACCATCAGATATAAGTTCGGGAGATGGATATCCAAAAAATTTCTTTCAGGTGCCATAATGGACATTATGAGTTTTTGGTTATGCCATTTTGGCTAACCAGTGCACCTACAATGTTTGAATCTTTCATGAACCATGTGTTAAAAAAACAATTAAAGAAATACTTTCTAGTTTTCTTTGATGAAATTCTCATCTACAACAAAACTTGGGAACATCACCAAGGAATTTGCATGAAGTGTTAGGGATTTTGGAGGAACGAGAGTTCTATGATAAAGAGTCCAAGTGTGAGCTCAGGATAACTGAGATGCTCTATTTGGGGTGCGTGACTATGGAGAATGAGGTTCAGGTGCACCAGAATAATATCAAGGAAGTCATTGAGTGGCCTACCCCAAAGAATGTAACTGAACTAAAGATATTTTTGGGCCTTTTCACATATTACAAGAAGTTTGTTAAGGGTTCTCATAGTTGAAAAGACCTCTTACAGACCTCAAAAAGAAAGTAACTTTCAATTGTTATGATAAGTCATAGGAAATCTTCGAGAGAATGAAATAGGTGATGAGATCATGCCATGTTCTGGCACTACCAGATTTCACTTATCCATTCATGCTCAAGTCTGACACTTCAAGGACAAGGATAGGAGCAGTGTTAATGTAGAATCACCACCCAATTTCATTTGAGAGGCACAAGTTCAAGGACTATGAGTGGCATTATTATATTTATGATAAAGAGATGTTGGCCATTATGCACGCACTAGCAAAGTTCATACAATACTTGGTAGGGAACAGGTTTAAAGTGAAGATTGACCATAACAACCTATGGTTCTTCATGGAGAAAAAGCAGTTGAGCGAAAGGAAACATGTTAGAAAATTATATATTACAGAGCAATGGAACACATAAAATATTGTGGAAACACAAATACAAAAACACATAAAACAAAAGAGACACAGATATACGTGGTTCACCCAGTTTGGGCTACATCCACGAAGAAAAAACCAGTCCTTCCTTATATATTATCCAACAAAATGAAGAGATACAATCTACAACAAATCCACTGCAATTTCCTCTTTTCTCTCACTCAACCTCCTCTCTCTCTCTTTCTTAGAATAATAATACACATAGTTGCAATAGAATTCCCTCATATAAATCGAGGGTTTCCTTATAGGGAAAAAAATCCTAAATCAACATAACCTCTATCGTTAGATTATCTTCCTAATGAAAGGCCCTGTTTGACTACAAAACTGCAATATTTTATAAGGAAAATTTTCATCTATTTTTAGCTTTGGGGGAGCTTCCCTCGAATCCCCACCAAGGACCCGATAGCCCCCGCACCCACAAGGGGGGAACAAGTCCCCCCTTCACCCCCCTATGTGGATGGGTGTACACTCTATGTGGGGTATACATCCAACTAAAAACAAGACCTTTAAATCAGGAAGATAATCAGGCTCCACACCCAAAAATCTCCCAATTGGAGACTAATTATAACAACTCGATCATTGCTTCATTTACTGGAGAATGCTTCCACATTGGATTTTGATGTTTCTCATATTCACCATCATACTTGAAGACCAATTGAAACTAAGAAAAATCTCAGTTTCTCCTTGGTTACAACTTTTGTTAACATATCTATAGGATGCTAGCTAGTGTGTATCTTTTCCATCTTCCAACACTTGCCGTATGAAATTGTACTTGAGTTGTATATGTTTATCCTTGGAATGAAATTTTGAGTTCTTTGCAAGATGAATGACACTCTGGATGCCACTGTATAACATGCTCATCTCATGCATATTGCCCAATTCATCCATAAACATTTGTAAACAAATCATTTATTTATTAGCCTCTGTAGCAACAACACACTCTACTTCCGTTGTTGACAGTGCAACAACACTTTGCATTTTTTGAAACCCAACTGACAATTGTTCCACCTATGGTAAACACATACCCTATGGTGCTCCTCCTATTATCTCTATCACCTTCCATATTTGCATCAACATATCCCTATTGAGCAATGTCTGAACCACTAGAGCATAATGCTTGATTTTTGGTACCTCTCAAATATTTGACAATCCATTTCACTACCATCCAATGTTATTTTCTTGGATTGTTCACATACCTACTTACAACTCCACTCCATGTGAAATATCAGGTCTTGTGCATACCATTGCATACACTAAGCTTCCAACTCTTGATGCATATAAAACTTTAGACATATAATCCATCTCTTCCTGGGTTTTGGGACACATCTCCTTACTTAGTTTGAAATGGCTAGCCAAAGGTGTACTAACTAGTTTTGCATTCTACATATTAAATCTTTCCAACACCTTTTGTATGTACTAACTCTGAGAAAACATTAATTTGCAATTTTTCTTGTTTCTAGTTATTCTCATGGCAAGGATTTGTTTTGCGACACCCAAATCCTTAATTGCAATTGAATTTGCCAATTTTCCTTTAAGCACATTTATTTCCTGCATGTTAGAGCCTGCAACAAACATGTCATCTACATACAATAACAATAATATAGCTGCCATCATTTTTATTTTTAACATAAACACAATGGTCATAGTGACATCTAGTATAACCTTGTTAAGGCATAAACCTATCAAATTTTAGATACCACTGCCTTGGAGCCCATTCTAGGACATACAAGCTCTTCTTCAACTGACACGCTAATTTATCCTTTCCTTTGACCTCATACCCTTGTGGTTGTTGCATATATATCTCTTACTCCAAATTCCCATGGAGAAAGGTTGTGTTTACATCTAACTGCTCAATATGAAAATCTTCTGCTGCCACAATACTTAAAATCATTTTGATTAAATTCATTTTAACAACATGAGAAAATACTTCTTCAAAATATATATCTTTCTTTTGTGTAAACCCATTCACAACAAGTCTAGCCTTGTACCTTATTTACCTCCATCTACTTCCTTTAACCTATAAACCCATCTATTCTGCAATATTTTTTTACCTACAAGAAACCTGACTAAGTCTTATGTCGAGTTATGTATGAAGGAGTCCATCTCTTCTTTCATGGCTAACTCCCACTTCTTCCTAGTTTCTACCTACATTGCTTCTTCTTAACATTCTGGTTCACTAGAATCAATCAATAATACATAATATAATGAAGGAGAGTATCGTTCAGGGGGTCTACTTATCCTAATAGATCTTCTAACACCACTTTTTGGTGTTTGACGTGTTTTTTGTTATTGTGGTTGCCATTGTTGTTGTGGCTGTCAATTATGATTTTCATGCACCTTTACCTTTTTTATGATCTCATCAAGCATTGTTTAATATTTGTTTTCCTTTTCTTGTTTCTTTCCCTGCATCTCATCCTTATACATGACCTTTTCATTGAGTATGACATCTCTTCTCCTAATGATTTTGTGATTTTCATAGTCATATAAGTGACAACCAAAATCATTAACACCATATATAATAAAGGTACATTTCTTTTATTTTTCCTCAGGCTTTGTTCTATTTTATTTATTAATGTGGACAAAGGCTTCACAACCGAAAGTCTTTAAAAATGAGTAGTTTACCCTTTTACCTGTCCATCCCTACTCTAGAATACCACCATCCAAGGAACTTGAAGGCCCTCTATTTATTAGATAAACAACAATATCTACATCATATTCCCGAAATTATAAAGGAAATCTTGCATGCAATCTCATGCACCTTGCATGCTCCATCATTTTCCTATTCATCCTTTCTGACACACCATTTTATTATGGTGTCTCTGGAACTATATTCTCTCTGTGAATTCCATGCTCTGAACAATTCTTATCAAACTCTTTTCTGTAGTATTCACCTCCATTGTCCGATCTAAGACACTTCAAATTATTTCCTATCTCATTCTCAACCAAATCTTTCCATTTTTTGAAAGTATTAAATACATCATATTTATTCTAAAAACAATAAGTCCAGGTTTTCCTAGTTGCATCATCAATAAAAGTAACATAATAGTGAGAGCCATCGAGAGATGATACCTGAGCAGGCCCAATACATCTGTATGCACAAGCTCTATTTTTTAACTCTTCTTTTCTTTCCCAACTCTAATAAATTTAACTCTATTATGTTTTCCGTAAAAAAAAAAAAAAAATCATAGAAATCCAAATCAACATGCTTCAAACTTGACAACAAATTTCTTGAGTGAAGAATCCGCATCCCTTTCTCACTCATGTTCCCAAGCCTATGATGCCACAATGTTGTATCTTATCCTATGGAGGTTAAAGCATTAACAAAATGAGAAATACCATTGCATAATACAATTTACTGACCTTTTCTCCTTTTTCTATTACTAGGGCTCCTTTAGTGACCTTCCAGGTTTTATCTATAAATCTAGTTACACAACCTTTACCTCCCAACTTCCCTGTTGAAATTAGATTTTTCCTTAGATATGGAACATGCCTTACCTCCTTTAATAGCCAATTGTTTCCATTCTATTTTTTTATAAAACCTTACCCATTCGAAACATTTTATAGGGTTTATTGTCACCTAGATGAACCTGTCCAAAATCTCTATGAACATAGTCATGAAAATGTTTCCTATCAGGTGTGGCATGGAATGAGGCCCCTGAATCTACCACCCAGACATCAAAAATATTTTCTAAAGAAAGGTTCAAAGCACATTGCAATACATCACTTGTCACATTCACTTCATGATTGTTCTCTTGTTGTCCATCTCCTTCTTTTCCCTTCTGTGACTTAAAATATTTCTTCAGATGTCCTTTCTTCCCACATTTCTAGCACATCATCCCCAATATAGACTTGGATATGAATTTTCTTGACTTATTGTGATTTACTTGGCTCTTTCTTCTTTCCATTTTTCTTCCCCTAATCTTTGTAGTTAAAGAATTACCTGATGTCTCACCAAAGCTTTTTCGTCGCATTTCCTCTATAAGGATAGCACCAATGACATCATCAAACTTTAAAGTACTAGATCTAGAGACAAAGTTACTAATGGCCATAACTAAACCATTCCAACTTTATGGCAATGAGCACAGAAATAATAGAGCACTAATTTCATCATCAAAATTTAGCCCTACAGAACTTAACTGACATCTCATATTAAATAGACGCTTCATAAGAAATACCATATTTGAGGTCAAGGGTTTTTCATATAGTTTGGCAAATTCCTTCATTAAACCATCTGTTGTCATTTCCTTTGAAATGTTGAATGCCACTAATGCTGCCAAACACAGTCATATTGTTCCAAGTGCCTTTCTGTCAAGAATCTTCCATTCTGCATCTATCATACTCATAATCTTCTTTGATTTTAAGTTCAATGGTATTTACAGATCTTTCTGATACAGATAATCTTCCATGTACATCTTCCAAAATTGGTTATTTTGGCCACTAAATTTCTTGACCCTAAACCTACCATCTTCCACCATTTCTCCCACTTGAACCTGGAACCCTTCTTTCCTACGAGTTTATCAGCTAAATAAACCTTCGACTCTGATACTAGTTGTTACAAAATTATATATTACATAGAAATGGAACACATAAAATATTGTGGAAACAAAAATACGAAAATGCATAGAACAAGAGAGACTCAGATATACGTGGTTCCCCCAATTTGGGCTACGTCCATGAAGAAACAACTAGTCCTTCCTTTTGTATTATCCATCAAAATGAAGAGATACAACCTACAACAGATATTCTATAATTTCCTCTTCGGTTTCACACAACCTCATCCCTCTCACTCTCTCGCTCAAAATAATAATACACACAACCACAACACAATTCCCTCATATAAACTGAGGGTTGAATTCTAGGGGAAAAAACCCTAAATAAACATAACCTCTACTGTTAGATCATCTGCCTAATGAAAGGCCCAAATTGACTATGAAATTATAATATTTTACAAGGAAAATTTTCATCTATTTTTATCTTTTGGTGCGTTGCCCCTGAACCCTTGTCGAGGGCCCACTAGCCCCTGGATCCCCAGGAAAAGTCCCCCCGTGTGGAGGGGTGTACTGTCTACCTGGGGTATACATCTGGATGAAAACAAGACCTCTAAATTAGGAAGATAATCAAGCTCCATACCCAAAAAAACATAGGTGGATCAACAAGTTCTAGGCATATGATTTTGAGATTGAATATGTGAAGGGAAAGAACAATGCAGTAGCAGTTGCTAGAATTCCATCCACCCTCTTTATTGAGATTTTAGGTGACTAGAAATCCCTTCTATTGGTGGAGTATTACAAAAATTAATTTCCTTGTGAGATCCTTGATGGAATAATATAGGATGACATGTACCGTGTTGTTGATGACATTATGTATTAGAAAGACCAGATTTACCTGGTATTTGAGTCTCAAATCAAGGAGAAGATTATGCTAGAAGTACACTATTCATACCTAATAGGGCACCTTGGGTACTTGAATACCTATAGATAGATCAAGGAGAGGTTCAAATGAAATGGAATCAAGATAAGTGTGCTGAGATTTGTTAGAGAATGCAACGTCTGCCAACAAAACAAATATGAGCATACTCACTTGGCAGGGATGCTTGAACTTCTTCCCATCCCAAAGAAAAAATGGGAAAGCATATCCATGGATTTCATCATAGGATTACCCCAGGTGTAGGGGAAATATTATATTTATGTGGTGGTATAAACACTCACGAGTTTTGTACACTTCTTTTCAATACTATCTAAATATTGAACAACATAAGTGGTAGAGTTGTTCTTCATAGAGGTATTTAGATTGCATGGGTTTCCGAAAACCATTATGAGTGACAAGGATATCAGGTTCATGGGAGGATTCTGACAGGAGTTGTTTAGACTATTTAGGATGCAGCTAATGCCTAGTACTAGATACCACCCAGAAAATGATGGAAAAATTGAGATAGTCAATAAATGGTTGGAGGGATATCTTAGAAATTATGTTTCTAGCGAACAAAAAACATGCATAATGTGGTTACACCTAGGAGAGAATTATTATAACACCACTTACCACATGTCAATTGGGATGACACCCTTCAATGCCCTGTATGGATATGAAGCCCCAACATGATTTGTGGATTAGGTATTTGGGAATAGTTGAACTCCTCTGGCTAAGGATTAGGTTTATGAGAACCAAGAAATGCTACGGTTCCTCATAGATAATATGCATATGGCCTCGAACCAACATGAAATCTATGTAAAAATGAATTGGATAGAGTGTACCTTTGAGGTTGGGGATCAGGTGTATCTTCATTTGTAGCCCTACAAGAAGTCACCATTCAAAAAGGAAGGGGAAACAAAGCTTAAACCTATATTCTACAATCCCTATCGGATTGTGAGGCTTGTAGGGGAGGTGGCCTATAAGCTAGAGCTCCTAGAGGGGTGTAAGATTCATAATTTTTTCCATTTCTCTTTCCTCAAAAATTCCTTGGGCCAACATGTAGTCGCTTCTATATAGCTTCCACCACTGGATGATGAAGGGTAGTTGATTCTAGTTTTGGAGGAAATTCTAGAGGTGAGGGAGAAAAGGTTTAGGAACATGACAATTAAGGAGTACCTAATGAAATGGAAATATCTTCTAGTTGAAGATGCCACACGAGAGGGGAAAAGGGTACTCCAACATTTGGGGCTAAAGTTCCTTGAGGACAAGAAATATTGGGTGGGGAGGACTGTAATGTCCCCGTCTGCTTAGGAGTCATAAGAAATGGAGTTTGATAACATATTAAGGTTCATATATGCTAGGGTGGTGTTCTATCATCCTCATCCTCCCTTTCGTTTTTTATATATAGCAGAGAAGATTGGCTCTGATAGGGTGGGAGGAATTCAAAAATCCAGAAAATCCAAAAAATCCAAGTATTGCAGAACTAGAGGTTTAGATGAGAAGGTTTAGGATTAGCTTGTAGTTATCTAAACCATATTCTTACATTTCCTTCAAGTGATTGAAACAAAATTCTTGTATAGACATCTTCATCCTCAACATTCATGTTATTAGAAAAATCAAGAAATGCAGCCAAGTGATCTTCAGCAGATGGCCCAAACTCTCCATTAAATATAGGTAAATGTTTTAAATACCCATCAAGAAAAGCATGAAGTTGAGTTGCTAGTGGAAGAATTGATGCTGCATAGTGTGCTGCTACGAATGGTTGAATATCAACCATTTCATGTTGTGATGGAGTTGTCTTTTTAAGAGAAACAACTTTACTAGAAGAAGTGGGGGGTGAAGTTTTGGGTTTCCGGAAGAATTGAGGATTAATAACTAACTTATGAACTTAAGGTAAAACCTTTTAGTGATCCTAAAAATCTAGAGGATTATTATAGATACTAAGTTCCTCATCAGATTTAATAGAAGTGGATGGATAACTATGTACAAAAGAAGATTTAAAATAAATTGGTTTAAATTCAGAAAAGAGAAATTTAGGATCTTCTTCACTGTCATTAGGTTCAAAATGGGAATAAGGAAGTTCAAAGGCATGAGGATGATGAACTAAAGTGTAGTTTGAAGATCTACTCTAGAAAGGAGTTCTAAAACTTTCAGAGGAACATCTAATAATTTAGCAAGTATTAGAGTTGACTATGAAGGGTCATATTGTGAAGGCACTTCAAACAAGACGGAGGCAGAAGCAATAAGAGATGTTTCTAATATACGTCTAATAGATGCAATTATTACTAATCTCTCTAGATTTGATAAAGGGGAGAAAATCTCTGGATGTGACTAAAATATGGTATGTCTACATGGCCAGATTTAATATGTAGAGTCACCAAGTGAAGGATTTTAGCCTACTAACCTCTTATTCACCATTAAGAGGCAAGTATGATCGTTTTCCTAGGGAAACAAAATTCACTCTTGATTCCCCGACAACGATGCCAATTTCATGTTGTATCTTTGTAGATAGTTTTAGGCTGGGGAACTATGCCAAAGCATCTAATGTGAGGTTTTCATTTTAAATGGATGACTAATGCATTAAACCTTTAAACACGTGTAATTTCTAAGTATTTATGAGAAAATTGAAGGGATGATTTTCACTCTTTACAGAATTAATCTTTGAATTGGTTTGAAAATCAGAAATAAAGAAGGTATATAACTTTCCAAGCATTCATATTGAATATTTAATCTATCATATACAACATATGCATGGAGAAGATTTCTACATCCAAAAAGAACATATTCAAGAGATGAAAGAAGGACATAATTAAAGGATTTAGAGGAATTAACCAAGACAAACAGTTCAGTTAATTAATGTATGTTAATGATTATAACTTTGGAGGGGCTTTTAGGGAGATTGATATTCAATCTAGCCTTGCCTAAACTTCTATGTTACGTTGAACATGTGCAGAATTAAATATGAAAAACATAATTGATAACATGACAAACTCACATAGATATACAAGTTGTTTAGAATGAATAAAAAATCCTTCAATTATCTTCAGAAATAGCCTTGAACATTACAAGCATGTCACTGGTTCATCATTAGGGCTCAACCCTAAATTCTTCGATCTACTAAATACTTATAGATCAAAATTCTAAAATATCTTAAGTTTAAGCCAAAATTTATTACAAAGTGAGATAATATGTGAAACTGTTTTTGATTTACAAAAATAGAACTTGAAAATAGTTGTTCTAAACTAATTTGAATAGTCAACACACATTTTAAGGGTGTTGTTTGATGACTGATGTCTTTGAATGATTTTCAGCTTTCCACTCTTTCTTTGTTTACTGCTCACTGAATTTTTTGCATTCATTTTACTCAATGAATTCAAGTAACTTATCCCATCTCTTTTTCATCTGAGATAGAAAAAAAATTTACCCTCCTATATGCCTCATCGAATTTTGTGTATTTTTCATAAGTAGGCCTAGTGAGGAACAAATGGATAACTTCACGCTAAACAAAAAGATCATACTTTAGGCCTTCCGATAATGCTTTCCCAATGATTATCCCTTTAACTTTAGAAAATTTGGTTTTTTTCGGTTGTTATCTGGTGCAATTTGTACGGATATTCTTCTAATGGAATCAATTGGTTAGTAGAATGTCTTAGTGCTGGAAGTCCCTTTTGCTGCGAAGTATTAAATTTCTGGTGAAATTTTCTAATTTGGGCTTCCAAGTTTTAACACTTGGTTTCTAACTGTAACATCAAATTTTTCTTTGTAAAAAATCTTCTTATCTCTAGGACAATATTCAGTACTTTAATTCTTTTAGAATTCAATATGTTAATTTTTTTGTTTGTTTCTTGTGGCATATGCTCCAAATCCTCTTTGATTCCTGCAATGGCTACCTTATATCTATCCACCAACTCTTCCTATTAAAAAATAATCTGAATTGATGTCCAAAGTTTAGTCATGGTGGAATGATATAAATCCAGATTTTCTCTTTTGCCTCTACCAATGTCTGTGCAATCAGTGACTCATTTTCATATTTTTCTATCTGCCTGGTTAATTTGAAATTCTTCTGAACTTTGACCAGATATGTGTTGTCAGCTCTTATCTTGTCATTTTTAACTTTCTCCTGTAAAGTTATGAGTTTTTCAATCTCAATATTTTTCAATGACAAGTCTCCCATATCTTTTGATAGATGTTATGTTGAAGGTTGGCATGTGGGCTCTTCTTTTGCTCTAAACATGGTTGTCATAGAACTATTGCTGTTGAAGTCACTACTGTGGAATTTGTTGCTGCAGTACTGAGTTGTAGTTATTTTTCCTTGATTATTTTTTCCATTTCTTCCTCCATCTTCTGCATTTGTATATTTTTTTCAACAATCATTCATAGAAAGGTCTCCTTCTCCTTCTCTAACTGACTTATTTCTTGGGCCTATGGATGTTCAGTCGTTGGCAACCTCAATTATTTTCTCAATGCCTGAATATCAACATTTATGCTCTTTATGATTTCCTCAACTGTTTTGATATATTTAGGATATAATCCTAATTTTATAACTAAATCTTTAGGGCCTTTGACTTTGGTGTCCTCTGCTAAAGAAGAAACCTTCCCCAATTTTAATTAGGAATGAATGTTGTTGAGAGAAGACTGTAATTTGGAAGCTTCATAGCATAAGTGGTCAAGAATGAATATATCATTTCCCCTTATTTATTATGAAGTTTGATCTGGTCAATAGGATGAATTTTGTTTGTGTCAAATGAAAACACAAAAGTTTTACAGTCTTCAACATTTCTTGGAATAGGGACCTTTGGTTCCAAGGATGCTGATTGGAACTGGCCTTTTTAACTATCAAGGGCCAAAAGTAATCTAGTCTAAGTTGAGAAAGATTGCTTCCAAAACTCTGCATATGTTGAAGCCTTTAGGGCCTCATTTTTATTCTTCATTTCTAAGAATTTGGCAAAAATAATTTATTGTTTTGGAGAATAAGGATAAGAAGGGGATTCTAATGTGTCTTCAGGAGTATTCTATAGTGAAAAAGGAGATTGTGTTGATATTACCACTATAGGAAGTTCTTCAGAAGTTTGAGCTTCTCAAGATTCTTCTTCAACATGCACAATTTTCTCCTTTTAAAAAATTTGAATATTGATCTTTGCAACTCTGAACCTGCTAGTGATAAAATTTATTTTTCTCTCTTTAAGTCTTTCTCTCTCGTCCTTGGAGTTTCCAGTGTTGTTTGACTGGAAAATGGCTCTTCAATTTCCTCCAATGTAATGTTTGTCTAGTCTTTCCTGTTGGCAAATTGGACAATTTCAGGTTTAGCCACATGTATATATGGTGTAGAATTTTGAGCAATACTCATTTATGAGATTACTTCTAATGGATCATATGACCAGGTAAAACTTAATTTAAAATTCATTTGGCTCAATAAGTCATTGACCTCTTTCTTTGCAGCTTTAGTATTTACTATAAATGGCCCAACTCACGCTTTCAATTTAAACTAAGCCTTTTGTTTTCTAGAAACAAAATGAACCTAATCCATATTTAGCAGTTGTCTGATGTACTCCAGTGGAAAAATCCTCATGGGGAGAAACACTGGCAATTTGTATGGTTGAAGCTCATAGCCATAAATTTGAGTTCAGTGAAATTCTGGTAAATACTAGTCTCCAACCTTTGTTTTCTCACTTAGACACAAAATTGTCTTGATATCTGTTGAAATTTTGGGGACTGCATCACTGTTTAACAAACAAGTAGTTTTGTACAAGAATTTATTTACAAAATCACTAAAAGAAAACTCTTTAGAAGTTTTCCTCACCAAGGATGTCCATTGAATTATTGATAGAGGTTTACCTTCAGCATCCAACTTTTGTAAAGGAAAATTGAATCTTTCAGATTGATAATATAAGAAAAGGTAAACCAAAACTGGTTGATGATTAAAGGATCCTTCTGCGCTGAACTTTAAAAACTAGTCATGAATAGTATTAGAAAGAAAATGACTGTAGTTGAACATAATTGATGGTTTTTTACCAGAAGAAAATACTGATATAAAGCCCAAAATAACTTCATCAACCCACTGGTCACCGGGATATCCTAACAAACAAGACACTAAGGAAATTACCTACCTAGAAGTCTTAGGAAGCATGGAAGATGGATAAGGAGGGTTATTTTTGGGTAATTTTGAGTTTTTAGTAAAAATGATTCAAAAATGTGAGTTCTCTATTGGGAAGAGAGCTTTTGGTAGATTTCCATTAAAGCATCAGAAGAAAAATGGTGTAAGGAAACCTAAGAATTTAGCTGAAGGGCTTGGCAGATTGACTCATTTGTAATATGAAAAACATCTTCATTGTTTTGATCAATTACATCTCTTTGACTAGGAAGGTATCAGGCTCCACACTAGGCTACAAATTCTAGAAAATGGTGAGCTTGAGGGAAGCGGAACTGGGGCAATAGAGATTCCTAGAAGTTGAACTCATCACTGGCATGTTTAAACTTCTGATATGCCCAATTATGAATTTCATACATATCAAACTCACAATTGGTCTCTACAATCTTGAATTGTGTATCAACCAGTGGAAATTCATCTAAATTGGTAAAAACAGGCAACAAAGGATTATTTATAGTTACTTTCCTCTTTCCTTTATGTGAAGCCATCTAGAAAACAAAAAAACTAAGAAATCAAGGTAGAATTAGCAAAAATATGATGGCTAGAAGTCTCTTGTTCACTGGGATTCTACTTGTAGTGGCATTTTGGTGAATTGCAGTAGAAGGAAGAATTGTCAAAATGGTAAACTGAAATGGATAGCACTGTTTATGAGTAAAAAATAACAATTTTTTTGTTGTTTAACTATTATTTTCACGGGGGTGTTAAATGAAACTAGCTGTTGGTGGGAATTTTGAATGCACAACGATCATGTGCTAAATGTAGCAGGAGGGATAATGATAGTCAAATATGGCGACATATTAGCAGTTGGAAATAATGGCAGAATGTGGATGGCAAAGAGCGAATGGGCAGATGAGCAGTTTGTAGGTGGGGGTGTTTGTCGTGGTAAGTGATTTATGGTTGGGGGGGCCACAATGGCCATGAATTTTCCATGTATAAAAAGTTGTGTTCATTGAATCTACTTTGCGGACCGCCTCGTTAAGTTTCGAGGGTACGGGGGGTCCCACTATTGGCTATGAACCGTTGATGGAGCGGGCTAGATCTCCATCGTTGATTGTTCTAGCTTTGTTAAACATTGACGGGCGGAGGTCAAGTCAAACAATTTATTATATTTATAAAATACAAAAACAATTAAACTATGAGAGGCGACATTTAAACATGCACACCCTTTTGGGATTTTTTAATTTAATTTGTTTTAATCCCTTTTATTTCTTTTTTTGACTATTTTTTATTTTATTTTCTTTCTTTTTTTAGCTATTTTTTGTTTTGTTTTCTTTTTTTTTTCCTTTTGTATTTTTTGTATTTTTCTTTCTTTCTCTATTTTTTTCAATTTTTTTCTTTTTCTCTATTTTCGATTTTTTTCTTTTGAATAGAAAGGGAAAAACCTAGAAAATATTTATAGGGTAAAAATAATTTACAACATCGACTCCATCTGGGGTTGCTTCCCCCTGTGGGATGCAAAGGACTTGCAAATCCATGTGCCTTCACCTCTGGCTATGGAGTCTTTGTTGTGAAAATCACACCTGCTGCTGAAATTTAAAGAAAACTGGAAATGTACAATGATGATGATTTCAAATATTTAGTACTGAATATAATTCTTGAGGTATTTTCCATTGACTGGCAATGAGGAATAATGTCCTTCTAGGTTCCTTAAAATGAATGTATTGTTACCCTTTGCTTCTGCAATGTTGAAAGGTCCCAACCATAAATCATCAAACTTTCCATGCTTGACATTTTCCTCTCTTCTGGAATCCCATCTCAGCTCTAGGTCTCCTTGTCTAAAATCTCTTTCCCTTTTCTTCCTATCAAACAAAATCTTCATTTTATCATGATATTGTTGAAGTTTCTGATGAACGTCATCTCTGTCTTGATTCAACTCAATGATCTGATTGATTATTCTTGAAAAATCATCAACTTCTTCATATGAATCCTACAAAAACTTCATAATTAGAAATGCTAAATGTGTAGGGAAAATTGGTTCAATTCCATATACAAGTTGGCAAGGAGATTTACCAGTATATATTTTAGGTGAAACTTTGTTTTCCCATATTGCATGTTTGAGATGATTGTCCCAACTATTTTTGTCATCTTCCAATACTTTCTTAATAACTTGAATCAGAATTTTATTTGATGATTATGCTAACCCATTACCCTGTGGATAATAAGGTGTAGAATGATGTAATGTAATTTGATACTTTTGACAAAATTATTTCATTTTGATACTACTAAAAGCTTGATCATTCTCTATAACAATTTGTCTTGGGAAACCAAATATGCACAAAATGTTTTCTTCAATGAATTTTATCACCACTGTATCAGTTGCATTATTAACAAGAATTGCCTCTACTCACTCTTTGAAATAATCAGTGGCTGTTAATATCCATCTATGTTGATTGCTAGAATCTAGAACTATTTATTTTATGAAATCTAATCCCCGTTGTAAGAAAGTAGATTCAACTGAAACTACAACAAGGGGAAGTGCTGCTAGCGTCTATTTTCCAGCAAATACCTGATATGGGATACAAATCCTCACCTTTTATCCAACATGTGCACACAATCTGGGCTAATAGAAACCTGCTCTCAAAATTTTATATGCAGTTGCCTTCCAAGCATAATGTCCTCCAAAAATGCCTTCATGAAATTGTTAAATTACTCCTTTAGTTTCACTTTCATTCAAACATAATAAGAGGATATTCAAAGAATCCTTCCAATACAAATTTGAAATTTTGATACAATACTTCATGGCCTTGAGTTTAAGAGATCTGCATTGATTCCTTGTGACTTCAAGAGGATACTCAAAATCATGAAGAAAATGCACTATGTCTTTATACCAATCTGAAAGTGAAAATTTCTCATCAAAATGTAAAGGAAGAGGAACATGATCTGTATTGGAAGAAGTTTCTTATGTATTCTTGTCAACTGAAATCTGAGAAGGTTCTTGTAGATTATTCTGACCTGAAACCTAAGAAGGTTCTTGTGGATTCTTCTCACCTAAAACTACATGATGTTGTTGATACCAAGTATCTTACAATTTCATTCAGCCAAAAGTTTAGCTAAACCATGTCCATTCACCAACTTGGTAGGTATAATACCGAGATACAACTCAAGTATCTTAGCAATCCATCTTCCCCTCTTTTCATCTGTATTAGGTTGAGTTAAAACTGCTTTTACTACATTGTTGGGGACATAAGAAATTATAGGAGAATGTAGGACATAAATACTAAATGATTTTAAAGCTTGCACCAGGGAATAAGCTTGTTTCTCTATGATGTCATATCTCAGTTCACCATCTCTTGTCACCCTAATAAAAAAAAGGAAATTGGTTGCTCATATCGATTATCATTATTTTGTAGTAAGACATTTAATATGGTAGAATCCGAGGCAAAGGAGAAGATACTAAAAAGTTTTGTGTAATCTTGATAGGCTAGTACTAGGGATTTTGAAATGGCCTTCTTGATCTGTGAAAAAGAATATCTAGGTTTTACTCTCCATTTGACTTCATGGTCCTTTTTAAGCATGTCAGTAATATCTTTCACAATCTCAACATAATTAGGTATAAATCTTCTCAAGAAATTTATTTTCCTAAAAATGATTGAATTTCCTTTTTGTTTCTAGGTAAACTGATTACTTGAATTATTGAGAATATTTTTGGATCAAAAACAACTCACTCCTTTGAAATTCTTTCTTTAATTTCCGAACTTGGACTGAATTGATTCATTATGACATTAGGAAGAGGAGCTTTAGGCACAAACTATAATTCATGTTGTATTCCCTGCTTATGAACTTTTAATTGAACTTATTAATCGCTTCATCTAATTAGCAACAATATTCAAGTGATTTTTGTTTTGATGTGCCCTGACAATAAATTCAACCCCATCTTTCTTAAGGTGATATTTATGCTCTCTCGTATAAAATATTGCATCACGATCATAAAGATAAGGACTTCCTAAGACAACTCCACATATGTCTATTGGAACCACATCTAATTCCACTTCATCAATGTAATTAGTTGTAATGGCAAATCTTAATCGACATTGTTTTGTGACTTTTATCTGAGTTGATTTATTTAGCTATCCTAATGGGTAAGGTCTTGAATGATTCCGTGTCTACAAACCCAAATTCTTAACTAAATATTTAGATATTAGATTGGTCTGTGATCCAATGTGAAACATTGTATCTATCTTTGTGTGCTTAGAAGTTATCCTTATGTTAAACAATTCAACTCTTTCATCCTCATTTGAAGGATTTATGTTCGATGAAGATGCAATAGTTTTCGAACTTGAACCAGTGTCAGAAGTTTTACTTGTCATAACCATGGCAGTTATCCTCCTTTCATCACCTAAATCTGAACCTAGATCTTTTTGGACTGCTACAATTGCCTTATTTTCATCCTTCTCCTTAAGGAACTTTTTGGGCTTAAGTTCTGGATGAAGTTTCCAACACTTAGATTCATCATGACTGATTCTCTGGCAATGAGAACAAGTAGGTCTTTCCCTCTGAGCTATCACTGATTTCTTTCTCTTTGAATTGTTATTCCCTTTACTATCATTGGAATATTTGATTTCCAGCTCTTTGGATGATTGCGATGAAAATTTGAATGGTCTGCCACCTGATTCAATATGTATGGCCTGAACACACACTTCATCAAAATCATTAGGATTAAACATCAATAATGTATGATGCAAATATGAATGTAAACTACCGATGTATTTTAATAAAGTTTCACACGTATCCAATGAAATACCAAGCGCTAATGCTTTCTTTTTGAACTCCTATGTAAACTACTAAACACTCTTCCCTTTACCTTGCCTCAGATGCTACTAATCAATAACAGCTTGCTACATGTATCATAAAGGATAGAATTGTTTCCTAAGAGCTTTTAAAAACTTAGACCATGAAGAGATAAATTATTCTTTACGCTTTACATCTATATGAGTTTTAATTTCCCATCAGATTAAATCTTTTCTCCCCATTCTAAGTGTAGCTAACTGAATTTTTGTTTTATTGTCAGAAATGTTGTGAATATGACAATACACTTATAACTACTTAATCCAGTTATCTAGATTTTCAGGATTCATCTTGCCATCATAAATAGGTAACTCAAATTTTACATCAAGTTTCAAAAGAGATGTTTTCTTAGGTTTCTTTTCTGTCTTAGATTCTGCACTGGAAGAAGAAGATGATGATGATGATGGAGATGATGAAGGTGAAGGTGGTTTATCAGCCTTGCCTTTACCTTTGTCCTTCTTCGATGTCTTTGAAGAAGAAGTTGTATCTCTCGCCTTCTTGTCTTTGTATAGTTCTTCCAACATTTGCTGCATAGTCAAGAATGCTTGTTGAAACTATTCATCACTCATCGTAGTTTCAGTGTTTTCACCTGCATCAGATCTGTCATGGTCGACTTATGAACGACTCATCACTTTCCAATCTCTAGATCAATATTCTCAAGGATTCCTTCTCCACAGTGTGACTTTGACCTGGTTAACATCCAATGGCAAATTCTACAAACACAACCTCGCTCTAATACCAAATTATATGATCTGAAATGATCATATGTTAAAATTGATGTAGAATCGATTATGCCATTAATGATTAGAATGTTAACTAAAAGTGCTGAAAACGTGAGAACTACTCGAGAAGAAGACTTTATGATAGTTGATAAAACATAAGTGAGGTGCAAAACAAAAGTGAAAACTGAAAAAACACAGTGATACCAGGCAGCAAGATTGATTACAAAGTTCGTCCCTAGTGGACTACGTCTCTGGGTCAGCATTCAAGATGGGCAACCACTTTATTAGGATTGAAGCTGGAGAGAACATTTACACAGAAAATTGGCCAAGATGAATGTGCACGTAGGCACTTCTGGTCACTATCAAAATATAGATCTTTGAGCTATCTTTCCAACACTTGTCACGGTTCCCAATTCCGACTTCGGATGCTTCTGTTATATTGAAAACAAAATCGATTATAACCTCCAGAACCTGCATACAAAATCCAAAACCACTCTCTTCCTATTCAATGAACAAAAACTGCCTCTTATAGCCCTGCAAGTACATTCGAACATCTTCTTCCCAGTTTAGGAATGAATGGGCTAATTTTAGGGTTTTGGTTAGGTCTTGGTCTTATTATGTTTTGCCACCTAGGTATAACACCATGGTCATTGAATTAGTTTTTAACAAACTGCAACAGCAAAACCCAAATATAAACCTTATCATAAAAAAAAATTGTGGCAGCTTGCTGACCGGGCGGAGGAGGTGGACCATTACATGTGACCAGCCGTGGTCTAACCACAGGCTGCCACCTCTGGGTTGAGCCCCGATGGTCTCAACTGACAGCGCTTCGATGGTTGCGGTCAGCCATGTGAACACAACTAACTCCGACATGGTTATCCAGGCGAAGGCTCCGGTCTGTTGTTTTGGAAACCCCGATGGTTAACCTTTTATGTGGCCACATGATCGCGCTGGGATTAGAGACTCCACACGGTCTAAGGTCTAACATCTCCTCTTGACTATTCACATGACCTGTGATCATCATTAACTTCCCCGTGCGATTTCCAAGCTCGGTGGTTAACATAATCCTGATGGCTTATGTAGACTCCACTCACATGTCAACTGCAATGGTCTCCCTAGCCACGTGATTAAGGCCCACAGTTATGACTGACATCTCCACCATTTAAACACTGATCACATGGTTGACTGCGGTTCTGACGCGGTCAGACTCCGCAGTTAAGACTGATAACAATTTCGTTATAATGTTTTGTATTGTTTTTAATATGGCCGAGAGTTAATACAAGGTTTTGTGTATTGGGTTAATACATTGAAATGGAATATACGTTTAGGACTTAGGTAATGGTCTAGAACTTGGGTGTATATGTATTTTTTAATACATTTAGGGTTATGATATGGTTTAGAACTTAGGTTTAGGTGTTTGAATGCATGGATTTAGGTGTATTAGGGTATAGTCTTAGGTTTTGACATTTTAATGCTTGGTTAGGGTTTTAGGTCTTTACATCAAATAGAAAAAACCCATTTACCACCAAATGTCACAAAGCGACATTAGCAACATTTGTCTCATGATGACGAAAACCAAACCCTGTAAAATGGACGAAAAAACCCACATTGACACCATATCCTGAAAAGTGGATGACAACCACATGTCCATAACCCAAATCCTGTGAGGAAAACAACAAACACATGTCGATGACCAAATCTTAGCCGAATTGATGACAACCACATGTCGACAGCCAGGTACAAAACCATATCAACCATAGACATTACTTGAACAACTTGAACCATAAACAACACTGTCGAAATTGAATGACACCAGACTGAATTGCTGACAATGACACTGAACCTGTGTAACTGATCTGACGAGATCCTCCTAGATCAAAGAACTAGCTGATCTCTCTAATGCCTTGCAGGAGAAGCCAAGGTGAAAAAATATTTTCTAATAAAATGAGGGGGTATATATAACGAAGGGTGATGCTTCCCCTTTATGACTCTTTGACTACCCTCACGACTTTTCAACTTCCTATGAATTTTCAACTCACATGACTCTTAATATTCTTGTGTGTCCATTGGAATTTCTCTTTACAATACATTTGATTTACAATATACATGGCTCACAATAGTCATGTGACATATGAAAACTCGTGACATGACTTGACATGACACTCCTGACATGGAATGACTTGATGGCTTGGCAATGTCAAGTCACTATTGTTGCTGAGTGATAGATGTGTTCTTGGATATGCTTTCTCTTCTCCTCCGCATAGCTTGATGATTTCAGGCCTTCAATGATTTTTGGTCTTGGTAGGTGGTTTCAAACTTGTCTCCCTTATCTTTCTCTTGATAGGTTCACTCATCCGTTCAACTACAGGTGAGTTTCTAGGCATGCTTCCCTCCTTCTTCTCCTTCTTCATCATGTTGCCATGACTTGATAGTGTACTAGTTACTTCAATTCACTCATGATGAGACAACATCAATCTGAAAATTCTCTAGTCTAAGATGATGCATTACTATCCATGAACTGAGCCGAGGACAAGTGAAAATTTGGGAGAGAGGGCCCAGTAACTGTGCCTTTCACAATTCCAGGTGATAGGTAGAGGGCTTGATAATTGGGACTGCACAAAGTGAAACTCAAGCTTAACTGAGGAAATTTTTAGCACAGTCTCAACTGGGGAGAAAAATTGTGCAGTGGCCACTAGGAGTCAAGATTGTGAAGTTTAGGCAGATAGTGGTTGATGCAGGATGAGGCCCTGTGAGACGGATCTGCACAATTTTCAGAGGAAAGGGGGACTGAGCAGCGGAGAGGCCTAGAGGACAAATCTGTGTAGTTCTAGAGGCCAAGGGAGGCAAGTATATCTGTTATAGACATTTTTGTGCCTTGCATCACTGAGCATGAAATGTCAATAATTAAGGGATCCAAAGTCCCTAAACATGTTGTTCCTACCCCTAGAGGAACAAGGCCATCAAACCACAACAGTTTACTAAAGTTCTCCACCAGAAAACACTCAAAAACAAGAAATTTCTGGATCATGTCAACTGCTCCACTGAGCATCTGCATTGAATGTCAAGTGCTCCACTGTGTACCTGCGCTGAATGTCAACTGCAAATAAGGCCACCTGCGCTGAGCGTACTTGGACAAGTGGCAGACTCATTCCTCAAGGTGTCAATGCCCAGGAAGCTTCCAAAATGACACTTGGATCAGGGAATTCGACTGGTGATGAGTAAGAGGTTCCAAATCTCCAAGTGGAAGCAAGAACCTCCAAGTGGACTCAGGAACTGAAGTGGGAGAGGACACTAGTCAGCTTCATGCCAGCCTCAAGCTGACTCATCCTTTCTCCAAAACTCCTATATATAGAGCTCTCTCATGAGGTCTAAGGAGGCTAGATTGTATTGCAAAGAATTGCTGTTGGATTGTGGTTGGATCATTGGGTGTTTATGCTTTTGAAAGGGGCTGAAGAAGGAATTCCTTGCTGCTGGGAAGGAGATGCTGGGTTGGAACCCTATGGGTTGTATCTCTTCCTGAACCCTGTTTATCAATCAATAAAGCTTCTTGGTTCCTTCCTATATGCTGGTGTTTATTGTATGATTTGCATTAGTGTATTTGATTTACTTCTAATCCTGAATCATTTATGAATATGTATATTTGCTTTTGTATTGTGTCCTTCTCTTGTTGCATGTAGCTGTTCTCTTGTCACAGGTAGCTGTTCTCTTGTGATCTCGTGGGAGCAAAAGCGAGGAGGCAAGTAGCTGTGGACACACAAAGCGGAGAGGATCTAGATCGAGGGACAATTGAAAGATAACGGTAAGTCTACCAATCTCCTCTCTTTCATTTTCATAAAGGAAAGAAACCGAAGTAGCTGCATTCGTTTGTTGCTAAGGCCCTATCACGCCTTAGGTGGATAGGATCGTCCTGCATAGGCATTTTTCCCCACAACAAATTGGCGACTCTGCTGGGGAAGAACTTTGTTTTTAGTCATTTTGTTTGAGCTTGCATCATTGTTTACCTCATAGACTCAACATCAACAATCGAACTGCTTTGCAAAGTAGAATGTTGCTGCTTTGATCCTTTACTGGGTTTTTGTCTATGATCTCAACAATGGACTCATAAATGACTTGATGATCCTTTGTGATAGTCTTTAGTAGACCTTTCAAAGTATCCCTCTGTTTATACCTTGCTTGTGTTTCTGATTTGGCCTCAAACAGTTGATTTTTGAGCATTTTATGACCCGGAAACCAAGAGAAACGAGAGTTTCTCCTTTCAGCGCAGGCACTATGAAGGCAGTCTGCATTTCAACGCAGGTCCCGTGAGGGCTACCTGCGCTGAATGTCAAACTGACAGTGTTGCACCTGCGCTGAACCAGTGTGGCCTTGTGCAGCTGGGGTTCCTTGCTGTCTTTTGCCTGTTTTGATCTCTGTTTTTGCTGCCTTTAACCAGCATAGGTACCACATCTGTAATCCCTTTTCTTTGCTTGTATTCCACCTCATTTTTGTACAAAAAGACTGTAAGTGTTTTTATGTGTTTGTGACGTCATTTACAGTTTTCCTTTGCATGAGCGAAATAGTCATCCTGTAGCCTTGATTCAGATCTGATTGATTGTGATCTTAGAAGAGAGTTCATTGGCTGTTTGCAGTTTGATTTATCATTTGCTTTTGCTTATTGGTTTGAATTTGTTACTTTTAAGTGTCGAAACAAGTATTTCTTTCGAAAATCGCAAAGTGATTGTAATGTCTTCTACCCTTGCTGATTTCGGAAAAAGTAAACTTGTTTATTTTCAGTCATTTAAGAGCAAATTCGAAGTTGTGCAAAAAGCTTTCTTTGTAGGCATTTATACTAAGAAAGTGAAAACAAACACCTGCATTGTGCATTTGCATTTTGATAAGTTTGCATGTTGGATTTAGGAAGAGTGCATTAGAGTGTGCTGATTGCTCTTTGAGAAAAGATAGTCGCTCTCTTTTCCCTTAGTAGCTAGGATTTTCAAAGTTGAAAGATTATAAAGCTTGCTTATCATCTTAGACTGCATTTAGGAATTTGTACCAATACATCTCGTGGTGATCCTGAAAGACAAACTTTAAAAAAGATCAACTTAAAATATATTGAATGAACCTAACAACGCTTTGCAACATAACGCTCACAGTAGAGGTCTAGGTAGAGACGTGTTCCGGCGTCGTTAAACGTAGTGACTGTCGATCTCTACGAAGGTGGGTGATTCCTCCTGAGAGACGATAGCACTAATACAGACTTGTGCTCCCACGTACCGTCGCGTATATATTGGGAGACCCCTATAGGCATATATCCTTTATCCTTAGGAAGCCGTGTCGGCCGCCCTACTGATCGCAATGCAGTGAACACAGCATTCATGAAGATCGACCACCCGTACCGTAAAACGTATTCTGTGTTTTGCGAAAGGTTTGGCACACCCTCTGCCTAGACCTCCAGAGCAGTTTCTTTTGGCCTTTTTCAGACTCTATAACAGAAAAAGTCCAACCGAGCATTTGTCACTTCGGGCTCGTTAAAACATCGAAGGAGACTAGAGTCATCTTTAGCTTTTTCTCGACTCTTTAAAACTGAAAAAGCAAGTTGTGTCTAAAGCGTCGTTAACAATTTATTTTAAACGGAACAATCACCCTTATTCCCGCGTTGATCTTTAGGTTGAAAAGATGGAGCACACCAACCAAGGAGTTCCCCTTGGTGGGAATCCTAGTCCCTTCTCCTCTTGGGGAGATGTTGGTGCGCCCCACATGGCCACATTGTCGCTTCCAGGACTGACAATTGGCCTACCTGTATGGCTCTTTTCAACCAGTGTCGTTCAGAATGCCGCCATTCCTGAGCAGTCGAGTCAACAGTTAGATCAGACAAGAGTTGCCTCCCAGCCTTCTACTTCATTTTCCTCTCCTCCTTCCTCTTCGCTTGAAGGAACTGATCGGTCAAAGAACCGGGTTCCTAAGGAGAAAAAGGAGAAGAAGAAGAAAGAAAAGAAGCAGAAGGAGCCTAAGGCAACTGGGGGCAAACAAGCGTCATCTAACAAAAATCCACACACCGCACTCGTAATGCCTAAATCGCCATGCGTCATATGCAGGGGAGACAACTTCCATAGAGATTTTCCATGTATCCCTCGGATACTAAGTGACTGGTCCCCCCGTTTGCACAATTCGGTAGCATCGACCTCTAATAGCCATGTCGATTGTTCACCGTCAACTAGTGGGAGTGAAGCTCCAGGACAGAGCGGGAAAGCTAAGTTTCCCTGCAGACTGTGTGAAGGCGATCATGCCATCCACCGTTGTCCCTTCTTAGACGAGGCGAAAAGAGTTCTAGAAGATCGCCCGATATTACGAGCGAATCTCCCTCCTGGATATCAAAAACTCTTGCCAAGTCCCTCGCTAGTTGAGAATCCGGTTGACCCGCCCAGGTGGTCAGCCGAAGCACCTGTCATTGAAGATGAACCGTCTGGATCCATGCCTGACGAAAGTCAAAAGGTTGATACGGCAGTTGACTCGGTTTTGCCTTCAGAGGCTCCATCTTCGAATGACACCATCACAGAGGAGAATCAAGACGACACCGTCCAAGTTCTCTTCATCAGCACCGACTCTGATGATCAAGGGGGCAACGCCACCATTCCTTTATCGCAGGAAGGAAGTTAGTCGGAGTGCTATCCGGCCGTTTACTCGGTCCCACCACCAAGCAACCTGGTTGTGTCCTTTGATTGGAACCAACTAGGCAGACCCCAGTTGCCAGCCAGTGTACCATTCAGAATTATTTGTCAAATATACAGAATGGTAATGGCTGGCACTATCATTGATGAGGGGGCATCTGTGAGTATCCTTTCCTCTATTGCTTGGAAAGCGCTTGGTTCGCCTGCGCTTTTGCCTGAGATGAGAAATCTATCAGGCTTTGATAAAGGAACCAATCGCCCTTTAGGAATCCTCCCCAATGTGCCAATAACACTGAAGGGGAAGACCATTCAAGTGAACGTGATGGTCGTTCAAGGACCCTTGGATTATAACCTACTCCTTGGACGAGACTATATATATTGCGTGGGAGCAGTAGTCTCCTCACTCTTTAGAGTAATGTGTTTTCCAGATGGAGGAAGAATGGTCAAGCTCGTGGACCAACTTTCGTTTCCCGGATCACACATCGCAAATAGTCGTATACCATCCCTAAATGGTCTATTCACGAAAGAAGTGTCTCAACCCACGGTCCATCCTCCTGATGAGCGCGAGTAATCCGGGAGGACATGACTGGAACCCAGGGGGCATGCGTCCTGGTCTACTTCGGCAGAGAACTTTGGGTATAAGATAGGATTTCCGCGAAGGAATATGACTAGTCCGTACCCCGTCCATGGAGGAAAGAGGGTTGTTCTAGAATAGAATTCTTTTGTCAAGGTACTTGGGAGAGACGAGACCCGTCTCCCATCTTTGTCTATTTCGGTAGACATTGCCGAGGAAGTGTTTTGTTTAACGAGACAATCTTTAGGTAACCTGAAAAAGGTAGACCAAGGAAGTGTTTTATCTAACGAGACAATCTTTGGGTAACCGGAAAGAGGTAGGCCTCTCTCGGTAAAACGAAAGTTTTAGCGGAGAGAAGTAGAGGTAACCTTGAAATTCTGTCTTATGCCTGGGGGCATGCAAACCTTTTGGAGTGCTTGCAAGGAGCGACTATTTATTTTTTTAAATTTTTAGGTCCTCCCTTTAAACCTGTAGGTCTAACCCTTTAAACTCGTAGGATTAGTCGTTTCTGAGCTTGCATAAAGAAAGGATGCGGAGCAAAGCGTAGTGAGATGAAGCTCCATAAAAAATAGCGATCTCACATGAGATAATCTTATCATATGACTGGTATATCGAGCAGTTTTAGCAGCATAGTTCATGCTCGTTAAAAAATAAACATAAGCTTTGAGCAGTTTTAGCAACATAGTTCATGCTCGTTAAAAAATAAACATAAGCTTTGAGCAGTGTTTTGGGAGTATTCAAGCTCGTTAAAAAATGAACCCATACCGGTAAATAACTATTGAGTATGTAACCTGATCAACCATAAAAAGCCTTGGTCGTGTTTCTGCAGCCATCACCTCCACCGTTCATTTGGCCGATCGTTTACCTCGATATGATTGTTTACCCATTTTGAGGAACAGCTGCGAAGAGTGATTTCACCTAGCCATCCTTGTGACACTGCCGTGATTGGAAAATTCCAACCTGTACCTGGAATATGCTGCTATCCCTATTCATCACTCGTTCCTCAGAAGACGAGTCTTCTTTAAGCTCTTTTCAATTGACTCGTGAAATATGAAAAGATTGCCGAGTTTTGGCCTTCCAGCTCGTTAAAGGACATGAAGAGCTATCCCTCCTCTAGATTTTAATCTTTTTGGACCTGAGGGATTATTGCACAAAAAGATCGAGCGCTTGTTTTGTTCGGCTCGTTAAAAGTACCGAAAACTCATCCCTTCTGTATTGTTTTATACTTTTTCGGACTTAAGGGATTAGATGACGAAAAAGGAATTTTGGAGTTAACTTTATGTACCTTTTCAGACTCTCTAAAAATGAAAAGGGCCGAGTTTTCCTTGTCGTTAGACTCGTTAAAATCATTAAATAGCGACAAACTTGTCTTTAGACGAGAACGAGTTTCCCTATCGCTAGGCTCGTTAAAACATAGCGATGGGCTTGCCTGAAGGGCAGGTTATAGAACAAGCATATGTTACCCTCCTCAAGCTTGACCAAAATAAAGAGGTACTGGTCAGCAATGACTGGGGAAAAATTGGGAAAAAATCAAGAAGTCTTTGATGGTAGCAGGTCGCTCTTGAACATGACACTTTTCCTCCGTATCACATCGGGTTGGGTTGTTTCATTCACCGGTCACATCACCATGGTCCTTGCCACACCATCCATAATTGGGGTAATGCTACCGATCCATCGCATCAGTGTCGCCATATGTTCAAGAGAAGTTGTTCAGAAAGAGTCAACCAAGTCCCATCCACTGCCATACATTATCCTTCATCCATTCATGACCGCCACCCTGAATCATATGTCACAGATTGTTTTCACCTCCACTAAAATCATTAGCTCCGTTCCGTGTCACTGATGTGGGATTCATTAAGGCCCTCCTTTGACGGATCGCTTCTTGTCGACATCAGCTCATTATCCAAGAAGTTGATCTAGGAACAACCCCTTCAGTACTTTGAAGCTTGCATGCCTCAATGGCAAGTTTCTCACTTCTTGCGACAGGTATACATCAATGACCTTCGACCAGAAGATTTTGCGTGGTGTTCGACGCCAAGTCCTTTATTCACACCACGTGAATTGTACTGCAGTACCTTGAGGGTCATTATCATTATCGATGATTCCTCTCACGCTTGTTAACGGTTTACATCATTGACCGATAATCAAGCGATGTCTTTCCATGTTCGACTTCAGCGAAATTCTCACATGGATCGACTTGTACTTAGAGTGAAGATCGAACGAGTTTGAAAACCCCAGATCTAGTTTCATCCATCCGGGCTGCGATAATATATTCATGAAAATAAAGACATTTTACATGTACATCATTGCAGCAGATGATCATCCTTCTCAAAGGATGATAGTTTCGCCAGAACTATCAGTCTACCATCAGACAATCGTCTGTTCTATGTACCAAAATGTATTTATAAAGCTGAGCATGGGAATGCCCGCCTCAGCTAGATCATGAAAGCAGAATGAATCATAATGTATTGTATTGTATCTTATTACAGGTCTCCTCCCAGCAACTGGATGAACTTCGGACTCCCCTGGATAAAGCATTTCACCCGATAAACGGCCTCATACTTTAGGGGGCAACTGTTATAGACATTTTTGTGCCTTGCATCACTGAGCATGAAATGTCAATAATTAAGGGATCCAAAGTCCCTAAACATGTTGTTCCTACCCCTAGAGGAACAAGGCCAGCAAACCACAACAGTTTACTAAAGTTCTCCACCTGAAAACACTCAAAAACAAGCAATTTCTGGATCATGTCAACTGCTCCACTGAGCATCTGCGCTGAATGTCAAGTGCTCCACTGTGTACCTGCGCTGAATGTCAACTACAAAGAAGGCCACCTGCACTAAGCGTACTTGGACAAGTGGCAGACTGATTCCTCAAGGTGTCAATGCCCAGGAAGCTTCCAAAATGACACTTGGATTAGGGAATTCGACTGGTGATGAGTAAGAGGTTCCAAATCTCCAAGTGGAAGCAAGAACCTCCAAGTGGACTCAAGAACTGAAGTGGGAGAGGACACTAGTCAGCTTCATTCCAGCCTCAAGCTGACTCATCCTTTCTCCAAAACTCCTATATATAGAGCTCTCTCATGAGGTCTAAGGAGGCTGGATTGTATTGCAAAGAATTGCTGTTGGATTGTGGTTGGATCATTGGGTGTTTATGCTTTTGAAAGGGGCTGAAGAAGGAATTCCTTGCTGCTGGGAAGGAGATGCTGGGTTGGAACCCTATGGGTTGTATCTCTTCCTGAACCTTGTTTATCAATCAATAAAGCTTCTTGGTTCCTTCCTATATGCTGGTGTTTATTGTATGATTTGCATTAGTGTATTTGATTTACTTCTAATCCTGAATCATTTATGAATATGTATATTTGCTTTTGTATTGTGTCCTTCTCTTGTTGCATGTAGCTGTTCTCTTGTCACAGGTAGCTGTTCTCTTGTGATCTCGTGGGAGCAAAAGCGAGGAGGCAAGTAGTTGTGGACACACAAAGCGGAGAGGATCTAGATCGAGGGACAACCGAAAGATAACGGTAAGTCTACCAATCTCCTCTCTTTCATTTTCATAAAGGAAAGAAACCGAAGTAGCTGCATTCATTTGTTGCTAAGGCCCTATCACGCCTTAGGTGGATAGGATCGTCCTGCATAGGCATTTTTCCCCACAACAATATCTGTGCATTATGGGGTTCCAATATGCAAGGGAAAATCTTGAGGACTAAGAGTGCGAAGTGCACAGTTCAAGGCTGACTGGGAAACACAATTGCGCAATTATGGGGATCAAGGAAGGTTGGTGGGATCTGGAATTATGTAGTACAACTTCCCTAGAAGACGGTGACTATGTACTGTGCAGTTCCAAGAAGTAAGGTCACATTAATGAGGGCAGACAATGCGCAGTGTGCAACTCAGTCGAGGCCCGATGAAGATGAGTTTCCCATTCGGTAAGATATTTGGAAAGTGGGTAAGTGCAAGAGGAAGATAGACTCATGATGAAATCAAACTGTGATCACATAATTAGCATACTTTGATGGAATGACAACATAGACCACCAAGACAAAAAGCAAAGAATTTCCCTTTGTGTGAGTGTCTCAAGTTAAGAAGCGACAAGTGTGACATTTGAGATAGACTTTCGGGCGACCGTGACAACACTTTTACGACAGTGCTCAATACTTTTTGTATTAGTGTGACAGGTGTTTACATCGTTAGGAAAACTCATATACACAAAAGTCAGCCTTTGAAACCACCAGTGAAGGCTCACAAACATGTCATAACAGTCAAACATGCCAAGAGACGACAGTTGATCCAACGAGAAAAAGGGAGAAAAATACCTAGAGAAAACACATGGAATGACTTTCAGTGTTTGCGTCCATACATGTCATTGAAGATATAATGATTTAGAAATGATAAGTTGTCATTCATACTATGCTAAGAGGTGTATTTTCACTTTGTTAGATATGCTTTGTTTTTCGTACATACCCTCCAAAGGGTTGTGAATCAGATGGAGTCTTCTTGCAGTCCTGACCTCTGATATTCTATCATACCCTAGGGTTACTTAGCCTTCTTATCTGATGATTATATTTTCTCCTCGTCTCCTTAAGTATCATATAGCATATCCTCCTTCTTCATCTCCTTCTTTATCATATTTCCATATCCTAGTAGAATTTATGTATCTGTAATCCACTCATGACAAGACGACATCAGTATGATAAAACCCTAGTCTATGATGTTATGTAATAATCCAATGACTGAGAAGGAACTGGTATACAGTCAGGGGGAAGATGGCTTAGTGACTGGACTGGACTAAGGGATAAGATTTCAGAGTGCCCACTGAGGGTCCAAAATTGTGCAGTTCAAGCAGGCAGTGGCTATTGTGGGATGAGGCCATGGAGGAAAAGCCTGTGTAGTTTTCAAAGGCAAGGGGGACTAGAAAACACCCCACTAGTGACTAAGTGACTTGGCCATGCCACTCTTGTTAACTACAACTTAAGTCATCTTGCTAATGTGGAAATTTTAATTTCTCTATTTGAATAAGGCATAAGTCAAATGAATCATTTTATTTCTACAATTTAATAGGGGGGATTCTTCCTTTTAGTCAAATGCTTCAGCTTAAGAGAATCCTAATTCAATGGCTAATGAAGACTTATGTCTTTCAACACTTGCATACTATGTGTAACAACCTTGGGTTAAAATCACAATATGCCTTCATGACCCATAGTCACTATGTTTACCAAGTGTTTTTATAAATGATTCATATGTGTTGAGGAAGTTGAGAAAATATCTAAGCCAAAGAATAGATTATCTACATACTTGTAATTATCATTGACAATGTTTAGGAAAATTCTAGACAGATCTAGGAAGCTAGCTTGTAGGATAGTCCTTAAATTTTGGAACTGAGTTTGTGGACGCATGCATAAAACTATGAAATCTCATCCACAACCGCATTAAGGGTGAGTTGTGCATGTGGCTAGAGCCTTCTAGCTGCATTGGTAAAACTGCATGCATGCGACTAGGCTATAAGTCAGGTTAAGAAGTTGTCTAAGCTCAAAGAGATGGTAACCAGTGGAATCAGGTTGTCAAGTGTGTGATCATATGTATTCGGGTGTTGCAGCAAGTGTTATACAAGTTGGTAAGTTAGGCCTGATTTCCATAGCTGAATCTTGGAATTTGTTCATGCATAGTAACTCTTAGCTAATGTTTACCCTAGTGAGCTTGTAAAAGTGGGTAAATATGGGGTGGGGTGTTACAGAGCCATATCATAGTAGGTTCATAGCACTTGACCTTGAGGTAAATGTAGATCGTTATGCATGCATGCCAACTATTTTGATCCAAGTGGATGTTGGTGGCTACCCACCTATCCCACTTGGACCCCCACAATTGTCTCTTACAGTTTTTCAGTTTCCTTAATTGTAGCACAATTTACTATTTTTAGTAGTTTTTCGAGTCTCGAACTTCCGGAGCCGTTTTGAGGCTTTAAACGACTTTTTTTTGGGAAAAGTAGAAGCAACATGGGTCCATGGACCAATGTTTCTCATCAAAAAGTTGTAGTCCCCAGATATATCTTTCTAACGAGGTATTGTGTGCATCAAACGAAGATCGTATGCCAAAGTTATGACCCCAGGAAGTTGATGTTCCAATTTACCCAAAATGGAGCCCATAGTTTGGCGCTTCATCTCCTAGGGTTAGGTTTTTGGATGTTTAGGGTTTTCCATTATTTCTCAAAAATAAATAGGCCTTCGAGCCTCATTGTAAGATAGTTCAGAGGCATGTACCTGCCATATCTCTCCTCAGAGATAAGCTACCATCGCTTGAGCTAGTTTATTTCCATTTCTGTTTGTAAGCATATTTCATTATTTAACATTAATGAAATGAAGTATTATTTCTGTTGTATCTTTGTATTTATGGTTATCTCTGTAATTTGTTGTGTTCCTGTTTAAATCTAGATCAATGGTATCAGAGTGGTCTGCTCTTTCTCTGTTTTTCTTTGCATGTCCCCAACGAGGTCAGGATATAAGGAGTTAGGGCTTGAACTGGTCGAACCTTTGTAAGACCAGCCTCGCAAATCCCAATGGCCTCCCATGGCGGATGAAAAGAATGACGAGGGGGCATGAGATCCTATCAAAATCTTGCTAGAAGAATCCCTCGAGCGATAAAGGAACACAATGATGGACAACTTTTCCTAGATCCTTCAGCGGACACCCTTTAAGGTACAAGTTAACTTTGAAATCCCCATATTCGAGGGTTAGATAAATGCAGATGCCATAGATAAATGGCTAAATTTTCTAGAGGGTTATTTTTTTGTTCATGATTTTTCCAGCCAGGGAAAGATTACTTTCGCTCTTCTGAAAATAGCCCCCCACATCAAGGATTGGTGGGAAACCTACTCCGAGCAGAAGGATGAAAGTATGGGTTCACTATTTTCAGCCACACCCACTTGGAATTCATTTTGGGATGCCATCAAGGAGCAGTACTACCCTGTCAAGAGCTATGAGGAAAAATACATAAAGTGAACCACGCTGTGGAAGGGAAGGGACCAAGATGTGTCGGAGTTCACAAATATTTTTCATACCCTTCGCATAAAGTTGGGTCTCAAGGATTCTAAGCTTCATTTGGTACTCAAATACCATGCCTACCTACATAGATACATCCAGGACGAGATGGAGTTCCTAAACATCTCCTTGCTTGGCATAGCATTCTGATACACTGTCAAGATCGAATAGAAGTTTAAACAAAAGAAGCGAGACTTTGGGTCTGTGAATCCGAAGAACAAAGGAAAAATCCAAGGCAGGGTGACCCAAGACAACTTGTCAAAGCTGCAAGAAAATAACAACACCACAGAGTCAAAGAAGGACACAACAAAGTGGTGTGAGTTTCATAAGAGCCCCACTCATAACACAACTGAGTGTCGGACCAAACAGTCGCTAGTGGTTGAGTTGAAGGCTTCAGAATCAGATGCATGTTCTGACCCTGGAATGACAAAAGGAAGCAAATCATTGATGTGGAGCCCAGCACCACTATTGCCCCCGCCAAGGTCCAAAAGATTGAGCTCAAAGATCCAGAAGAGGGGAAGCATCTTTTCCACTCACAGATGCGGGTGAAGGGTTCGCCGCTGCAAGTCATTATCGACAGTGGTAGCCAAAAGAACCTCATTTCAGCAGATGTCATGAAGCGACTGGGACTACCGACCATACCAAACCCTCATCCATACAACATCGAGT
Organism: Pinus tabuliformis; assembly: GCA_031772625.1. Classification (NCBI taxonomy): domain Eukaryota; kingdom Viridiplantae; phylum Streptophyta; class Pinopsida; order Pinales; family Pinaceae; genus Pinus; species Pinus tabuliformis. The sequence continues at coordinate 383,216,040 of CM062813.1, forward strand.
GGCTTCATCAAGGATGAGATCTCCGAGTCTACCGGCAGTGCAACCTTCCCTTCAACATCAAGCCCTCCACAAATGAGGTATTATGTGATGTTGCACTGCTTGATGTTTGTGATGTATTATTAGGAAAACCATACTTATGGAGGTGACATGCTGTGTATGAGTTAAGGCCTCGCACTGTTATTATTTCTTTTTGTAATACATTAAATAGGATAGCGGAGGTAGCCCCACCTACTGCCACTTCTTTGATCTCTGCTAAGAAAGGAAGTAAGATTATCCCCTAGACTAGGAAATTTATTTCTGCCTGGTTCGCCCTCAAAGTAAGGGGAAGATTGTAACCACATCCATGGCCCCCGGGAAGTGTTCCTCCACGCAGAAAAAGTTGGGGGATACGGTCATGAAAGAAGACATGGCCATCTTCTCCTCACCCATACGGGTACCATTGCACTGTCAGGTCAAGCATTCATTCGATATGACTCCTAGAGCACCTCTACCCAACAGGTCGATATATCACCACTACATTCTAGAAAATTCCAAGTACAAGCAACAACATGATCATCATCAGGTACCTCACAAGTTTCAGGTGGGTGACAAAGTCTGGTTGCATCTACAGAAAGAATGCCTTACAAGAGCACATCAGAAGCTCAAACCACTCCGATATGGTCCTTACACCAGTACCAAGGTTGTGGGAAACAATGATTTGGAGCACAACATTCCCCCATTCCTTCACTTTCACTGAGTTTTCAATGTGGACTACCCTTGACCAAGCTTCCCACCATTACTAGACACATCAAAGGTTGCAGAACAACTCACCATGGACCAAGTTCAGTAGAAGTTTCCTCATCTCATGGAGGAACTCAACGTAATGGGGACCATTCCTTCCTAAGGGGGGAGGAATGATGCAGGTGGATGTTGGTGGCCACCCACCTATCCCACTTGGACCCCCACAACTATCTCTTTCATTTTTTCAGTTTCCTTAATTGTAGCACAATTTACTATTTTTAGCATTTTTTCGAGTCCTGAACTTTCGAAGCCGTTTTGAGGCCCTAAATGACGTTTTTTTTTGGAAAATTAGAAGAAACATGGAACCATGGACCAATGTTGCTCACCGCAAAGTTTTAGTACTCAGATAGATCTTTCTAACGAGGTATTGCGCGCATCAAACGAAGATCGTATGCCAAAGTTACGACCCCGGGAAGTTGATGTACCAATTTACCCAAAACAGGGCCCATAGTTTGGCGCTTCATCTCCTAGGGTTAGATTTTTGGATGTTTAGGGTTTTCCATTGTTTCTCAACAATAAATAGGCCTTTGAGCCTCATTGTAACATAGTTCTGAGGCATGTAGCCGCCACATCTCTCATCAAAGATAAGCTACCATGGCCCAAGCTAGTTTATTTCCATTTCTATTTGTAAGCATATTTCAGTATTTTACATTAATGAAATGAAGTTTATTTATGTTGTATCTTTGTATTTATGGTTATCTCTGAATTTTTTTTTTGTTCCTATTAAATCTGGATCATATTTATTTTTATCTCTATTATATCCATGTGCATGATATGCTTTTTTTATTATTATGTATCATGCTAATCTAGATTGACTTATGCATATGTAATAGCTTCACTAGCAGTAAGTTGACGTAATGCTTTTCATTATGCCTTTTATGCTATCTAACATGTTGGGTGTGGAGCCTAATTATCTTCTTTATTCAGAGGTATCGCCGCATTGGACCCCAGTTCGTAATGTGGCAGCAACACCGCCCATAAAATGTACGTTACAAGGGGGTCCAAGGGTGGGTGGTTGCAATCTTTGGGAGCACCCCCCCGGTGGGGGATTGGGGGCAGCGCCCCCGAAGCTAAAAATAGATGTAAAATGTAGAAATTCCCACTGTAGATCAACAAACTATGCAATAGACTAAAGAAAAATACAAGATCTACTTCTACAACAAACTTTACGAAAGCTTAATCGAATTGAGAAAGATCAATGAGAACACATATAACTAAGAATGAGAAATCAATCACACATAACACAGAGAAATAACCCAGGGAAAGCCTCAACCTAAAACCCCAATCTCTGTATTATCATACAAGTGGAAATCTTGTTCATGTTACAAAAAGAATAAGCTCTCAATCTATCCTACTCTCTCTACAATCAAACAATACAACTCACAGACTGAATAGACACTGTATATGTCCTCCTCAAGCCCTCCAAGCCTCTTATTTCCTTGCATAGTTTTTCTTGGGGTCCACTGATGCCACATGTGTGGATTGGCCTCATCACACTCACAAAACCTGAAGAAGTAACTACACAATCTTCAAGGAAATAATTCCTTCTGCATGCAAGGGATCCATCCTCTGACCAAACAATCCCACTAGAATCTTCTACATCCAAATGGCCTCACATGCAGCCTGACTAGCAGCCATGTATTCAGCCTCTGCTGAGCTAAGTGCAACTGATCTCTATTTCCTACTGTACTATGAAACTGCAGCTGAACCAAGGTTGAAGATTCATCCAGAAGTGCTCTTCCGGTCTGATGGACTCCCTACCCAATCCGCATCTGTGAAGCCCTGAAGCTTCACTCCCTTTGTCCATCTATACCACAATTCGAAATAAGATGTTCCTCTGAGGTATCTCATCACATGCTTCGCTACCTTCCAAAATAGCTTGGTAGGCTAAACGATAGCTTGACTCAGTTGGTTCACCGTAAAGCATAATTCAGGTCATGTGTTCACCAGATACATAAGTGAACCCACCAGCTAATGATAAATAGTAGCAGCTACTGCCTCACTTGAAGTAGCATCCTCCTTCCTCCAGTTCCCAGCTAAAGGAGTCTACATGGGTTTGCACTTCTCCAAGTGAAAGCGCCTAAGTATCTCATTGGAAGACTTGACTTGAGACACAAATACCTTACCATATTTTTTCCACACCTCCATGCCTAGAAAGTAGTGCATAAGATCCATGTCTTTCATTTCAAACTCTCTTGCAAGGTCCTCCTTGCAAGAATATATCACCTGATCATCACCTGTCAAAATCATATCATCAAAATAAAGAATAATGATCAATGGTTTACCTTCTACCATGATGCGATAAAGATTCACATCTGCTTCACTCTTGGTGAAGCCCAACCCAGTGAAATAGTTGTCGATCGTGGTGTACCAAGCATGGGGTGCTTGCTTCAGCCCATACAAAGACCTCTTGAGTTGGCACACATGTGACTCACTATTTAAGGTCTTAAAATCCTCTGGCTGCTCAATGGACACCTCCTCCTCAATCTTCCCATTAAGGAATGTTGTCTTCATGTCCATTTGGTGGATCTTCCACCCCATCTGAGATGATAATGCCAACATCAATCTAATCGATGAGTACCTTGCTATGGGAGAAAAAGTCTCATCGTAGTCGATCCCCTCAACAAGTGAGAAACCTCGGGCAACAAACCTTGCCTTATGTTTCTCAACACTACCATCGACTGCCAGCTTTACCTTGTTAAGCCATCTGGAACTCACCACTGACTTACCCTGAGATCCCACACACTGTTCCGAATGATAGAGTCATACTCCTATACCATTGCATCAACCCAGACTGGTTGCTGCATTACCTCCTCAAATGAGGAAGGTTCGATATCTACACACTCCCCAACCAGGGCCATGTACCTAGTGTACCGCTCAGGCGACCTCCTCTATCTGTGCTGAGAAGATGGTTGTCCCACATTCTCCTGCGCATCCAGCATCAACCTGTCAACTTCCCTTGAGTGTTTCTGTCCATATCTGGAAGTCTCAGCATGAGTGGATGTCTCCACTCTCGGATCCTCTGCATGCAGCTACTCTACATCAATCTGAGGCTTCTCCTCCTTAGGAACTGAAAGTTCCTCCTCTGCATGCAACTTTAGCTCCCTCTCAAGTGATAAGCACATGGCTTTCTGCTCGTCGAAATTTAGATCCCTACATACCACTGTCCTCTGAGTGATAGGTAGGTACACCCAATAGCTGTGGGGTGTATCTATGTACCCCACAAGTATTCCCAACTCATCTCTTGGGTCTAGCTTCTTCCTAGCATCTTTGGTCACATGATAGTAATCTGATTATCCAAAGATTCAGAAGTGACTTACATTAAGTCGCTTCCCGGAAAATGCCTCCATAGGTGTCTTCATCCCCAGTATACAGTGTAGGCTTCTGTTTTGCAAGTATACTGCTGTATTGCATGCCTCAGCCCACAAATGCAGTGGTAGGCTTTGGTCATGCAACATCACTCGAGCTGCTCCCACAATCGATCTGTTCTTCCTTTTAGCCACCCCATTCTGCTGTGGTTTATGGGGTGCCGTCAATTCCCGTTTAATTCCTTCTGCAGTGCAGAAGTCTTTAAAATGTTGGGAGACATACTCTCCACCATTGTCGCTATGCAAGGATTTTATTCTCTTTCCAGATTCTTTCTCTGCCAAGGCTTTAAACTCACAAAACCTCAAGAAGGTTTGATCCTTCTTTTGCATAAAGTAGATCTAGCATCTACGAGAAAAATCATCAATAAAAATAACATAGTACCTTTGTTTAGCGGTGGATGCTGTAGAGAAGGGTCCAAAAACATCTGAGTGAACTCGCTTCAAGATTGCTCTAGCTCTACTGTCTCAATTTGGAAAGGAAGATTTCGCATACTTACCCAAGGTACAACCTTTGCATGCATTTGTTTGCTCAAGTTTTCCCTTGGGTAATACGGTAGAAATCTGTTGCATGATATTTAGGGCTCCATGGTGCAAGTGGCCTAGTCTTCTATGCCATAACTCACCAACATCTTATCTTTGCACCATCTCAGCTTTGGAACTCAATGCAGCACAGTCATCTACCTCCATCTTGTAGAGATTCTTTACTCGAATCCCAATTCACTTTATCTGCCCAGTACTGATATACCTCAGGAATACCTTTCCTTTACTAAAGACTACATCATAGCCTTTATCTTCTAGCATAGTGACAGACACAAGATTCTTCTTCAGACCTGGTACATACTTTACATTAGTCATGGTGAGGGGAGCTCCATGCTCCCTCTAAAACACAACCGTACCTTCACTTGAAACACAGTACTTTCCATCATCGCCCATCTCGATCTGCATCTGGAGATCCTTCTCCTCCAAGGTACTGAAAAGATTCTTGTCACCTGACATGTGGAATGAAGCTCCACTGTCCAGGTGCCACACACATCACACCATGGATGAAACCATGCATGCGATAAGAGATAAATCCAGCTCAAACTGTGAGGCCAGTGCCTCACCATCAGATTCCTTCGAGGAACCCTTCTTGGATTTCTTTTTTGGAAAATTCGTAGCATAATGGACCACTTCATGACAATGAAAGCATTGCACTTTCGATTTGTCAATCTTCTTCCCACCATGGGAGGAACCGGATTTGGGATGGGACAGCTGCCCTTTCCCTTTCCTTGCCTTACTCGCTAAGACTAGATTTTCCTCATCATCTTGCTTCAATGAGGATCCATCTCTAGTGCTTCTTCTTATTTCCTCATGCATCAGATCTGACCAAAGTCGTTCCCAATCTAGCATTTTTTCTCTTCCATTAACCGAGTCTTGGTAGCTATGCTAGCTCTTAGGAAGATCGAGGAGTGCAAGACTCACCATGTCATCATCAGCGGTCATGATCCCTACACTTCCAAGCTCATCCCTGAACGTGGTGAGCTTGCTCAGATATGTAGAGATCATGTTGCCATTTTCACACTTGATCTTATGAAGCTTGTCTTTCAGCAATAGCTTCCTCTGATCGTTGTTGTTCTGATATATATGTTTCAATGTTTTCCACATTGAAAATGGTGTCTCCTTCCATGGAGACTCGAGACTATGTGGTCTCGAGCTCCCTCCAAAAGGATTCTCCTTTCTTTAGCCACACATTTCTTCCATTTCGCCAATTGAGTAGCATTAGTTGGCTTGGGGACTTCTTGATCAATGAAGTCCTTTAGACCGTTATCCTCTAATACTGCTTCAATGTGATCCTTCCAGGCTATATAATTCGAGCTGCCATCAAGGGCATACTCGAGTCTTAAACCGCTAAACGCCATTGATGAAATTGAGATGTGATAAGAACTTGATTTCTATATTTAGGAACCTCAAACTTCGAACTTCTCCCTTCTTGTATATTGTTCTTTGCCTTGATCACCTTTTCTCCGATACAATGTAGAAATTCCCACTGTAGATCAACAAATTATGCAATAGACTAAAGCAAAATACAAGATCTACTTCAACAACAAACTTTGTGGAAGCTTAATCGAATTGAGCAAGATCAATGAGAACACATATAACTGAGAATGAGAAATCAATCACACATAACATAGAAGAAATAACCCAGGGAATGCCTTAGCCTAAAACCCCAGTCTCTGTATTATCATACAAGTGGAAATCTTGTTCAAGTTACAAAAAGAATCAGCTCTCAAGTTATCCTGCTCTCTTTGCAATCAAACAATACAGCTCATAGACTGAATAGACATTATATCTGTCCTCCTCAAGCCCTCCAAGCCTCCTATTTCCTTGCGCAATTTTTCTTAGGGTCCAGTGATTCCACATGTGTGAATTGGCCTCATCACACTCACAAAACTTGAAGAAGTAACTGCGCAATCCTCAAGGAAATAATTCCTTCTGCATGCAAGGGATATTCACAATGGAATATTCTAGAAACTGATAGTACACTGTCCCTCCATCTGATCTCAACTCGGTCTCTGTCTGAACTGACATGCATGAGTTATTTATGAGAGAATATTTAGTTATCTGAAGTGCAACAGTTACATGCATGCATGCATTAACTAACTGAAATCACATTCATTCAACAAACTTTTTGAATTAATCTAATTGGACTTGACTCAATTAACTGAGCCAACTAATTACAACTCATCCTTATCTATTTAACTGATGGATAAATTCCTCAATTAATGGAGAAACTGTTGCATGTCGCCACATAGACTTCATGTTTGATTTTCTACAACTATTTAACTCATGGTGAATTAATTAATTATTTTACAAACAACTACTAAGATCAAATTCATATTTTTACTTCTCTATTTTAGTTCAGGGACTAACTAAAATAGGAAGGTATCCCGAAATGCTATTTATAGAGGTACTAAATTTAGCACTTCTATATTTAGCATTTCTTGTTGCTATTTTCAACATAAAATTGCCTTGTAAAATGTTGTAATTTCATAGTCAATTTGGGCCTTTCATTAGGCAGAGATCAGATGGTAAAAGTTATGTTTAATTAGGGTTTTTTTTCCCTAGAAGGCAACCCCTTGCTATATATGAGGGAATTGTATTGCGTCTATGTAGATCTGTATTCTGAGTGAGAAAGGGAGAGGATATTATGTGAGACTGAAGAGGGAATTATAGCGGATCTGATCTAGCTTGTACCTCTTCATTTTGTTGGATAATATAAAAGGAAGAACTAGCTGTTTCTCTGTGGACGTAGCCCAAATTGCGTGAACCACGTATATCTGTGTCTCTCTTTTTTATGTGTTTTTTGTGTTTATATTTCAGCAATATATTTTTTGTGTTCCATTTCTCTGTAATATATAATTTTCTAACAACTGGTATTAGAGTCGAAGGTCTATTTGGCTGATAAACTTACAAGAGAGAAGGGTTCCTGGTTCAAGTGGGAGAAATGGCAGAAGATGGTAGGTTTAGGGTCGAAAAATTTAAGGGCCAAAACTACCAACTATGGAAGATGTAGATGGAAGATTATCTATATTAGAAAGATTTGTACCTACCATTGAGTGGAAAGACAAAGAAGCTGACGAGTATGACAGACACAGAATGGGATATTCTCGATAGAATGGCACTTGGAACAATACGGTTGTGCCTAGTGGCATCGGTGGCCTTTAATATTTCAAAGGAAATGAAAACAGAGGGTTTAATATCGACATTGGCCAAATTATATGAAAAACCCTCAGCCTCAAATAGGGTATTTCTTATGAAGTGTTATTTAATATGAAGATGTCAGAAGGTGGATCTGTTGCTGATCATTTAAATGAATTTAATAGAGTTACCAGTTAGTTAAGTTCAGTAAGGGTAACTTTTGATGATGAAATTAGGGCTCTGTTATTTCTTTGCTCATTTCTAGAAAGTTGGAATGGTTTAGTTATGGCCATTAGTAACTCTATCTATAGATCTAGTACTTTAAAGTTTAATGATGTTTTTGATGCAATCCTTGGGAACGAAATGCGACGAAAAAGCTCCAGTGAGGCATCAGGTAATGTTTTGACTGCAGAGACTAGGGGAAGAAAATGGAAAGAGAAAAGAGCCCAGGATATCGCAGTAAGTCAAGGAAAAGAATATCCAAGTCCAGATCAGGGATAGTGTGCTAGAAATGTGGGAAGAAAGGACACCTGAAGAAAGACCGCAAGTCTCGGAAGGGAAAAGAAGGAGATGCGCAGCAAGAAAACAATCATGAAGCAAATGTGATAGGTCATGTGTTGTAAGATGCTTTGATTATTTCATTAGAAAATATTATTGATGCATGGGTGGTAGATTCAAGGGCCTCATTCCATGCCACACTTGATAGGAAACATTTTCATGATTATGTTCAAGGAGATTTTGGACAAGTTTAATTGGGTGATGATAAACCCTGTAAAATCATTGGAATTGGTACAATTTTCATAAAACAGAATAATGGAAATCAATGGCTATTCAAGGAGGCAAGGCATGTTCTAGATCTGAAGAAAAAATTGATTTCAACAGGACAGTTGGGAGGTGAAGGTTGTGTAACTACTTTTACAGATAAAACCTGGAAGGTCACTAAAGAAACCCTGGTAATAGCAAAAGGAAAAAAGATTGGTACATTGTATTTATGCAATGGTATTTCTATTTATGTTAATGCTTTAACCTCTATAGGAGAAGATACGGTTTTGTGGCATCATAGGCTCGGGCACATGAGTGAGAAGGGGATGTAGATTCTTCACTCAAGAAATTTTTTGCCAGGTTTGAAGCATGTTGATTTAAAATTCTGTGAGAATTGTGTTTATGGAAACAGAAGAGAGTCAGATTCCTTAGAGTTGGGAAGGAAAAGAAGAGTGAAAAATTAGAGCTTGTGCATATAGATATATGGGGACCTGCTTAGGTATCATCTCTCGGTGGCTCTCATTATTCTGTTACTTTTATTGATGATGCAACTAGAAATACCTAGATTTATTGTACTCAAAATAAGTCTGATGTATTTGATACTTTCAAGAAATGGAAATCTTTGGTAGAAAATGAAACAAGAAAAAGGTTAAAGTGTCCCAGATCAGACAATGCAGGTGAATATTTCAACAAAGAGTTTGATAGGTACTATTCATAGAATGGAATTTGTAGAGAGAAGATAGTTCCAGGAACACCACAAGGAAATGGTGTGTCAGAAAGGATGAACAGGACAATCATGGAGCATGCAAGGTGCATGAGATTGCATGCAGGATTGCCTTTACAATTTTGGGAAGATGTTGTAGATACCGTTGTTTATCTAATAAACAGAGGGCCTTCAAGTTCCTTGGATGGTGGTATTCTAGAGGAGGCATGGACAGGCAAAAAGGTAAACTACTCATTTAAAAAAAAAATTGGCTGTGAAGCCTTTGTCCATATTAATAAAGAAAATAGAACAAATCTTGAGGAAAAATCAAAGAAATGTACCTTTATTGGATATGGTGTTATTTTGGTTATCGCTTTTATGATTATGAAAAACACAAAATCATTAGAAGAAGAGATGTCATATTCAATGAAAAGGTTTCGTATAAGGATCAGATGCAGGAAAAGAAACAGGAAAAAGAAAATAGAGAATACACAATGCTTGATGAGATCACAGAAAAAGTGAAGGTGCCTGAAAATAAAAATGATCAACAACCATAACAACAACAGCAACAACAACAACAACAACAACCTCAAACACCTGAAAGTGGTCTTAGAATATCTACCAAGATAATTATACCCCATAAATGATACTCTCCTTCATTATATTATTTATTGTTGACTGGTTCTGGTGAACTGGAATGTTATGAAGAAGCAGTGTAGGTAGAAACAAGGAAGAAGTGGGAGCAAGCCATAAAAGAAGGGATGGAATCCTTAACACATAACCAGACTTGGGACTTAGTCAGGTTTCCTGTAGGTAAAACAACATTACAGAATAAATGGGTTTACAGGATGAAGGAAGAAGATGGAGGTAGAAAAAGGTATAAAGTTAGACTTGTGGTGAAGGGGTTTGTATAGAAAAATGGTATATACTTTGATGAGATATTTTCTCCTATGGTTAAAATGACTTCAATTAGAAATATTTTAATTCTAGTAGTAGCAGAAGATTTGCATCTTGAGCAGTTAGATGTAAACACAACCTTTCTCCATGGGGATTTGGAGGAAGAGACATATATGAAACAACCACAAGGATATGAGGTAAAAGGGAAGGAGAAACTAGTGTGCAGGTTGAAGAAGAGCTTGTATGGCTTAAAACGGACTCCAAGGTAGTGGTATCTAAAACTTGACAGGTTTATCTCTAAACAAGGTTATACTAGATGTCACTCTGATCATTGTGTTTATCTCAAAAGGAAAAATGATGGAAACTATATTATATTTTTATTGTATGTAGATGACATGCTTGTTGCAGGTTCTAACATGCAGGAAATAAATGTAGTCAAAAGAAAATTGGAAAACTCATTTTCAATGAAGGATTTGGGTGCTGCAAAACAAATCCTTGGTATGAGAATAACTAGAGACAAGAAGAATCGAAAATTAACATTGTCTCAAAGTGAGTACATAGAAAAGGTGTTGAAAAGATTTAATACACAGAATGAAAAACCAGTTAGTATACCTTTGGCTAGCCATTTCAAACTGAGTAAGGAGATGTGTCCCAAGACTCAGGAAGAAATGGATTATATGTGTAAAGTTCCATATGCATCAGCAGTTGGAAGCTTAATGTATGCAATGGTCTACACAAGGCCTGATATTGCACATGCAGTGGGAGTTGTAAGCAGGTACATGAACAATCCAGGAAAATAACATTGGATGGAAGTGAAGTGGATTCTCAAGTATTTGAGAGGTACCACAAATCAAGCATTATGTTTTGGTGGTTCAAACATTGCTCTATAGGGGTATGTTGATGTACATATGGCAGATGATAGAGATAACAGGAGGAGAACAACAGGGCATGTGTTTACTGTAGGTTGAACAACTATCACTTGGGTTTCAAAACTGCAAAGTGTTGTTGCACTCTCAACAATGGAAGTAGAGCATGTTGTTGCTACAGAGGCTAGTAAAGAAATGATTTGGTAACAAAGGTTTCTAGATGAATTGGGTAACAAGTAGGGGTTGGGCATGTTATACAGTGACAGCTAGAGTGCCATACATCTTGCAAAGAACTCTACATTTCATTCCAAGACTAAACATATACAACTCAAGTACCATTTCATACGGTCAACATTGGAATATGGACAGTTGAAGCTGGAAAAGATACACACTAGCCAGAATCCTGGACATATGTTAACAAAAGTTGTAACCAGGGATAAACTGAGATTCTTCTCAGTTTCAATTGGTCTTCAAGTATGATGAAGAAGATGAGAAACAGCCAGGGCCAAAGTGGAGTCATTGTCCAGCAAATGAAGCAACGGTGGAGTTGCTATAATCAATCTCCAAGTGGGAGATTGTTGGGTGTGGAGCCTGATTATCTTCTTTATTCAGAGGTATTGCACATTGGACCTAGTTCATAATGTGGTGGCAACGTCGCTCGTAAAATGTACGCTACAAGGGGGGTCCAGGGGGGAAATTGTGATCTTTGGGAGCACCCCCCCTGCAGGGGATCGGGGGCAGCACCCCCGCAACTAAAAATAGATGTAAAATTGCCTTGTAAAATGTTGTAATTTTGTAGTCAATCTTGGTCATTCATTAGGCGGAGATCTGAAGGTAGAAGTTATGTTTAATTTAGGGTTTTTTTCCCTATAAGGCAACCCCTCGCTATATATGAGGGAATTTTATTGCGTCTATGTAGATCTGTATTCTGAATGAGAAAGAGAGAGGAGATTGTGTGAGAACGAAGAGGGAATTACAGTAGATTTATTGTAGGTTGTATCTCTTCATTTTGCTAGATAATATAAAAGGAAGGACTAGTTATTTCTTCGTGGATGTAGCCCAAATTGGTTGAACCACGTATATCTGTGTCTCTCTTGTTTTATATGTTTTCTGTGTTTATATTTCGGCAATATATTTTATGTGTTCCATTTCTCTATAATATATAATTTTCTAACATAACAATGATATGTTTTAGGAAATATAAGGCTAAGAGATGAAGAGTAGAATGGTGGATTACATTTCATATGACTCCCCATATAGGCCAGAAGAGAAACAGTGGGATGGGCGAAATCAGTTGAATAATAGGGAGAGGGGGACTCTCCTGATTTAGCAGATACAATGAGAAGTTGAAGGTAGAGATCATAAGTTAAAAAGTAGATAATGAGAGGATTATTGAAGCACATCAAAGGCCTGCGAAAGCTCAATAAAAGAAATCTAAGTTCAATGTAGTTATTATTCAAAGCCTTTCGAATTTGTAGAAGCAAAGACAACTAGGGATTAGTCATGGAGATAGGCAAGAAGAAAAGACTAATGGTGCAGATAGAAGTAGGTTTTAGAAAAGATATAGATGGATAGCAATGATATAGTAAAGAGTGATAGCCTCTTGGATCCACCTGAGAGGAGGGATAGTATGCATGGATTTTAGTCTAGCTTTACTTCTTGGAGACACCATTGCCATCACTACCAACATCATTATAGGAGGAGTAAGAAGGGGTATTTTCTAGAGGAATTCAAGAAAGAAAAGCCTCCTACTTTTGACATTGATATGACCAAGTCACAAGATTTAAAAGCATGGTTTCTTGGAATGAGAAAATTTTTCAAGCTTCATGATTACTCATAAAATATGAAAGCCAAGATAGCTACATTTAGTCTCAATGGAAAAGCATATATCTGGTGGGAAGATGTCAAGCGTGTCAAAGGAATCAAGGAATAAGGGTTGACCTGGGAAGAATTTTAAATACTTTTCAAGAAGAAGTTCCTATCTAAGGGGTATTGTGATGGAAAGGCCAAGGAATTCTATGAGCTCATGATGAGTTCCATGAAGGATGAAGAATATACAACCATATTTCTAGAGATATTAAGATATGTGCCATATCTCAAGGGTGAGAAAGAAAAGATCCAAAGGTTCAGCAGTGGATTTCCATTATCATTCCAATACAGTATTGAGTTTGATGAGCCTTAGTCATTGGAAGAAGCCATCAGGAACTTGAAGCATTGCTATGAACACTCGAAGCATAAGCTTGAGTTCAAGCGTGACTAGAAGAGTAGAAAAAAGACTAAAGGAAAATGACCTAAGAATCGAGAAAGATCTCAAGATGCAGGTGACAAGGAAAATGTGGCCCCTCATAAGAAGTCAAATGCAGCTAAGAAAGGACATGGGTCTCAGCCTCTGGAGTAGTAGAATAAAGGTAGTGGTAGAGAACCTTTGAAATGTTGGATTTTTAGTAAAGATCATCGCAAGAAGGATTGTCCGTTGTATCAAGATGGAAGGACTCAAATCTATAGTGCTTAGGAGGTGTGATAAATTGGAGATGTAGGTCATATCATTTCCTCGATCTATGTAGTAGTTGATAACATGCTGGTAGGCCACCAGGCATCCATTATTGAGATGGAAGGTAAGCTTTGTGATTAAGTTTTTTCTATTTTTATTAATCCTAGATCAAATTATAGCTATATTAGTCTTGACCTGGTGGATCAATGTCATTAGAATAAGGAAGTGCATGCATAATCTTGGTTGGTGCAGTTGGCTATAGGGACCAAGAGAAGAGTTCATCATTGGGTGAAGTCTTGTGAATTTGAGCTTAATAGCATTCCTACAACAACAAATATGAATTTTATTCATTTGGGTGCATATAGCATGCCTAGGGGAATGGAATGGATTTTTATTCACAAGACCAAGGTGGACTGCTATGACAAGCCCATTGAGTGCCTGGATGATGATGGATAAAAGATAGCCTTGCAGGGAAAGAAGAATCCTACATCAGTGAGGATGGTCACAACCATGAAATCTAAGCACAACCATAGGAAAGGATGTTTATTGTTTGCAATACATGTTTACAGTGACAAAGGGAATGAGGATAAGGATGTTGAAATCCTGAGGAGGTATCCTATTTTACATCAATTTTAGGATGTGTTTCCTACTGAAATTCTAGAGCTACCTCTTCATAGGGAAGTGGAATTCTCTATTGAGTTGAAGCTAGGATAAACACCAACATCTAAGGCACCTTATAGGATGACCATGCCCGAGTTGGTGGAACTGAAGTTGAACCTTAAAGAGATGCTTGTTAAGGGATACATAAGGCTAAGTGTGTTTCCTTGTTGAGCACCAGTGTTGTTTGTAAGGAATAAGGATAGTACACTAAGATTGTGCGTTGATTACAAGCAGTTGAACAAGGTGACTATAAAGAGCACATACCCATTGCCTCAAATTGATGATTTATTTGATTAGCTAAAGGGAGTTGTATTATTTTCGAAGATTTATTTGAGACCATGATATCATTAGGTGTGCATCAAAGAAGAATACTTCTACCATACTTCATTTTGTACAAGATATGGGCATTATGAGTTTGTAGTGGTTCCTTTTGGTCTTACCAATGCTCCAACCACCTTCATGTGTATGATGAACAATGTGTTGTGCCAATACCTAGATAAGTTTGTGATAATATTTGTTGATGATATATTGGTTTATTCAAATAATAAGAAAGAGCATACAGAGCATATGGCAGCGGTATTGACATTGTTGAGAGAGCATAAGTTGTATGTCATGATCAACAAGTGTAGCTTCTTTTAGTCTCAAATTCATTACTTGGGACATTTTGTTCCAAGGAGTGGATAGCATTGGATTCAGAAAATATTAAGGATATCATGGAGTGGCAAGCTCCAAAGAACATGGATGAGGTCAAATCATTCAAGGGACTAGCAGATTATTACAGGAGGTTCATCAAGAATTTATTTAAGACTGGCTATCTTATCAAATCCTTATAGAGGAAAGGAAACAAGTTTAAATGGACTGATTAGTGTGCAACTAGTTTTTATCAGTTGAAATAGTTTCTTACGAATCCTTTGGTTTTGAGGATTGTAAATCCTGATAAGGACTTTGTAGTTTGTATATGTGCTTGCAAAGAAGGACTAGGTGGAGACTTGATGTGGGAAGGGAAAGTGGTGTGCTATGAATCACAAAAGCTAAATGAGCATGAGAAAAATTATGTGACCCATGATCTTGATTTGGCATCAATCGTTCATGCATTGAATATGTGGAGACATTTTCTCTTTTGGCAGGAAGTTTGTTTTGATGATTCATCATAGTGGAGTGAGGTACCTGTCTGACCAACCTAATCTGAATGCAAGGCAAGATGGATGGTTGGATACTCTCAGTGAGTTTTATTTTGGGACCACGTACACTAAAGGCAAAGAGAACCGAGTTGCAGATGCTCTCAGTAGGAGAGTGTAGGTGAATCATATTTCATTTGTGAGCTCTTATCATGTAGAAAATCCTATAGATTCAAAAGCTCATGCAATTTTCTAAAGAAAAAGGCAAGAATATACTTCTACTTTCAACCAGCGGAATCCAATAGATCGATGAAAACAATATGATAAAGAAGAAGATAAATCAATGGCACATAACACAAGATGTATATGGGGAAATCTGCTGATGAAAACCCCGCTATCCGTATTGCATATATCAGAAATATGAGTGAAGATATAAAGCTTGTTCTCACTAGAACAATTCCGCACAAGTATCCTCAACTCTCTCATCTCACAAACTAGCTCAAGCTAAACCCTTAGCTTATTCAATAGCTCTCCAAGCCCCTAATCTCTTGCTTAATTCATAGAATGAATAGCCCATATTGAAAGAGAATTCATGCTTCCAAAACTACACAATCCAAACATAGGATCAATATCTGATCCATGGATGATATTTGCACTCCAGTAAATAATGCAGCTAATAGTACACTGTCCCTACACTTTAGTCTCAACCGGGTCTTTCTCAAAATCAAAATTCATGAGTTTTTGATGAGGGAATCTTCAGTTAACTGGAGTAGCACTAGTGGATGCAATAGTTAACCAACTAACTATTAGTCCTCTATTATTTCCAAAAATAATTAATAACTAATTTAACTGAACTTAACTCAGTAAACTGAGTGATCTAACTTTCAACTCAATTTAAAGTCATACTGGACCCCTAAAACTTAGGGAGAACATATACATGCCTACAAAAAGACTTCCAACTCGAAATTCCTAATCTAATTAAGTTAATTAAACTTAATTAACTATTTACAAGTTTCTATGATAATAGAATTTGATTTTAATTCTTAGTTTAAGTCAAGGACAAATTAAACTGGAATTTCTTGTTGCCATTTCTCGACACTCCCTCTCAATAAGAAAGGGATTATCAACTACCTCGATCTTGTCTCTGTGAAACTAAAATTTACATATTGACAATGCCTTTGTCAAAATGTCAGCATCTTCCTCCTCCATGGGAATGTACTCTAACAACATAATCCACCTCAATACACAATCTTTGAAATGATGATATCGGATATCGATATGCTTGGACCAATCATGAAAAATTGGATTTTCAGAGAGTTTGATACAACTTTGAGTATCACAGTAAATCACAGTTCGATCCATCTACTGACCAAACAAACCAACCAGGATCTTCCTCATCCAAATGGCCTCACGTGCCGTCTAACTCACAACCATGTACTCTTCCTCTACTGAACTGAGTGCAACCGATCTCTATTTCCTGTTGTACCAAGAAACTGTTGCTGACCCAATACTAAAGATCCCTCCTGATATGCTCTTCCTATTGGATGGACTCCTTGCCAAATCTACATCAGTGAAGCCTTGAAGCTTCACTCCCTCTGTCCTCTATACCATAATCTATAGTGAGTAGTTCCCCTTAGGTATCTCAACACATGATTTTCCACCTTTCAATACAGCTTGGTATTCCTAACCATCACTTAACTAAGATGGTTAATTGCATAGCACATATTCGGTCGTGTGTTCACCAAGTACATGAGTGAACCCACAAACTGCATGTAAAAAGTAGATTCTACTACTTTACCTGAAGTAGCATCCTCCTTCCTCTAGTTACCTGTTAGAGGAGTATCCATGGGTTTGCTTCTCTCCATGCGGAATCTCCTGAGTATCTCGTTGGTATACTTTCCCTGAGACAAAAACAACTCCCCATCTCCCTGCCATACCTCCATGCCAAGAAATTAATGCATGAGCCCCATGTCCTTCATCATAAAATCTCTTTCAAGTTCCTCCTTGCAAGACTTTATCAACTAATCATCACCTATCAGTATGAGATCATCAATATAAAGTACAATTTTTAACAATTTACCTTCCACCACTATGTGGTATATGTTCACATCCTTTTCACTCTTCGTGGAGCCCAACTCAATGAAGTAGATATTTATCCTAGTGTACCAAGCATGAGGTGCTTGCTTCAGCCCATACAACGATATCTTGAGCTGGCACACATGCGACTCACGGTCAAAGGTTTCAAAACCTTCAGGATGCTTTATGTACACCTCTTCTCAATCATTCCATTAAGGAAGGGTGTCTTCAAATCCATCTGATGTATCTTCAAACCCATCTGTGACAATAGTGCCAATATAGATCTAATTGACGAGTACCTTGCAATAGGAGCAAAGGTCTCACCATAGTCAATCCCCTTTACTTGTTAAAAGCCACAGGCCACAAATCTATCCTTATGCTTCTCCACACTACTGTCTGTAGCTTGATTTACCTTGTAAAGACAATGGGAGCTCACCACTGACTTGTCCTCTAATCTCGGGACTACATCCCAAACACTGTTATGAATTATGGAGTCTTACTTCTCCGCCATGGCCTCAACCCAAACCGGCTACTACACTTCTTCCTTAAAGGAAGATGTCTCTGTCACAACACATTCGCCCATAAGATCCATATATCCAGTGTACCTCTCAGGTGACCTCCTCTGCCTGTGTTGAGAAATGGGTGCTCCCACATTCTCTCGTGGATCATCCAACAATCTTTCAGCCTCTCTAGTGTGCTTTCTTCCCTCTCTAGAAGACTCTACCTGAGTGGATGTCTCCACTCCTAGATCCTCTGCATGTGGCTGCTCCACATCATGCTAAGGCTCCTCAACCTTAGGTGCTAAAATATCCTCATCCACATGTAGCTCAAGATCCCTCTCAAGGGAAACTCTCATGGCCTTCTCCTCATAGAATCTGACATCCCTACAAACCAATGCCATCCTGTTGGTCAGTAAGTACACCCAATAGTCGTGAGGTGTATCAGTCTACCCCACAAATATCTAAAACTCTGTTGTAGGCTCAAGCTTCTTTTGTGCATCTTTGGTCACATGGAAATATACTAATGACCCAAAAATCCTAAAGTGACCAACATTTGGCCTCTTATTGGAATAAACCTCCTCTTGTGTCTTCATCTCAAGTATCTAATGTGGGCTACAATTTTGAACATAAACCATTGTGTTGCATGCCTCAGCCCACAACTATAGTGCTAGGCCCTGATCATGCAACATCGACCTTCTTTCCCCTACTATGCTTTTGTTCTTCCTCCCGTCCACCCCATTCTATTGAAGGTTATGGGGTGTCATCAACTCCCATTTAATCCCTTCTACTGCATATAAGTTATTAAACTCATTTGAGACATAGTCACCACCATTATCAATCCATAAGGCTTTGACCTTCTTGCTCGACGCTTTCTCCACCAATGCTTTAAACTCACAAAACTTTGTGAAAGTTTGATCATTTTTCTGCATGAAAAATATCCAGCATTTACGAGAATATTCATCAACAAATATACCATAATACACGTGTTTGGTCATGGATACTGTCGATAATGGTCCACACACATCTGAATGGACTCATTCTATAATAGCCTCTGCTCAACTGTCTCTTTCATGAAAGGAAGACTTGGTGTATTTTCCCAAAGTACACCCCTTGAATGTATCAACTTGCTCAAGCGTACCTTTAGGAAGGCTAGTAGAGATCTACTGCAATATCTTCAAAGCCCCATGATGCAAGTGGCCCAATTGCCTATGCCACAACTTACCAATGTCTCGACTTTTCACTCTTTCTGCTTTTGTGCTCAAAGTAACACACTCCTCTACCTCCATCTTATAGAGGTTATTCACCTGAATCCCTATCTAGTTTACTTGAAAAATGGCTATGTGTCGAAGGAACGCCTTTCCTTTCAAGAAGATAACATCATAGCCTCTGTCCTCAAGCATGGAAATGGATGCCAAGTTCTTCTTTATTCCAGACACACACATAACATTCTTCAAGGTGAGTGGATCCCCATGCTCCCTCTGAAACATAATCATCCCCAGTCCAGTAGCACTATACTTCCCGTCATCACCCATCTCGATATGCATATGGAGATCTTTCTCTTCTAGTTCACTGAACAATTCTTTGTCACCATTCATGTGGAATGAAGCTCTATTTTATAAATACCATACACTCCCCCTTATTGATGACACCATACATACAATGAGGAAAAATTCCAATTCGAATTGAGAGGCCAAAGGCTCACCCACTGCTCCTCTTGAGGACTTCTTCTTGGACTTCTTAAGCGGACAATTTGTAGCAAAATGGCCCAAATCATGACAATGAAAGCACTTAACTTTCGTCATGTCTTTATTCTTACCTCCATGATAAGAATCTGATTTGGAATGGGAAGATTTCCCTCTCCCCTTATTCACCTTAATCCCTAAGGCACGGTTCTCTTCATCATCATTCTTTGATGAAGATCCATCCCTGGTATTCGTCCTGATCTCCTCTTGCATCAAATTTGACCACAATCGCTCCCAATCCATCAGCTTCTCCCAACCATTGACAGAGTCCTCATAACTATGCCAACTCTTTGGGATACCTAGAAGATCAAGACTCACCTTATCATCCTTGGAAACCATGATTCCAACACTTCCAAGTTCATCGCGACATTAAGTGAACTTGGTCAAGTATTTTGGAATAGTCTCGTCTTTCTCCATTTTCATTTTTCAAAGTTTGTCCTTCAGTGCCAATTTCCTTTGGTCACTGTTGTTCTGATACAAGTCTGTGAATGTTTTCCACATAGCATACGGAGTTTCCTTTCCATGGAGGCTTGAGACAATATGGTCTCGAACTCCCTCAAGGATTATCCGCCTTGCCTTCGCCACACACTTCTTCCATTAGGAAAAATCATGTGCATCTGATGCTACTGGCTTAGGAATTTATTGATCAACGAATTCCTTCAAGCCATTATCCTTTAGCACAGCCTCCATTTTGTCCCTCCATGCTATAAAATTCGATCTTCCTTCCAAGGCATACTCAAGCCACAAACCATAGGATGCCATATGTCGATCCTGAAGTATGTATCGCAAATTCGAATTTCACCTATAACCCAAAACTCAAAACTTCGAAATCTCATCTAGTATACTATTCTCAACTCTAATACCATGTAGAAAATCCTATAGATTCACAAACTCATGCAATGTACTAAAGCAAAAGACAAGAATCTACTTCTACTTTCAACCAGTGGAAGCCAATAGATCGATGAAAACAATATGAACAAGAAGAAGATAAATCAATGGCACATAACACAAGATGTATCTCGGGAAAGCCACTGCACAAAACCCCAGTATCTGTATTACATATATCAGAAATATGAGTGAAGATTCAAAGCTTGTTCTCACTAGAAAAATTCCACACAAGTATTCTCAACTCTCTCAACTCACAAGATAGCTCAAGCTAAATCCTTAGCCTATTCAACAGCTCTCCAAGCCCCTAATATCTTGTGTAATTCCTATGATGAATAGCCCATATTTAAATGGAATTCATTCTTCCAAAACTATGAAATCCAAACATAGGATCAATCTATGATGCATGCATGATATTTACACTCCAGTAAATAATACAACTGATAGTACACTATCCCTGCACTCTAGTATCAACTAGGTCTTTCTCGGAATCAACATGCATGATTTTCTGATGAGGGAACCTTAAGTTAACTAGAGTAGCACTAGTGGATGCACTAGTGCACCAACAGACTGTTACTACTCTATGAGTTCCAAAAATAGTTTATAACTAATTTAACTAAACTTAACTCAGTAAACTGAATGATCTAATTTCCAACTCAATTTAAACTCATATTGGACCCCTAAAACTTAGGTAGAACATATACATGACTACAGAAAGACTTCCAACTCGAAATTCCTAAGCTAATTAAGTTAATTAAACTTAATTAACTATTTACAAGTTGCTATGAGAATAGAATTCAATTTTAATTCTCAGTTTAATTCAAGGACAAATTAAACTAGAATTTATTGTTGCCATTTCTCAACATATCGGACATAATTGCAAGAGAAAATATTACATGTATGGTAGCATGATGAGGTGTTGTTGAAAATGGCAACAAGAAATGCTAAAAATAGCACTTCTATAAATAGCATCTCAGGTACCAATGCTGGACATAGCAACAAGGAATGAAAAATGGAAGTGCTAAAAATAACATTACTATAAATATCATTTCGGGATGGATTCCTATTTTAGTTAGTCCCTGAACTAAAATAGAGAAGTAAAATTCGAATTTGATCTTAGAAGCTGTTTGTAAAATAATTAATTAATTCACCATGAGTTAATTAGTTGTAGGAAATCAAACATGAAGTATATGTGAAAACATGCAACAGTTTCTCCATTGATTGAGGAATTTATCCATCAGTTAAAGAAATAAGGATGAGTTGTAATTAGTTAGCTCAGTTAATTGAGTTAAGTCCAGTTAGATTAGTTCTAATAGTTTGTAGAATTAATTGTGAGTTCAGTTAGTTAATGCATGCATGCATGTAACTGCTGCACTTCAGATAACTGAATATTCTCTCATAAATAACTCATGCATGTCAGTTCAGACAGAGACCCAGTTGAGATCAGAGGAAGGGACAATGTACTATCAGTTGGAGGATTTTTCCTATATAGGAAACTCATCCATGCAGAAGGAATTATCTCCTCCAGGTTTGTGAAATTATTTCTGAGCCAAGTGAGCAGTGTGAGGTGGGAATTCACACAAGTGGAAGCATTGGATGCTAGGAAAAAATGCGCTAGGAAATAGGAGGCTTGGAGGGTAGAGGAGAAGGTTTCTAAGAAGCCTTTGACTATCTATGAGCAGAAGTTGGATTGCAGAGAGAGAAGGATAGTTTGAGAGCTGATTCTTTTTGTAACTTGAACATATTTCCACTTGTATGATAATACAGAGATTGGGGTTTTAGGCTGAGGCTTTCCCCGGATTATTCTTCTGTGTTCATGCGTGATTGATTTTTCATTCTCAGTTATATGTGTTCTATTTGATCTTGCGCAATTCGATTAAGCTTCTATAAAGTTTTTTGTATAAGAAGATCTTGTATTTTTCTTTAGTATATTGCATAATTTGTTGATCTATAGTGGGAATTTCTACATGGTATCAGAGCTAACTGATCTATAGATAAATTTCTACATGGTATCAGAGCAAAGGTGATCAAGGCAAAGAACAGTATACAAGAAGGTATAAGTTCGAAGTTTGAGGTTCTTGAATATAGAAATTGAGTTCTTATCACATCTCAATTTCACCAATGGTGTTCAACGGTTTAAGACTCGAATATGCTCTTGATGGCAGTTCGAATTATATAGCCTGGAAAGATCTCATGGAAGCAGTATTAGAGGATAACTGTCTAAAGGAATTCATTGATCAAGAAGTCCCCAAGCCGACTGATGCTACTGAAATGGCCGAATGGAAGAAATGTGTGGCTAGAGAAAGGAGAATCCTTCTTGAGGGAGTTTGAGACCACATAGTCTCAAGTCCCCATGGGAAGGAAACACCATTTTTGATGTGGAAAACATTGAAAGATCTATATCAGAACAACAGTTATCAGAGGAAGCTGGCATTGAAAGAAAAGCTTTAGAAAATCAAGTGTGAAAAGGGCGACACGATCTCTACATATCTGAACAAGCTCACCACCTGCAGGGATGAGCTTGGAAGTGTAGGGATCACGACCGTCGATGATGACATGGTGAGTCTTTCTCTCCTCGGTCTTCCTAAGAGCTGGCATAGCTACCAAGACTTAGTGAATGGAAGAGAAAAACTACCAGATTGGGAACGACTTTGGTTGGATCTAATGTAGGAGGAGATAAGAAGAAGCACCAGGGATGGATCTTCTTCATCCAAGGAGGGTGAAGAAAATTGTGCCTTAGCAAGTAAGGCAAAGAAAGGGAAGGAGAAGGATTCTCATCCCAAATCCAGTTCCTCCCATGGTGGGAAGAAGTTTGATAAATGGAAAGTGTGATGCTTTTGTTGTCATGAGGTGGGCCATTTTGCTACAAATTGTCCACTGAAGAAATCCAAGATGGGATCCAAGGAAGGATCTTAAGGTGAGGCATTGGCCTCACAGTTCGAGTTCGATTTCACCCTCTTTGCATGCACGGTCTCATCCATGGTGAGATGTGGTTGGTTTCTTGGTAGTGGAGCTTCATTCCATATGACTGGCGATAAGAGTTTGTTCAGTACCTTGGAGGAGAAATATCTCTAGATACTCATAGCAATGGGTAATGTTGAAAAGTATAGTGTCTCAGGAGTACGCACAGTTGTTTCTCAGAGGGAGCATGGGGCTCGCATTACCTTGACATATGTGAAGTATGTGCCAAGACTGAGGAAAAACATGGTATCGATCACAATTCTAGAAGAAAAAGGCTATGATGTAGTCTTCAGTAAGGGAAAGGTTTTCCTTAGACAAGTCGCCACGAGACAGGTGAAGAAGATCAGTTCACGAGTTAAGAACCTGTATTCTCTTGAAGTTCAAGATGCATGCAAAGCCTTGAGGAGCAAGGCAACTGATGGAGACTTGGTGGTTGAGAGGGAGAGTACATTACCTCTCAACATGCAGCGCCACAAGAAGTCTCATACAATTGTGAAGGAGCCACAATTGGCGAAGCAACTTCAGGAGGTTGTGGAGCAGCCACAACTGGAGAAGCCGAGAGGAGATCAAGTAGAGACATATACTCATGCAGAGACCTCCAGTAGGGGGAAATTTCGAGCCAAGTGGGCAGAGGGATCACACGCATCCATACCTCCAGGTAGGAGGTGGGGCGATGTGAAGTGACAGTCCCAAGAAAGCTAGAATAGGGGCAAGATCATTGAGGTACCCAACCTCTTTGATTAGACCTTGCTATGGGAGCCCTGACAAGGAGTAGCAGGACTGACTGAGTGGGTATAGGAAGATGCGGATGGAGCGGCAGAGATAGCTACAGTGAAGGAATCCCAAGACAGTGTAGAGCTAGTAGGCTGTAACAATGCGAGAGGCAGAGGAGTGTTGCACCAGTGCAGGATGGAAGAGAGAGGTGTGCAACAATGTGAGATGCATGGAGTGTTGCAGTAGATCAAAGGTCATAAAGGTAGCACTTGTTAGCGGCAGATGAAGCTTCAGCATTAAAGGATGTTTCTAGCCCAATGGGGAGGTCAATTGGGAGTTTTTTGTTTCTAGAGTTGCTGGAGAAATAACACTTGGTAGAAGTGTTGCATGCAGAATATTCCAAAGGTTCAGGATCGGGTTCGAGTTGAATTCCTTTCTTCTTGAGAGGGAGTGTTGACAATGGCAGCAAGAAATTCTAAAAATAGCACTACTATAAATAGCATCTTAGGTACCAGTTGTTATACTCCTATAGTAATAGGTGTCATATTTCATGATTGACTGATTGAGCTCTGTAATATGTTCATCATTTCCTTGTTGAAAGGGTTTCCATATTATGAAAAAATCAAAAAATAAAAAAATTTAAAGAGGGTATATCCTAAAAGAAAAATCAAAGGGTGAAAAAAATAAATGGTCAAAAGAAAAAATGAAAAGAAATGAACCCCAAATTAAAAAGACCAAGAAAGTGTGCAAGTCTAAATGCCACTACTATTCCATTTTTTCAAAATAAAGCATTGTGTACAGCTTGTCAAAATCATGCCACAACTGATGAATAGTCAAACAGCTTAATCTTGGCCAGTTCATGTTTGAATTTCATGTTTTAGAGATAGATAATAAAATCTGTCCAAACTGTTTAAACTTGGCAGATAAGTAGATAGGTAGAGAAGCAAAGGAACTCAACTGTTTAATCTAAGCCCTTGGAAGAAATAAGTGCAGACTTAGGTAGGCTTACCATGTAAAGAAAAGAAAATTGAAAAGGGTTTGCCAGTCTAAGTGCACCCAAATGTAAAGAAGAAAAAATGTTAGGCAAAGTAGGCAGGGTAGGCAATTTTGATGTTGCAGAATGAGACTTGTGATAAATTTTGTCTCTCAAAGTGTTAAATTTACCTCTATCACAAGTGCAAAGCAGATACCCTTGGAGCCGCTCAAGTGAGGCATGACTAACTCCCCTTCATCCTTTTCCCCAGCCATTCACTAACTTCCCCAATGGTATTAAGATCTGCTTGATATCCATGAATCACTCTTCTCATTCCATGATGATTGCCTAAGTGAATTCCTGTTTTGCTTAGGAATTGGCCATATTTCTTGTACAAACCCTTGTTTTTTCTTTAGCCTAAGTTTGAAATTTCAAACATTATTACTTAGTGTTGGTTCATTTCATTACTCATATTAACATTAACTTTATTATATAGACTCCCTATAGTTGTTCCCAATTCCTGTATTATATTAAAATATATTAAAAACCCCTATATTCTAATATTCCCGCCCTCAGTTGATATACAACCATATATCTGTTTATCGGGATTTAAAGGTTAATTTGAAACCTTTAAATAACCTAACCCTTTCCCTGCACACAAAACCAAAGGTTAATTAACCTCCGGTTAATTAAACAACCTAATCACCCTGCAGCCAATCAAAAACCCGCCCTGATGCATTAAAAAACACTTTTTATTACCGACCCCATGTGTTAACTCCCCTCCATCTCCATTCAGCGCCCACTGTCCGATCAACGCCCTCGCATCAGACAGCTGACAATCATATCGCGACCCCCTCATCCGCTGAACTTTACCGCCTAGGGAGATGGTGGTATTGCTCCCGTAAAAGTGTCATGTGTCGCCCGCCTGGGTTGTTTTCTTCCCCTCCACCCAAAACCGCCCAAGCTCGAAAGCGGTGCGAGGGAAACAACTTACCACCCTCCCGCTGACCCTTCTTTGACATCATCTACTGACTTCAACTGTCCTTTGCTAACGTCATCCGCCATGTCATCATCCATACCACCATGTCACTGCCACGTCACCATCCCGTACCCCCCGCCGACGTCATGCTGATGTCATCTGTCGTTTGGATCAAATTTTCCCACCAAAAAATTATTTTTTTCAATTAAAGGGTAAAAAGACCATTTTTATTATATTCTACAGCATATAGCGCTTCGTGCTCTCCTGCGATGTAAGATCACTGAGTTCACAGTTTAGGAGTTTCGACCGCCTCCCAACCATGAAAGCTCCAGCAACGAGCTCGCCGACTGCCGACCCTCCATTTTACAGTTTTCTTCTTTCAAGCACAGTTAAAAACAAACGGATGGACTTCCAAGCTCACAGAAATAGAAAGAAATAGGGATTGACAAAATGTTTTGTTACTCCGGCCAGTGGAAACCTGCAGAAACATGAATAGCCAAAGCAAAGGCGGTGAAGACGCATTAGAAGTTCCATTTTTCCAAGAAAGCGATGAGCAGGGATCAGAGGAGCATTAAAGAGGATATAAAAAAGTCAAAGAGTATCAGAGAAGCGTTAAAGTGTATCAAGGCAAAATTAAAAGCATATCAAACCAAAATTAAAGTGTATCAGAGCCGACTAAAAGAAGCAGATGAAAAGTTTAATGCAACAATTAGTACAAACAGTTGGCGCACAGCTACTTCAGACAGCTGCAGACCGAACCCTAAAAAGCCAACTTCCAGCACAGCATAAGTTACATGTTTATACTTTGCTTGTATATTACTTTAGGTTAAACTCAGATATTATCTCATAGCTTTTATGAGATATATGTTGTACATATTTTTATTGTATAAATAGCCCCTTCATCAGAGTTTTGAAGAGGTTGGGTATGTTTAGATTTCTTAGACTTTGTTGTAGCTCTAAACTTTAGAATAAAAAGCTGTTGGGATCAAACTATTGTCTGGTTTACTGGAAGAAGAATCGATGCAGAAGACCTGTTACAGAATTCTTGAATCAACCCATGGATCAATCAGTACTTTCTACCTTGTATTTTACAGTTTCTTGTCTGTTATATCATCTATGTTTCATGATCTGAATGATAAAGAGAAATATTAGCTCAAAATTTGCTTAGCTGCACTCTGTTTTCAGTCTTTATTATTCTCTGTGTTTTCTTCAAGATTACTATAAGCAGTGAATTCTTAATTGCTTCTGTTTTCTGATTCTCTCATGTTGAATATTTGCTAAGGAATTCTTAATTGCTCCTTAACAATAATCATTCACTTTCCCTCTTTCAATATGTTGAAGGATTCTTAATTGCCCTTCATCCATTTGAATCCATTCCATCTGATTCCAACCTTTAAATTGTTCCATGTTTGACTACCTTTCTCTGTGATGCCATCCTCTGTTAGAAACCAAATCTAGGAAACCATCCTTTTTTGACTCCATCATGCCAAATGGATTGAACTCTTCTGTTTTACCTCACTGTTCTATTGAATCTCACCACCCAAACTCAAAACAAAACCCTTGTACTTCATAACTAGCCTAAAACCTTCAAAAACAAAGCTAAATAAAAAAGAGAGAGCCCTTTCTGGATGCAGATTGGCTAGGATCTGTATCTAAAATATTGGTCTATGGTTACCTCGGTCGTATTCCCTTTCTTACAACTTTTGGGAACAACTCGAGTGATAACATCATTGGTGACTCCACTGGGGATCTGAATAATTGTTTGTTACTGTTATTTACTATATAAACTACAGATGGAGCCTGAAACCAGCCAGTTAGCCTTTGAAACTGCTTTTTCTTTGTAATTTCAGAAGTAAATAAATACTGCTTCAGTCTATCTCCAGTCTAGTTCATGTTTTGAACAGATGTTTCAAACCCTTGATCAGTTCCTCTTTTCAATAAATCTTTAGGAAAGTTCAAAACCCCAACATCCAAGACTTCCTAGAGAAGACTGTTAAAAGTTGTATTGTAAAAAAACCATTTCAAGAAAAAACCAAAAAAAAGAACAGACCTAGAAGCTGGCTCCAAAAAAGATTCGCTACACTAGATCTAATCCTGATCCAAATCCTCCACCTGTGTTTGAAAATCATAATCTGATTCCTAGGGTCCTTAAAAGCTAAGAGAGCCAAGAAAATTTTGCTAGTTCACTCCTTGACAAACATTTACAGAACGTTATTCAATCTGAGCTTACCTCTGGAAAAACCCCAAACCTTTCTTTCATTGCTGCAGCTTCTCCAAGTTCCCCATCAACACCTCAAGCCACCCTTTTCACTCCTCCATCTACAGCATACATCCCTACTATTATCCCTGCTCTTCCAGCTGTCACATTTATCTCTGCAATCATGGCAAACCGATATACTCCCCTTAACTTACGTACAAATCCAGAGGCCATGCCTCAAGATTATCAAAGAAAAATCACGTATTTTAACGGTACTGGCACTTACACAGCTCAACAACACACCAAGAAAATGACCAATTATTTTGAAAACTATGAGATTGATGATGATGATGTCAGAATGAAAGTATTTGTTCAAAGTTTAACTGGAGATGTTAGAACCTGGTTTAGAGCCCTGCCTGCAAATAGTATCAATGACCCACAAGCTCTTTATCAGACTTTCTTGAACAGATGGGAAAAGAATAAAGATCCTCTGCACATTTTTTCAGAATATGAAAACCTAAGAAGAGGGGCACATGAAACTGTCCAAGATTACTGTACCAGATTCAACAATGTTTACAATTCTATTCCTCAGAATCTCAGACCTCCTCCAGATTTAGCCTTGATTAAATTCCCTGATGCATTTGATTCTGATATGGCATACCAACTTAGGGAAAGAGCTCCTAGAAACTTAGAAGAAATGCAGAGTATAGCATTAGCGTGGAAGCCAATATGATATCTAAGCGGTCTAGAGCCAAAGCTGAAAGAAGGATACCTTTCAAAGAAAACCCTTCGGCCTTTGAACAGAAACTACATGCAATCATCAAAGGAATGGATAGACTTGGAGATAGAGTGGAAACAATTGAGAGAAAATCCCCTTGGGATGGTCAGCCAGACAACACTATGAGAAACCCAAATTTCAGGAAAAATCAAAATCCTAACATTGGAAAAATAGGGTTTGACCAAAATATTAGGCCCCCATTTCAAGAAAATTATGCTGAAGCCTTAACATTTGATGAACCAACAGAAGAAACTCAAATTAACCTAATGGGACTCAACAATGAACAATAAGTTTTCTTGACCCAAGAGGATCAAGAAGCCAACACTTTTGAACAATTCCAAACTCAGTCAGGTGAATCATTTGACTTTAGGGAGGGATATGATACAGCCATTTATGAAGTCCACAAACAGTACAATCTGAGGAGTAGAAGAATAGATGTCCCTGAAATCAGAAAACAGAAAGAAAACAAGCAGCCCAACAAAGGTAAGATCAATAACCCCCCTGTACATATTCTGTCCAAAACTGATCCTAACCCAGATAGTCCAATTATGGAAGATGTATCAGATGATCAAACACCTAACACACAACCTTCCACTGCTATTCCTGCTAAACAAAAAAAAGAAGAGCCTCTAGAACATGATTTTGAAAATAGTTCAGCACATAATCCCACACCTCAAAAAGAGAAAAACGCAAAAAACTTAGTTATCCGAATTACAAAAACTCAGACCGAAAAACCTTTTATTCTTGAGACAGAAGTAGGAAAACTAAAGATAGTTGTTCCATTATTAGAATTAGCTAAACATGATGTCTACAGAAGTCAAATTAGTAGATCACTCAAACTTTCTGTAAATGAAGATTCAGTAAACGTTTTTGATGACTAGCCTGAATTGGTATTTGGCCCTGAAATAAATGGAAAAACAACAGAGGGTGTTACAGGGAAAAGTGTCTACACAGAACTACTTATCCCACTAAGGTGTGGTAACTACCTTAGAAACAAACAAAGTAAAGCTACTTTCATTTTTCCTTTATGAAGTATAGATGAGAGAAGAACAAAGAAGACCAACCTCTGTCTTGCACTAATCTCCTAGTTCGATTCCTCTCTTTCTTGATAGTCTTTCGCTACTTGCTCCCTTGTATGCCCAGCTTCACAGAGTACCTGTAGGATCACAGTAGCATAACACTATACAAGAACATGGATCTATAATCATAAACAATCTAGGATCAGATGTAAATTGACCATACAAATGCATAAAACATAAATGACACAAGAGTATGGAGGAAAACTTGAATAGCTTTTATTGATAAACAAGAAAGAGCCAAGGGAGTTACAACCAGTTGTTCTGACCCAGCATCATCCTCTGAGCCAGTTAGCCCCTCTTCACCTCATACAAAGCTTAGATCACCCCACACTATGGTGTTGTCTCAAGAAACCAACAACAATTCCTTACAAGATGCAAAATTCCAGCCTCTGGATCTCTCAGATGAGGGATCCATATATAGATATCTGTAAGGGAGATGAGTCAGCTTGTGATTTGATTAGTGTCTTCCCTCTGATAGTTCTTGATTCCACTTGGATATTGATGATCTCTTACTCATCCTTGGTCAAATTCAAAGAGGCAAGTGTCACAGGAGAAGTTTTCGGAAGATTCCATGCCTCTCCACCTCGCGGAATGACACTGCCATTTGTCACTTCTCGCCCATCGCACCCCATAGAAGGGCTTTTTGAAATGCAACGCACCCACAGAGTGTACTTAGGTGAGATGCAACGCACTTTGCCTATGGATCAACTGAAATGATCCTGTTTTGACCAGTTTTGAGCAGTTTTTCATGGAGAACTTCTGGGAGAAGCTGTAATCAGTTGACCTTGTTCCTTTAGGGGTTAGAACAACACTTTTAGGGACTTAGGAGCCCTTGGTTTATGGACATTTCATGCTTGGGGTTTCAGTGCCCAAAAATGTCTATAACAGTTTCCCCCTAAAGCATGAGGTCGTTAATCTTTTGATGTCAGGTGAAATTCTTTATTATGAGGATCCGAAGTTCTTTCAAGCTGGGAGGAGACCTATAATAAGATACAATACAATACATTATCTTCATAATTTTTCATGATCTAGCTAAGGCGGGCATTCCCATGCTCAGCGCTATAAATTCACTTTCATGTACATAGGACAGATAATCATCTGAGTGTAGACTGATGATTCTGGTAGAGTCATCATCCCTTTGATTGGATGCTTATCTGTGCAGCAATAATG
The DNA here is from genome assembly GCA_031772625.1 of Pinus tabuliformis. NCBI lineage: Eukaryota > Viridiplantae > Streptophyta > Pinopsida > Pinales > Pinaceae > Pinus > Pinus tabuliformis. The sequence continues at coordinate 383,247,417 of CM062813.1, forward strand.
TACATTTGATGTCTTTATTTCCCTGAATATATATCACAGCCCGGATGGATGAAACTAGATCGGGGTCTTCAATCTCGTTCGATCTTCACTCGAAGTACAAGTCTATCCATGTGAGAGATTTTCTGGAGTCGAACATGGAAAGACATCGCCTGATTACCAGCCAATGATGTAAGCTGTTAACAGGCGCGGGAGGAATCACCGATAATGATAATGACCCTCAAGGTACTGCAGTGCAATTCACATGGTGTGAATAAAGGACTTGGCATCGAACACCACGCAAAATCTTTCGGTCGAAGGCCATTGATGTAAACCTATCGCCGGAAGTGAGAAACTTGCCATTGAGGCATGCAAGCTTCAAAGTACTGAACGGGGTGTTCCTAGATTGACTTCTTGGATAATGAGCTGATGTCGACAAGAAGTGATCCGTCACAGGAGGGCCTTAATGAATCCCACATCAATGACACGGAACAGAGCAAATGATTTTAATGGAGGTGAAAACGATTTGATGACATAAGGTTCAGGGTGGCGGTCATGAAAGAATGGAGTGTAAATGTATTGTAGCAGGTGAGACACAGGTGAATTCTCTGAATGACTTCTCTTGAACATATCGGCGACACTGATGTGATGGATTGGTAGCATTAACCCCAAATTTGGATGGTGTGATGGGACCATGGTGATGTGACCGGTGAATGAAACAACCCAACTCGACTTAGATGCGGAGTGAAATTGTCATGTTGAAGAGTGACTTGCTACCAACAAAGTTTCTTCAAGTTTTCTTCCCAATTTTTCCCAAGTCATTGCTGACCAGTACCTCTTTATTTTTGTCAAGCTTGAGGAGGATAACATATTCTTGTTCTATAATTTTCCCTTCGGGCAAACCCATCGCTATGTTTTAACGAGCCTAGCGATAGTGAAACTCGTTCTTATCTGCTATGGACAAGTTTGTCGCTATTAGGTTTTAACGAGTTTAACGACAAAGATAACTCGGTCCTTTTCAATTTTAGAGAGTTTGAAAAGGAACGTAAAGGAAACTCCAAAATTCCTTTTTCGTCATCTAATCCCTTAAGTCCGAAAAAGTATAAAACAATACAGAAGGGATGAATTTTCGATCCTTTTAACGAGCCGAACAAAACAAGCGCTCAATCTTTTTGTGTAATAATCCCTCAGGTCCAAAAATATTAAAATCTAAAGGAGGGATAGCACTTCCGGTCCCTTTAACGAGATGGAGAGGCCAATGGCTCGGCAATCTTTTCATATTTTACGAGTCAGTTGAAAAGAGCTTAAAGGAGACTCGTCTTTTGAGGAACGAGTGATAAACTTGGGTAGCAGCTGATTCCAGGTAAGGTTTGGAATTTCCCAATCACGACAGTGTTACAAGGATGGCTAGTGGGATCACTCTTCGCAACTATTCCTCAAAAGGGGGTAAACAATCAAATGGAGGTGATGATGAGAACGTGACCAGGGCTTTAAAGGCTGAAGCACTACATTCACGATGGTTATTTACTGGAAAATAGTTCATTTTTTAATGAGCTTAAATGCGGGGAGAAACATTTGCTCATGGCTTATGTTTATTTTTTAACGAGCTTGAACTATGCGCTAAAACTACTCGATTAATCCAGTCGTATAATAAGAATGTCCCATTTAAAAACGGCAATTTTTAGAGTTTTGCCCCACATCCTTTCTTTATGCAAGTTAGGAAACGACCAATCCTACGAGTTTAAAGGGTTAGAGGACCTACAAATTTAAAAAATAAATAGTCGCTCTTTGCTTGCACGCCAAAAGGTTTGCATGCCCCCAGGTATAAAATAAAGCTTCAAGGTTACCTTTTGTTCTACCGACAAAAAATTTGTTTCATCAGGAAAGGTTTACCTCTTTCAGGTTACCAAATATTGTTCTATTCACAGCGCAAACAAAACACTTCTTCGGCGATGTCTACCAAAATAGACAAAGGTGAGACAATCCACTCACATAACTTTGACGGGAGAATCTTATTCCAATCTAACCCCCTCTTCCACTCACGGACGGGAGTACAGTCTAGTCATATATCTCTCGCGGAAACCTACCCTATACCTGAAGTTTTCCTACCGAAGTAGACCAGGGTGCATGCCCCCTGGGTTTCAGTCATGTCCCCCAAATCACTCGCGCTCATCAGGTGGACGGACTGGAGATTGATGGGACATTCCTTGTTTGAAAATACCATTTAGGGATGGTATATGACTATTTTCCATGCGTGATCCAGGAAATGAAAGCTGGTCTACGAGCTTGACCACTCTTCCTTCGTGCGGAAAACACATTACTCTAAAGAGTGATGAGACAATGGCTCCCATGCAATAAATATAGTCTCATCCAAGGAGTAGATTATAATCCAGAGGTCCTTGGACTACCATTACGTTCATGTGAACGGTTTTCCCTCTCAATGTTATGGGCACATTGGGAAGGATCCCTAACGGTCGACTGGTTCCTTTGTCAAAGCCTGTTAGATTTCTCATCTCAGGCAAAAGCGATGGCGAACCAAGCACTTTCCAAGCAGTCGAGGAAAGGATACTCACAGAAGCCCCTTCATCTATGATGGTACCAGCCATAACCATTCTATATATTTGAGCAATAATTCGGAATGGTACACTAGCCGGTAAACGGGGTTTGCCTAGTTGATTCCGGTCGAAAGAAACAACTAGGTTGCTTGGAGGTGGGACCGAATAGACGGCCGGGTACGACTCTGACGAACTTCCTGCGGTAAAGGAATGGGTAAATTGCCCCCATGTTCATCGGAGTCTGTGCTTACGAAAAGAATTTGGACGGTGTCACCCTTATTCTCTTCTGTGACTGTATCATCTGAAGATGGAACCTCTGAAGGCAAGACCGGGTCAACTGCCGCCTTGACCTTTTGACTTTTGTCTGGTATGGGTTCAAATGGTTTGTCTTTAATGATAGATGCTTCGGCTGACCACCTGGGCGGGTCAGCCAGATTTTCAACTAGTGACGTACTTGGGAAGAGTTTTTTATATCCAGGAGGAAGTCGTAACGGTGAAACCGGACAATCGTCCAAAACTCTTTTAGCCTCATCTAAGAAGGGACAACGGTGGACGGCATGATCGCCTTCGCACAGTTTACAAGGAAATCTATATTTTCCTTTTTGTCTTGGGGCTTCACTTTCACTAGTCGATGGTGTGTTTTCAACATGATCATCAGAGGTTGATGACACCGGGTTGTGCAAACGAGGAGACCACTCCCTTAAGATCCGAGGGATACAGGGACAATCTCGATGATAGTGGTCTCCTTTGCAAATGACACATGGAGATTTAGGCCTGGTCAGTGCAGTGTGTGGATTTTCATTAGACGATGCTTGGTTGCCCCCTTTCGCTTTTGGCTCCTTCTTCTTCTTTTCTTTCTTCTTCTTTTCTTTCTTCTTCTTTTCCTTCTTCTTCTCAGGTACTTGACTTTTGGCTTTACTAGCCCCATCAAGCGAAGAGGAAGGAGGAGAGGAAGAATTGGAGGAAGTAGAAGGTTGGTGGGTAACTCTGGAATCATCTAGTTGCTGACTCGATTGTTCAGGAATTGCGGTGTTCTAAATGACAGAGGTTGAGAAGAGCCATACGGGCAAGCCGATTGTCAATCCTGGAAGCGACAATGTGGCCATATGGGGTGCACCAACATCTCCCCAAGAGGAGAAGGGACTAGGATTTCCCCCAAGGGGAATTCCTTGGTTGGTGGATCCCATTTTCTCAACCTAAGATCAACGTAGGAAAGGGTGATGATTATTCTATTTAAAATAAATTTTAGACGCTTTGACACAACTTGTTTTTTCCATTTTAAAAAGTCGAGAAAAAACAAAAGATGATTCTAGTCGCCTTCGATTTTTAATGTGCCTGAAGTGACAAGTGCTCAAATGGACCTTTTCCGTTAAGGAGTCTGAAAAGGAACGAAAGGGACTGCTCTAGAAATCTAGGTAGAGGGATTACCAAACCAATCGCAAAACTGTAGAATACTTTTTACGGTATGGCAGTCAATCTTCCCAAATGCTGTGTTCAGTGCATTACGATCGATAGGGCGGCAGACACGACTTCCTATGGATAAAGGATTAAGCCTATTGTGGTCTCCCAAAATATACTCGACGGTACATGAGAGCACAAGTCCATACTGGCACTTATCGTCTCAAAGTGGAGGAATCACCCAACCATCAATGAGAAAAACAGTTACCAGGCTTTACGACGCCGGAATACGTCTCTAGCCTAGACTTCTAGATGTTGTGCGTTAGGTTCCAAAGCATTGTTAGATTCATTTAATTTATTTTATAGTTGATCTTTCTTAAGAAATTTGCCTTTCAGGTTCACCACGAGATGTAGATGTACAATTCCTAAAATGCAATCTAAGATGATAAACAGTCTTTTATCTTCTTTGTGCAATGAAAGTCCTAGCTACTAAGGAAAGAGAGACGATATTCTTTCACAAAGAGTAAAGAGCACACACTAAATGCATTGTCCTAAATCAAACCAATCAAACAGTCTAAATGCAAATGCACATACATGTATTTTTTTTCGGCTTTCTTAGTATGTGAATGATAAAAAGAAAGCTAATGCACAAATCTGAAGTACTTTTCAAACGAAAATTGCTAACAAGTTTCTTTTTCAAAATAAAATATGAAGACAATCACAACACTTTATGATTCGGAAATGAATACTTGCTTTCGACACTAGAAAAACTATAAATTCAGACCAAATACAATAGTAACAGGGTAATCGACTATCAATAGCAACCAAACTCTTTCCTATGACTGAAAACAACACTTGTGACACTTTCAAATCAAGGGACGACAATACAATTACGTTACTTTTTGCAAAGGAGAACTGAAAATGACTCAACAAATACACAAAAACATTTACAGTTCTTTGCACATTAGAGGCGGAATAACAGCAAGGAAAAGGGGTTTCAGATAGAGGTATACTGATTACAGGCAGCAAAATTCATGAATAAAACTGAAAAGAATGAATCACAGAAACCAAAACTGAACAATGCCTAGTCTGATCAGAGCACCTGTAACACAGTGAACTTGAAATGTAGTGCACCTACTACACTCGAGAAGTGTGCTGAATTTCAGATTCACAGAACAGTACCTGCGCTGGGCTAGAGACGAGACTTTTCTTGGGTTCCGGGTCACAGTTTGCAGTTCAGTTCATGGGTTTTCGCTGAGCAAATGGTAATCAGTAATGCAACAATCAGGGGTAGATCTAAGGAGGTTTTAAGAGCTACCACGAGGGCAATTAGAGAGTTTGTGAATCAGTTGTTTAAGTCATAAACAAATCCCGGAGATTGACTGAAGCGACATTTATCTACTTTGCATTTGCATAGCAAATGCAGTTCGAAAGCTACCTGGCTCGACTTCAGGCTCCGTCTATAAGTTTATAAAATAAACAACAAGGAAGATAAACAAACAACCTAATTCGTCCCTAGCGGAGTCGCCATTTTGTTACAGGAAAAAGTGTCTACACAGAACTACTTATCCCACTAAGGTGTGGTAGCTACATTAGAAACAAACAAAGTAAAGTTACTTTCGTTTTTCCTTTATGAAGTATAGATGAGAGAAGAACAAAGAAGACCAACCTCTGTCTTGCGCTAATCTCCTAGTTCGATTCCTCTCTCTCTTGATAGTCTTTCGCTACTTGCTCCCTTGTACGCCCAGCTTCACAGAGTACCTATAGGATCACAGTAGCATAACACTATACAAGAACATGGATCTATAATCATAAACAATCTAGGATCATATGTAAATTGACCATAGAAACGCATAAAACATAAATGAAACAAGAGTATGGAGGAAAACTTGAATAGCTTTTATTCATAAACAAGAAAGAGCCAAGGGAGTTACAACCAGTTGTTCTGACCCAGCATCATCCTCTCAGCCAGTAAGCCCTTCTTCACCTCATACAAAGCTTAGATCACCCAACACTATGGTGTTGTCTCAAGAAACCAACGACAATTCCTTACAAGATGCAAAATTCTAGCCTCTGGATCTCTGGGATGAGGGATCCATATATGGATATCTGTAAGGGAGATGAGTCAGCTTGTGATTTGATTAGTGTCTTCCCTCTGATAGTTCTTGCTTCCACTTGGATATTGATGATCTCTTACTCATCCTTGGTCGTATTCAAAGAGGCAAGTGTCACAGGAGAAGTTTATGGAAGATTCCATGCCTCTCCACCTCGCAAAATGACACTGCCATTTGTCACTTCTCACCCATCGCACCCCATAGAAGGGATTTTTGAAATGCAACGCACCCACAGAGTGTACTTAGGTGAGATGCAACGCACTTTGCCTATGGAGCAACTGAAATGATCCTGTTTTGACCAGTTTTGAGCAATTTTTCATGGAGAACTTCTGGGAGAAGCTGTAATCAGTTGACCTTGTTCCTTTAGGGGTTAGAACAACACTTTTAGGGACTTAGGAGCCCTTGGTTTATGGACATTTTATGCTTGGGGTTGCAGTGCCCAAAAATGTCTATAACAGAGGGACAAGTTCCTAATTTTTATGTGGCTTTAAAAATACATGATAAAATACTCCACAATGCCATGTTCGATTCTGGTGCTTCCCATAACTTAATGCCTAAATCTGTAATGGAAAAACTTGACCTTGACATCACCAAGAATTATAAAGATCTTTTCTCTTTCGATTCTAGTCAGGTCAAATGTTTGGGTTTAATCAAAGATTTATGTGTGTCACTTGTCCAATATCCTGCGAAAACCATTTTGATGGACATAGTAGTAGCAGATATTCCTCCAAAGTATGGTATGCTATTGTCTAGATCTTGGGGTGCTAAGCTCCAAGTATCTCTACAGTTGAACATGTCTTATGCTACAATTTCAATGTTTGGTCAACCAAAGAGACTTTACAGAGAAACCCTTATGAAGTATGTAGTAAGTAGTCAAGAGAAACCTCAAAATTTCCCTATCTACTCAGTACATTCAGATATGGATTCTTTTATCCTATACAATGCTGAAATTGATCCCTCACACGAAATAAAAGTTCAAGTGGATGAAACGGAAGAAACAACAAATGACAAGTCTAGTGCCCGAATCCAAGAGATCTCTGAAAATCATGAAACTTTGGGTAAACCAAAACAGTTTGAAAAACCAGATCTCCCTACTGAAAAGATCCCTGCAAGTCCAGATACAAATCATAAACAACAAATCCTTTGGTACTTGGAATTTGATGATTCTGTCAACAAATTAGGAGCAGGGGCAAGGATATGGGTGCACAACCTTGAAAAAAATCATGCTGAAGGTCGTGCCTACAGGTTAAACTTTAGATGCACTAATAATATGGATGAATATGAAGCTCTCCTGCTAGGTCTTAAACTGATGAAGAGATTGGGAGCAACTAGAGTTTCAATCATAGGAGATTCTAATTTGATCATTCAATAGATAAAAGGGAACTTCTTGACAATTGATCCCAGATTGAGAGAATACAGAGCAACAACCATAGAGATCCTAGACACATTTTTGGAAACTCAGCTTGCCAAAATTCCAAGAAAACATAACTTGCAAGCTCGTAGCCTAGCAATGTTTTCCAACACCTGTAAATTCCCATTTGAACCAAATCATCAATTTACAGCAGAAATGAGACATAGGCTAGCCATACCTGATAATTTGAAGAATTGGCAAGTGTTTGATAGTGACAAACAGATCAACAATATTTTGACCCTAGAAAAGGAATTTTCCAACACTAACGCAGATGAAGATACAGTCAGTGAATTTCATCCAGCCAATTAGATACAAATAGACATTTCAGCAGAAAATACAAGTCAAATTTTTCATCCAACAAAATTCACCAAAGAGGAAATACAAGAGCTCAAACAAACAGACATTGATAAAATTATTGAAGGAGAATCTGAAATTATTAATCTAAAAGACAATCATTTACCCAAGGGATTGACTCCTTTGGAAGATCTCTTTGATTTCAATGATATTCCAAAGAAACCTCAAATGGAACCTCCAAAAGCAAACATTGAATACTACAACATAGGAACCGAACAGAATCCAAAAATGATAAAATTGTCCAAATCTTTGCCCCCTGATCAAAAGCTGAAATATATTGAACTGATCAAAGAATTCTAAGACGTTTTTGCCTGGAGCTATGAAGACCTAAAGTCTTATGATACCTCTGTGATTCAACATACAATACCCCTCAAAGAAAATAAAAAACCATTCAGAAAAAAGCTTAGAAGAATCAACCTTGTACTGCTTCCTTTAATTGAAAAAGAAATCAGACGAATGCATGATGCAGGGATAATTGCCCCAATTAGATTTTCAGAATGGGTATCTAATTTAGTGCCTACCAGGAAGAAAACAGGGGAAATCAAGTTATGTGTCGACTTAAGAAATTTAAGAAAGGTTTCATTGAAGGACAATTACCCTTTACTGAAGATGGATCATATTTTACAAAGGGTAGTAGGTGCTTCTAGGATTTCACTTTTGGATGTATTCTCGGGTTTTAATAAGATTCTAGTTCATCCCAATGACCAAGAAAAAACTGCATTTACAACACCATGGGGTACATTCAAATATGTCAAAATGCCATTCAGACTTAAGAACCCAGGGGCAACCTTTCAACAAGCCATGGACATAGCTTTTGCAAAAGAAATTCATGATTTTCTGGTTGTATATCTTGATGATCTCAGCGTGTTTTCCAAATCAGATCAGCAACATTTAGATCATTTGAGACAAGTGTTCCTAAATTGCAGACAATATGGTATTTCACTGAATCCCAAAAAATCATTGTTTGGTCTAGAAGAAGGCAAATTGTTATGCCATATCATCTCCAAAGATGGCATTAGAATTGACCCTGCTAGAGTTGAAGCTATTATGCAAATACCTCACCCAAAAAATGTTAAAGAACTTCAAGCTTTCTTAAGAAAATTAACTTTTTGAGAAGATTCATACCTAATTTGGCTGAACTAATAAGATTGTTGAACAATATTTTGAGAAAGGATTCAAAGGTCAAATGGACAGTAGAAGCCAAGTAAGCATTTGAAGAAATCAAAATGACTTTGACCAAAACACCAGTCCTTACAAGTCTGAAATTTGACAGAGAATTCATAATTTTCTCATTTACAACACAACACACTATAGCAGTTGTTTTACTTCAAAAAGATGATCAAGGATGTGAAAAACCCATAGCCTTTTTCAGTAAAACACTTAGAGATGCACCTCTGAATTACAAAATCATGGAAAAATAGGCTTATGCACTTATGAAAGCCATTCAGGACTTCAGAATTTATATATTGTACTCACATGTAATAGCTTATGTGCCAAATGTTGTTGTTAAAGACATATTGACTCAAGATGGAATTGAAGGCAAACGAGGTAAATGGATTGCTAAAATATTGGAGTATGACATTGAATTAAAACCTACAAAGCTGATAAAAGGACAGGGATTAGCTAAACTCATGACTGAAACAAACTTTCAAGCCCTAGACATCAATGAACTAGATAACGAACAGGAGATGGCGACTCCACAAATCAGCCAGGCCTTCTTAGAATCACCTTGGTATGCTGATATAATTCATGTATTATTAAACCTGCAGGCTCCTACAGGGTTATCCAGAACAAAAAGAAGATTTTTAAAGATGAAAGATTCAAAATTATGTATTGTAAATAACGCTCTTTTTTGGAAAAATCATGAATATATTTTATTGAATTGTTTAATAAAGGAAGAAGTTGATAGGGTTCTCAAAGAATTTCATGCAGGGGACTGTGGTGGACACCTCTACTGGAAATCAACCGCAAACAAATTCCTAAGGGCTGGATTTTACTGGCCAACCTTGTTCGCTGATGTAAAGAAGTTTGTCACTGCTTGCCACAAATGCCAAATTTTTGAAGGTAAAAGGAAATTGTTGCCCTTGCCCTTAAGACCAATTTCCACTGAAAGACCATTTCAACAATGGGGTTTAGACTTCATTGGATAAATCCATCCTCCTTCTTCTGGCCAACACAAACGGATCCTCACTGCCACAGACTATTTCACCAAGTGGATAGAAGCCATTCCTGCTAGACAAGCCAATGATACAATGATTATAGGATTCCTAGAAACCAACATCTTGTCTAGGTTTGGCTGTCCTGAAAAAATCATAACTAATATTGCTGCTGCCTTCAAATCCAAGAAACTGATAAATTTCTGCAGCAAATACCACATCACTTTAGGCCATTCCATAGCCTATTACCCTCAAGGTAATGGTCTAGCTGAGTCCTCCAATAAAAGCCTAGTCAATATCATTAAGAAACTATTGGAACAGAACAAGAAAAACTGGCACAAGAAGCTTACAAATCCACTATGGGAAGAAAGACTTACTACAAAGAGATCAATTGGAACCAACGCTTATGAGCTAGTGTATGGCATGGAGGCTGTATTTCCTTCAGCTTTAGGAGTTACTGTGATGAAATTGCTGCAAGAAGCTCAGGTGGAACCCAATGCTATTCAAAGAAGAATAAATCAGACCATCCATTTGCAGTAGACCAGAGAAGAAGTGCACCAAAGATCCCAAATGTTACAAGAAAAACTCAAGGAGATATTTGATAAGAGGACCAAAGCTGAAGATTTTTACATTGGAGACAAAGTATTGAAGTGGGATTCCAAGAGAGAAGACAAAGGAAAACATGGGAAGTTTGACTTCCCATAGAAAGGGCCATTTATCATTCAGGCATTGCAAGGCAATAATACTTACTTTCTAAGGATCCTGGATAGTACAGAAACAGAAGAAGGACCAGTGAATGGTCAAATGCTGAAACCTTACTTTGACCCAAGTCTTTGATATATTCTGACTCTAACATGTACATAAGAAAATTTAGGATCAACAGCTTGAAAGAACTAATCAGTTTGTTTATTGCAGCAATAAGAATGAGGAGGAAAGTGCAGAAAATTCAGAAATCAATGAAGGAAATTTACCATTTCATTTCCCCTCATTTCATTTTATCAGAGATTGCATAAAAACACTTAGGAGCAAGAAACAAACAAACCAAGTGATAACCATCCAAGCAAAGATGTACAGTTGTTGTGAATCAGCTCAACAATAGTGTACATATTTTACAACATCCTTTTTTACACTTTCTACATTCAGCAAAGGAAGTTTTTAGAGCACAACAAAAGGTATTCATAAGGCCATCTGACCTGTTGTTCTTGACTTTCCACCAGGGAAAGCCATCCCCAAGTGGAGCCAGTGTTATACTCCTATAGTAATAGGTGTCATATTTCATGATTGACTGATTGAGCTCTGTAATATGTTCATCCTTTCCTTGCTGAAAAGGTTTCCATATTATGAAAAAATTAAAAAATGTAAAGAGGGTATACCCTAAAAGAAAAATCAACGAGTGAAAAAAATAAATGGTCAAAAGAAAAAATGAAAAGAAATGAACCCCAAATAAAAAACACCAAGAAAGTGTGCAAGTCTAAATGCCACTACTATTCCCTTTTTGCAAAATAAAGCATTGTGTACAGCTTGTCAAAATCATGCCACAATTGATGAATGGTCAAACAACTTAATCTTGGCCAGTTCATGTTTGAATTTCATGTTTTAGAGATAAAGAATAAAATCTGTCCAAACTGTTTAAAATTGGCAGATAAGTAGATAGGTCGAGAAGCAAAGGAGCTCAACTATTTAATCTGATCCCTTGGAAGAAATAAGTGCAGACTTAGGTAGGCTTACCATGTAAAGAAAAGAATATTGAAAAGGGTTTGCCAGTCTAAGTGCACCCAAATGTAAAGAAGAAAAAATGTTAGGCAAAGTAGGCAGGGTAGGCAGTTTTGATGTTGTAGAATGAGACTTGTGATAAATTTTTTCTCTCAAAGTGTTAAATTTACCTCTATCACAAGTGCAAAGCAGATACCCTTGGAGCCGCTCAAGTGAGGCATGACTAACTCCCCTTCATCCTTTTCCCCAGTCATTCACTAACTTTCTCAATGGTATTAAGATCTGCTTGATATCCATGAATCACTCTTCTCATTCCATGATGATTACCTAAGTTAATTCCTATTTTTCTTAGGAATTGGCCATATTTCTTATACAAACCCTTGTTTTTTCTTTAGCCTAAGTTTTAAATTTCAAAAGTTATTGCTTAGTGTTGGTTCATTTCATTACTCATATTAACATTAACTTTATTATATAGACTCCCTATAATTGTTCCCAATTCCCATATTATATTAAAATATATTGAAAACCCCTACATTCTAATATTCCCGCCCTCGGTTGATATACAACCATATATCTATTTATCGGGATCTAAAGGTTTATTTGAAACCTTTAAATAACCTAACCCTTTCCCCACACGCAAAACCTCCGGTTAATTAAACAACTTAATCACCTCGCAACCAATCAAAAACCTGCCCTAATGCATTAAAAAACACTTTTTATTACCGTCCCCACGCGTTAACTCCCCTCCATCTCCATTGAACGCCCACCGTCCGATCGACGCCCTCGCATCAGACGGCTAACAATCATATCACGATCCCCTCATCTGCTGAACTTTACCACCCAGGGAGATGGTGGTATTGCTCCCATACAAGTGTCACGCGTCGCTTGCCCGGGCTATTCACTACCCCTCCACCCAAAACCACCCAAACCCAAAAGCGATGTGGGGGAAACAACTTACCGCCCTCCCGTTGACCCTCTGCTGATGTCATCTGCTGACGTCAACTATCATTTGCTGACATCATCCTACCATGTCATCATCCGTACCACCACGTCACTGCCACGTCACCGTCGCGTACCCCCCGCTGATGTCATGTTGACATCATCCGTCCTTTGGATCATTTTCCTACCAAAAAATTATTTTTGTCAATTAAAGGGTAAAAAGACCATTTTTGTTATATTCTACAGCAGATAACACTCAGTGCTGTCCTGCGATGTAAGATCACTGAGTTCACAGTTTAGGCATTTCGACCGCCTCCCAACCACGAAAGCTCCAACAACGAGCTCACCGATTGTCGACCCTCCGTTTTATAGTTTTATTCCTTCAAGCATAGTTAAAAACAAACAGATGGACTTCCAAGCTCGTGGAAACAGAAAGAAACAGGGATTGACAGAATGTTTTGTTACTCTGACCAGTGGAAACCTACAGAAACATGAATAGCCAAAGCAAAGGCGATGAAGACGCGTTAGCAGTTCCATTTTTGCAGAAAAGTGATGAGCAGGGATCAGAGGAGCATTAAAGAGGATATAAAAAAGTCAAAGAGTATCAGAGGAGCATTAAAGTGTATTAGGGTAGAATTAAAAGCATATCAAATCAGAATTAAAGAGTATCAGAGCCGACTAAAAGAATCAAATGAGAAGTTTAAGGCAGCAGTTAAGTTTAAGGAAGCACTGGACCCCAGGAAAAACTGCACAAGGAAATAGGAGGTTTAGAGGGTAGAGGAGAAGGTTTCTGAGAAGCCTTTGACTTTCTATGAGCAGCAGTTGGATTGCAAAGGGAGCAGGATAGCTTGAGAGCTAATTATTTTTGTAACTTGAACATATTTCCACTTGTATGATAATACAGAGATTGGAGTTTTAGGCTGAGGCTTTCCCCAGATTATTCTTCTATGTTCATGTGTTATTGATTTCTCATTCTTAGTTATATGTGTTCTATTTGATATTGCTCAATTCGATAAAGCTTCCGCAAAGTTCGTTGTAGAAGTAGATCTTATATTTTGCTTTAGTATATTGCATTATTAGGTGATCTACAGTGGGAATTTATACAAAGGCATCATCAACTGAATAAGAGATTGCAAAAACAAGGTGAAGATGATAAGGATGAGGAGTACCAATTACAACAGATGGCTTGGTTAGATTGAGGAGCAAGATCTATGTGCCTGACGGTGGTGAATTGAAGAAGCTTATTTTGAGAGAGTTTCATGTTAATCCATATTCAAGCCACCCAGGATACTAGAAGACTTTGATAACTATCAAGAAGTTCTACGATTGGCATAATTTGAATAAAGAGGGTGTTGAGTTTGTTGCTATGTGCTTGGAATTCCAACAGGTGAAAGTTGAATGCAATCATCCAACTAGTTTGTTGCAGCCTATCAAATTATGGAATGTAAATGGGAGGTCATTTCCATGGATTTCATTGCAACATTTCAAAGGACATCAAGGCAACATGACTCCACACAGCGGTGTTTGACAGGTTGAGCAAGGTAGTGTTTAGTCAATTTAGTGTCTTAAATTGCTTGCATAAATTATCAACCAAGGTTTGTAAGATGATGAAGTGTGGTGCACTATATGTGCTTAGTTAACCTTTTCCTTACTTCACTGTTTTGTATTTTATGTTGTTTTGGGGGGGGTTCTGTTCTTTGATGTCTAAGAATGTACAACCTGAAACTATGAGAAAATTTAAATGAATCTAAAGAATTTTAAAGGAAAGGAATTGTTCCTAAGTTAATCTAATTTCCTAAAAATGGACCAAGAACTATTGGCTAGTTAGAACCTAATAAAAACATAGCATCTATCTCATCTTACCATTAGTCCTAATCTATGGATCTAATTCTTAAAACCAAGAATGAAATAGATACATAAGGTAACTCAGTAATTGCATTCAGTAAACATTCAACCATTCAATTTTGGAATATGATTAAATCAATCTCCTTGAAATGAGTTTTTGAATTTCACTGATGCAACTAAGTGAGGATCTGAAAGAAAAAAGGTAAAAGCATGTAAAACTAACTGTAAAAAACTAATGTATTTTTTTACTTTCTCCAACATTCAAATGTGAAGCATTACCCTCTTGAAGTGTTGTGGAAGAAATCAATTATACCTTAGTTCCTAAGTTCCTAGGAAAATAACAATGTACTGAGTAAACTCAATCACTGTATGAATTAGACATTTAAACATTTAGTTTAGGATCATCATAATCTTGAAATGGCTTTTGAAAACATCTATTAACACAGTTAATTGACAATTTTGTTCTAAGAAAATAAATGACAAAACAGTAAGAAAACTAAGGAACTATGTATTCTTATTACTTCAATCTTAATTCAGTTTGGAAACAGAATCATTTTTCTCCACGAAAAATCTTAGAAGAACAAGGTTGCATAGTTGTGATTCATCATTATGCTATTGATTAAAAACTGAAATGAAATATCATCCTAATTAGAAAACAGATATGCTAAAAACAGAGTAATGGAAATTGAACTAAAAACAACAAATGAAAAACCTCCTTCAGTGCAGGGGCCCTCTGCAACTGACGTGGCTGGAATGCTAGCTAGTTAAGGATGCAATTTAAACAATCATTGACAACACGAAGTTTGTATTATAAAAAAACGAAGTCTAAATACAGGGTATCAGCAAAAATCCTAAACATGACGTAATTCCGTCTAACTTCTAACTACTTCTCGGTTCCATGCAACCGATATTTATAGGAAAATAACATAACTGTTTATGAGATAAAGTTTCTACAGGTGGCTAATTTGAATTAAATCTAACATGAGCGTTTATGAGAAAAAATTGCTACAGGTGGCTAATTCAAATTACAATAGGACTGTTTAAACTTTTGATCAGCTACAGGTGGCTAATTCAAATTTAATTTGCAACAGAACTGTTAGACTCTTGATTAACTACGAAAGAAAAAATCAAGCGTCCTACTACTTCCGAATAATGTATTTTGACTCCATCTTTGACCATGACCTTAGGCTTGATTTTTCGTCGATCTATATCGAGTGAATAGAATAAAATCCATGTGGAGATGATTCTGGAAATGCCCATGTTGCTCAATTCTTCATTTGACACATGGAACCCACCAAACCATGAGAGTAGCTACGAAATCCACAATTAGCTGCAGAATAGGCTACGTTTTGTAGCTAATTTGCAAAAATATATTCAAATAGTAAGAACATGAAAATATAATATGGCGATCATTTTAATGCTTTCCTTAAGACAAAACCTAGCAATTATCATTGAGTAGGTCTGTAATATTATGAGAAAGTGAGGGAAAAAGGTGAGAAAAACAATGTCAAGGAGAGGGTAATTATGAGGTTCAACAAGTAGCTCACTTCATTATAGTTAAGTCTACTAATTTAGCTAAAGAAGTGGCGCAAGTATTAATTAAGTAGATACTGAGGTTGCATGGAGTTCCCAAGAGGATTATCTCAGATAGAAATGCTAAGTTCACTTCCAAGTTTTGGAAGGAGTTGTTTGTAGGCTTAGGGATAGATCTAGCCTTTAGTACAAGTTATCATCCATAGACAGATGAACAGAAAATGAGGATTAATAGGATTCTTGAGGATATGTTGAGGATGTATGTCATGCATTATCAAAGAAAGTGGGAGGAGTATCTTCCACTGGTGAAGTTTTCTTGTAATAATGGGTATCAGGAATCCTTGAAGATGAGTCCATTTTAGGCTCTCTGTAGGAGGAGTTGTAATACTCTTATTAACTGATGTGATCCTATGAGCATGGTACTGATTGGGCTAGATATGTTGAGAGAGATGGAGCAGGAGATGTGGGTTATCAGAAAGAATTTGAAGGAAAAAAACGATAAGAATAAGAGTTATGTCGATCAGCATAGGGTATTTAAGGAGTTTTAGGTTGGGGAGCATGTGTGCTTGTGTATCAAGCCCAAGAAGGGTCCCTTTAAGATTGGGACATGTGCCAAGCTGGAACCTCAGTATTGTAAGTGGGTATTGAAGGAGAGTTCTACCCTAATCCTCAATGTAATATATGTGTGTGTGTGTGTGTGTGTGTGTGTGTGTGTGTGTGTGTCATTGTAAATACTGCATCGATTTGTGTCTATAAAGCTCCAATAAGTAGTATGTTTGCAAATACTACATTGATTTGTGTTTATAAAAATCTAATAAGCAGTATGATGTCATGTTTTTGATAGATTTATCTTAATATAAGTGTCATAAGAACACCGAGGATGGAATCCCCCCAAGAGTGGGATTTGTAATAGCCTTGGTTTAAAATCCCGTGTAATAAAAGGACATTATAAAGGAAATAATAAGACCAAGGTCATGGGACAGGTATTCCAAGATGAATGAGGAGAAGAACATTATATTGTGAGCCACTTGAGGTTAATTATTTATTGGCTACAAAAATTGGCATTGGAATTGGTAAGAGGCAAAAGGAAATAAATGGAAATTTAATATAAGAAATAAAGGAAAATCAAGAGAAAATGAAGATGATGAGAAAATAATATGCATGCAAGGGAAAATGAAGAAAAAGGAAAGGAAAAGAAAAGAAAAGAAAGAGAGAAGATTCTAACACACTCTTGGGCATTCTAGCATTCTCACTTAGACAAGGATAAGTAAGAGAGAGATCACGGTGAGACAAGGAATACACAAGCAAGCAAGAAAGGAAAGAAAGGGAGCGCAAGAAGAAGATTGGATAACAGTAAGCACGAGCATAAATTAAACAAAGAAAGGGAAACCAATAAGATGATTTTGCAGGTAACAAGTTGCATCTTTGATTATCTTGTCAGGATGTGAATATATGGCTTATGCATGGTTTATTGGTCATGTTTCCTACCATTGGCATAGGATTTTCCTGGATTGACAGTGATGTACAACCTTTCCTTTCTATTTCCTTGATAGCCATGGTAGAGTGGGTTTTCATTTTGGTTGAGATTTGGATTCTTTTGAGGTGGTATCAGGAAAAACCCAAGGGTTGGTGGTGGAGATGGCTTTCTTCAAGATGCTCTTGACTTGTGGGAGGAGATAAGAAAAAATATTTTGGGTATGGTGAATAAATACTAAGGCATCTAAGCTTGTATTAGTTTTGGTGATTTCTAGACCATTTTAGGTGAAATAATTGTGGCTTGAGGGTGGAGGTAGTTTTACCTCTATATTTCCTATTTGGTTATGTTTGGTTTATCCCATGTTATCCCACATTCATTCTTGGAATATGGCACATAGGTAATTGGGCTGGAAGAAAGAATTGGTTCAGTCCCAATCTATGGTTGAGTGGTACGTGCATGCCCCTGACTTGGTTGGAATTTTGAATATGTAATTATGTGTTATTCTTTATTGATATCAATGAGCACAAGTTCTGGTTTATTGTGTGATTTTATGACTTATTTGTCATGGGTTCATTATGGTTAAATGTTCGTTACATGAATGGTATATTTTTCATTATATGATGTGCTCTTGTTATGGTTTTATTCCATGGTTTGAGAGGCTCCTAATTATTTTATATGAATGCATGAGCTAATAAGTGTTCGCTGTGGGTAGCATGAGAGGGTAGTAAGCCTTCTTGATGAACATTTGATGAAACTAAAGAAACAGTGAAAAAATATGCATTCATGACCCACAATTACTATGTTTACAAAGTGTTTATATAAATGATTCATATGTGTTGCAAAAGTTGGGGAAATATCTGAGCCTAAGAATAGATTATACAGAGTTGTAATCATCATTGGCAAGGTTTTGGAAATTTCTGGAGAGATTTGGGCAGTTGGCCTATAGGATAGCCCTAAAATTCAAGAACTGAGTCTATGGCCATAGGTAGATAATTGGGAAATTTTGGTGATAGCCACACTGAGCGTGAGTTTTATGTGCGACCGGAGACTTCTAGCTACATTGGCAAAACTACATGCATGTGGCTTGGCTGTAAGTTAGGTTGAGAAATGGTTTGAGCTTAGAGAGATAGTCACTAGTCGAATTAGGATGTCAAGTGTGTGATCATATGTCTTTGGGTGTTGCAGTAACTGTTGTACAAGTTGTTAAGTTAGGTCCCATTTCCATAACTTAATCTTGGAAGTTGGGTCATGATAGTAACTCTCAACTCATGTTTATCCTAATGAACTTGTAAAACTGGGTAAATGTGGGGTGGGGTGTTACACTATGCATACTTAATTATATACACTCATTTACACTTAGAAATTTTTCTTCCTTTTGGGAGTGTGAAAAATTCCTAAGTATAATTTTCCATTCAAAAACAATATTCTTGATTCATTGTTGTTTCCAAATCTAGATGGACTGAAGGTTTTCCAGATGTGTTTGTGTCACGAATCTCTAGAGCTTGATCCAAAAGAGAGGATTTTTGTTAAAATAGTGAGCTAGTGTGATGTTGATTTGTAGGATAACTGAAAATATGGTCAACTTCTTCTCATGTTGAATAAACCTGTGTAGGAGGCTATGGTGCGAGTGGATGTTCATGTTCAGTAGACCAATTCATAGGAAAGTGAATAGATAGAGTTGGATTTTCATCCTCATTTTCATCATTTGAAGAAAAAATTAGAATAGGAACAAAAGGTGACAAAAACATTGAAGGTGAATCACAGGATGAAGAAGGAACAATCATTGAATTAGGCTCGTTGGATAAGATATTTTCATCAAATTTAGCATCCCTTCGAATGATTATTTCATTGTAATGAAGTTAAAAATTTTATAACCTTTTACATCTTCAAAATGTCAAAAAAAATTGCACTCCCCACCTTTAGTCTATAAATATTTCCTTTTCTCATTAGGAATGTGTATCCCTGCTACACTACCAAATATACAAAAGTGGTTTACCTATAGATTAATTTTATTCCATGCTTCGTCCATTATTATATTTTTTAAAGCCTTTGTTGGTGTGCAATTTACTATGTATTTTGTAAAATTGGTTGCTTTCATCTTGTAATATCCCCAATTTTGATTTTTAGCATTAGCTATGAGTTTGGGAAGAGGACGCAATTCTAACACGGAGACTTAGGAGGAAAAGAGAATATTGTGGCTCTAGTGGAAAGGGGGGACCACAAGAAAGAGAAATTCAAGCCAAGGAGGGAACTCACACTCTTGGAAGAGAGAGGAAAGAGAAGGGAGTATGAATTAGGGGAGAGAGAGAGTGTGTGTGGGGACCACAAGGAGAGAAAGAGCGATGAATTATAAATAGCACAAGAGGCACTCATTTTGGTCATTCAATCATCTATTTAAAACTTGTTTCTTTGGCATAGCACTCTTGAGTGGAAGTTAACTCTACAGTGTTTTTTAGCAAACAAGTATCTCTGAGCAGGGATCTCAACCCTTGATTTAGTGGACTTCAAGTGCTAGCCCAAGGAGGGAGTCATACCTGTACCAGTTCGTACCAACAGTAGGGAGTGTGAGTTTGTGGAAAGGATTGGTGGCAACAGTACAAGGATTGTGCAACTCTTGGAGGAGGCACGCTTGGAGGTTGTGGAGTGAAGGGAGTTAGGGGCTGAAACTTGAGGTGGAGCCAAGGAAAGTGTTGTGGGGGGTTTTCCAGCATTTTAGTGGAGAAACAAACACAACATTTTATTTAAGTTACATCTTCTACTTGTGGAGAGGGCCAAGCATTTGGGGGTCAATTTTCGAGCATCAAAATTAGGAAAAACACTTTCTGAGTTTTTTTGGGTTTATTGAGGAGAGGCAAGATTAATTTGGAAGAATTTTCTAGGCAGATTTGAGGGGTCAAAGAGGGGCCCCAACTCAGCCTGCAGCTAGAGAAACTAGGGGAAAATAGGGCTGAATTTCCAAGGTCAACATTTGGTCAGTTCCTTCGTGGGTTTTTGTGGGTCATTGGTGGGGAGCTTGAGGTTAATTTCCAAAATTTTCAAAGCATTCGAGAAGACCCTAACAACAATTAATTGAATCTAGTAACATATTTTCTGGGTAGTTTAAGTGCAGAGGCAGGAGAGAGCAACAACACATTCTAGATGGATTTCTTATTATCAATTTGGGCTTAGCTAGCTTGCCTTGAGCAAGCCCAGGTACACTCTTTCCAGCACCACATTGTATCCTTTGATTTATTAATAAAATGGTTCAGATCATCGTAGCTCATGGAGATTTTTGGTTGTTAAATGTGTTGTAAATTTTTGTATGTATTTTTGCTATATTTTCTTCATTTAACATTGTATATTTCCATTAGGAATATTATAGTGGTATCAGAGCATAATCTTGACTTAGCCTATGGTAAAATCTTCATTCTATGACAAAACCAGAATAAAAATCTAAGAAATCATGGGATCCAAAGAAAGGTTAGAATCAAACAACATGGCGGTAACCTTGAATAAGGTGATTAGGATGCAACAAATGGTGATTGATGTGGGGGAGAAGTTGATTTATTCCATAATTGAGAATCCAGACATGATTGCAACTGATGTAGAGTTATTGGGAGCAAACTTGAGGGCATACCAATCATTGGGTCATGGTATTCAGGCGTCCCTCTCTTTTTGGGAGTTATGTGAACTAAGAGGCATGCAAAAACCAATGGAGATTCAGTGGAATTTTGTTGGGCTAATTAGGAGGATTAAGGAATAATATGAGAGAATAGTTCAAGGAGCCATGGTTGGCAAGGAGACAGTTGAGCATACACCCGTTGATGAGATGCCATTCGTTGTTGAGGTATCCATTGATGAGGTATCCTAGGTTGTTACTGCATTCTCAAGTAATAGTATCTCACCACAAGTTGATGAGATGTTGGGGGACATCTCCACTATTGATGAGGAGCCAATAGGTACAGGGGAATTCAGATATATGACAGAGTTTTTGGACGACAGTCACCTACAACTGACTGATGAGCATGTCTTGCATGTTGGGTTATCTATGAGGAGCAGTTGGAGGCTCATGTCAAGCCCATGATGGAGGAGGATGTGTAGCCATTCTTTGGACTAGCCATTGATGAGGGGTAGCATAGATACCACACGTTGGGATTCTAGCACAATTCGCTTCAGAGGCACACTAAAAGGATCTACAATGTTATCAGCCCACCCCTACGCATTGGATTGAGGTAGGCAGAGTTGTCTAGACATACCCGAGGGTATGACTAGGTAAGCAACACTATTGGGTCACCTTTGCCCATTGGAAAGAGGTAGACAAAGATACCTAGTCAAATCTCATGTGTTGACCTAGATATCGGGATGATATGATCAGAGTTGCATAGGGTGTAGCATCCGCATGTTGGGGTTGTTCTATGTGTAGGAGTTCGTTCATTCGATCCCTCTCTTAGGGTTGGATGGAGATATATTATGAGTTGGTAACATGTGCAGTGGGCTATGGAGATGGTGGTGGATCTGGGTGTAGCTTAGCAGGAGCTTCCAAGCACTAGGGATACTAGCACTGCAGACTGGCATTGGGTATCATTTCCTAGGTATGTTAGTTGGCTACAACCTGGATGGTATAGTTGTCCTAGTAGTTGAGCATGCACGTTCATTAGGGGGGTCTCAGTCAGTACCGGTGACTAACCCGTTTATGGACAGACTCCTTTGGTGTCTTAGTGTGACGTTTGTACATGGGATCATGGGGTGATCAACATACTCTGGTAGGAGTTTGTGAGAGGAAATGGCATTGGAAGGCCACCGGATGGTGCCTTGTATGGAGCTGGGAACTCTTCACTTTTGTGTGGGGAACATAAGACATAAAGGAGCATCACAGTGGTAGCATCACTGCTGACACATATGGAGATTAACTTGTTGGGTCTTTTAGGGTGGATTTGGAGTGAAGATCCATTCATCGACGAGTATAGTGATGCAATTATGGAGGTGATGATACCGATCAGGTGTAGGCCGACACGTAGAGACACAGCATTAGGCCATGACATCTGAGGATTTGTGGGAGAACCTAGTATTGAGCAGTGGACTACAAGTGGACTTAGAGATGAATGGTGGTATATTGTAACGTGTTGGATCACGTTGTGGAGTAGGTGTGGTGAAGTAAAATGATGAGTGTGGACACAAACAATTCCTCTAGCTCGATAATGGGTCTAGCCACAACTGATACATTCTATGGAATATTTCCTTAGGTTAGAACCAATTAAGAGGGCCTACCTCTTAGTACACTTATCACGTTTGATAATGTCTTTGCTTTCTCACTCCAGCTATCTCTCGTTTCCTTCTTCAAACACTTCAAACAAGTAAACAACAGCAAACAACAACCATGATAATAGACAAATTGTAATTCAACCTACTTAACAAGTCAAGAAACATTAAGCCATGAACATGTAATATGACACATCATGTAGGAAATCAATCGATAGTTGCATGTATATTGAATCAAGAATAGATTACAAACATTGTCTTGACATTGCGTTCTCCTCTGACAAAACCAAGTTCCCACACACTTCTGCTAGCATTCCATGATGGCCTCAACAATAATAGTTTTAAGGATCTTCCCTTTAGGCTTCACACCCAACCAAATTCACACTTCTCCCTCACACAACTAGAGAGCTACAACTATGAATAGCTTGTTGTTTACTCAAAACTTAATTAGCACTAGCACACCAACATTAACACTAGCTTGTGCTTGGGAAAAATGGAGGTTTATATAGCATGAATGGATGGGAGATGGATCCTCTTCTCATGGGAGAAGGTCTTATCTCTTGAGGTAGTTCCATCATTATAGGAGAAAGGAGCCCAAACCGACATCCTCGACCCCATCTGTCCAAACCATTTACCATATTTCTGTTACGAAGCTTCTAGAGCTAGAAGCTTTGGCTCTTTATTTAAAAAACTTTTCATAAGAGGAGTGGTGTGACTCGAAAAGAGCTCAGTCTCTCTAGTTGGCCCTAGGGACAGTGTTAATCCCTGCATATCGTTACGAGGATGACAAGGGCCATTAGCACTAGTCTTGTAAGTTGGCAAAAAACAAAAGATTTTGGGAAAATGGTGCAAAAGGGAATTGTTCTTCTCATGAAGAGGGACACAATGGGAGTTTCTTCATGAAGGGTAAGAATGTAGGGTTCACTATAGAGGTCCTCAAGGATCAAAGAATGGGGAGTATAGGGACAGTGGCAAAATGTTGTGTAACAGATGCCGCCTAAAGCGTGAAGGCCGAACTAGAGTAAGGGATGAAATGCTTTATGACTCAGTGCAGGGAACAATGGTCTGTCGTCAGAAAACCTACAAGAAATTATAGATACATATACATAACTGAAAAACATTGTCAAACGATACATGAATCATGGTATGGACACAACCATCTAGAGAATGATCATGTAAATGGATTCAGGCATGGGCACAACCATCCATCAAAGAGGATCATAAAGAAACAAAGGTATGGGTGCACCATCCAATAATGAGAAGGATCAAATATGATAACTCATGGTATGGTCACATCCATCCATCTGAAAGAGACATGTATATCAACATAACCATGTCACATCACTTCACAACTTGGACTTTTGTGATCTGAGCCCAAGGTCCTGTGCTCCAACACAACCCAATCAAAGTACAAATTCTAACATGTGAATAGATGTGTTGACGTCGAACATGCTAGAAAGTCGCTTGATTACCAGTCAATGATGTAAACCATTAAAAATCACGAGAGAAACCACCAATAATGACAACGGTCCTCAAGGTACTATCAGCATAGTCCATGGAATGGGAATAGAGGAACTAAATTCAAATACCCATGAAATCACTCAATCGAAAGCCAATGATGTGAACTTGTCATCGAGTGCGAAGAACTTGCCATTAGGGCATGCAAGCTCTAAGGTACTAGAAGGAAGTCTCTCAGTCAACTTCCCAGAGAATGAGTTGAAGTCAACAAGAAGCAACCGTGTTGAAGGAGGGCCATAATGTATCCCAAATCATCAACAAAAGACAGAAGGATGCAAAATGATTTTGGATGATATAGAGAATCAGAGGTAAATGTAACTGCAGAAGGAAAACTCTTGAACATATCGGCGACACGACTGGAAGGTTGGAAGATTTTGGATCCATAGGATCAGTGGTCATAAGGATGTGGAAGAGATAAAATGGAAGGCAAAAACGAATGTCCCAACCTAGGAAGGTCAACGATACAATGGAGGATATCCCAACCCGACACGAAGCAGAGAGTGTCATGTTCAAGAGTGAGCTGCCAACACAACTGATTAGATTTCCAAATTTCCCCCCACCATTTCTGGCAGGTACCCCAATTATTTTTAATCACAAGCTTGAAGGGGATAGCATATGCTTGCACTGTAAGTTCATCCTTCAGATGAATCCAGCCTAGTAAGTTTAACAAGCCCTAGGAAGGAGAAGCTCATGTTCATCATGGTGATGAATTTGATGTCATTTAGTATTTTAATGAGTCCGACAAAGGTGTAACTCAGTATCTTTTTCATGTTTAGAGAGTTTGAAAAATACACGGAAAAGAAAAATCCACATGGTCCCTTTTCGTACATTTGTGTCTCTCGAGCTCGAAAAGGTAGAAAATTATACTTGAGAGAACCACTTGACCATTTCAGTCAAGGAGTACCTTTTTTGTAAATAGTGAATCCCAACCTGAAAAAGGGGTAAACTTATACTAGGCGCATGACATTTCACATCCATTAACGAGTTCGAAATGACAAGGGCTCGACTATCTTTTCGCTTTTAAAGGGTTGAAAAAGAGCTTGAACGTGGACCCCCCATTTCATTCTCTTTTATGAAACAAAAGGGAAAATACTCATAAATATTTTCATATGAGTTTTACAAGTCGAGAAAAGAGCTGAAATGTGACTCGACATCATCATCGAACATCCATCACCTGTCGCTACGTAAAAAGGTAAAGTGCATTATCTAATTCTTGAGGCGAAATAGGTCAAAATATTTACAAAAACCTAATATTTTCATGAAAAAGTGAATAAAAAGGAGGAAAAGTAAATATTTTTTACCATTTACCATTTTACCTTTCTCTGAAAGACTCTTTACTCACTTTTTCCCTAATTGTTCCAGAGTAGATTGCAGGGGATCCGAGAGGTCATTTTTCAAGCCGCCCATTACTTACGAGAGTGAAAGCCTTGAGCTTCATTTTCATGCCTTTTATTCCTGTTTTTAACCATTTTTACGATTTTTGAGGGAGGATTTATCAAAAGTTTTTCACCCTTGTTCAGTGCGACTTCTAGGCATGGAATTGTGTCGGCCAAGGGTAATTAACACAGCCTATCATGCCGTCAGTGCAACTAGTTTTAAAAAAGACGTGGTGGCACCGTGAATAGGGAAAACCCTATTTTCTCTTAAAACCACTATTGAAACTTGAAATTTATGGGCCAAAAATGATTGTTGACTCAAATTTATGGCTTTTGCAGGAAAGAATCGCTGAAAATGGTAGATTGGAAATAACGGGAGCACGAGGATGTGAACACCCAGACACTGAATGATCCAAATTTCCTGGAAGCTTTAAGGGCCTGTGGACTCCTCATATTCTTTCTTACGCCAGGGATGCGGGCCCAACCCGAGTTACTTCTGTACCTGATTATTCTTTGGGACATGCATCAGGAAATATTTGTCATTGGTGATTAGGAGTTGGAGTTAGAAACTTCAAACATATATTTCATCACAGGACTGTCCCGAAGAAGGGAACCAATCAACTTATAGGGGCCACGACTGATTGGGGCAAGCATATCCACGTTGCTCACAGAAAATTTCCCTGAAGCCCTCAAATCCAAGAGTGGCAAGATTGAGATTTCCATTGTTCAAGATCTAACATTGAGAGTGTTGTTGTTGACTATCAATAGAGTGGCGGAGTCCCTAGCAGTGCATGAGACTAACAATTCAAAGTTCTTGTATGCTATCGACTTCACAACACCGACGATCTTCAACTGGGTTGAGGCCATGAAGATCAACATAAAGAGCTAGCTGACCAAAGCTAAGGCGGGAAATCTGAAGCAATTTTGCTTCGAATCTGTACTAGTGACCTTTTTCTTGGAACGAGTGCCACTATTCTAGTACCAGTTTACTGAGGTAGATCCTCCCATGCCACACGACCTGTAGATGGCCCGCTGGAGTCGTTTGATGCCCAGGATAACTAGGGGCCAGCACATGTTGTATAGACCTGCATTCTTTTCATGGTTATGATGATAGAAGATCATCGTGGAGGATTGGCCATACAGTGGCATCGACTTCCGTGGAGATCCAGACATGTCGCTATTAGATGGAGAGGATTTTGACAATAAAGGTAAAAAATCAATTTTTTAATTATGTGATTTTTTAATTGTTTTTGGTATATATGTGTTTATAACATTTCACTTTGTTAATGTAGGCATTGGACCAGAGAGTCCTGCTGGGATGTCCCCAATAGCTAGGCGCGTCGCCACCCCAATTGATGTTGTCTCTCCTTATCAGGAGGGTGGTGACAATGAAGAGGAGATCACGAGGAACATTGAGGGGTTGACTAGTGGTATCCCAGAGTTGCTTGGGTGGGAGACATTCCTTGCCAGTACCAGAGACACACGGTGGGAGTATTGGATTGGATCCGTTGATCGCTGACTCGTGTTGCACGAGCCATGTCATGCTACCACAATCACCATGCTGATTAGTTCCTAGGTCCAGCACATACATTTTTTTTAGGCCTGTGTGCCATGAATATATGAGGCCTCCAAGTCGCCGATGTTATTTTGGACACATATTATTTTTTGGGGTTTTGATGTATCAAATTATTATATATTTATAGATATATATATATATATATATATATATTATTTATATATATATATATATATATATCTGTTGTATTTTCTTGCTTACTATGGTAAAATGGTTTGTTTTATCTTTTCACATGTTTTGTAAATGTCTATCCAACACATAATTAGCTAATGCACCTGGTATTCATGCATCTAGCAATATGATGATATGTAATTTAATCAAAATGTCTTTCCAGTAGACAAATACGGAGATACATTCTCAATATTTGAGTGGTTATGACGGAATATTGCCCGTTGAGTTGAAGGACGACAAGTTATGAATCCAGATTGAAAACCAACTCTTGAATGTCAAGATCAATGGCTTCTGACAATAGTTCGATGACCGCACTGTATTCAATAATGTTGT